>JARBWK010000003.1:156924783-157388506 GCA_030556195.1 Anolis apletophallus | reverse complement strand
CTGCCTCTCTCTCTCTCTGTCTCCCCGTCTCTCTCTCACTCTCTCTCAGTCTCTCCCCCCTTTCTCTCTCTCTATCTCTCCCCCCTCTCACTCCTGCCTCTCTCTCTGTCTCCCCGTCTCTCTCTCTCACTCTCCTCTCTCTCTGTCACTCTCTCTCAGTCTCTCCCCCCTCTCTCTCTCTCTCCCCCCCTCTCTCACTCCTGCCTCTCTCTCTCTGTCTCCCCCATCTCTCTCTCACTCTCCTCTCTCTCTGTCACTCTCTCTCAGTCTCTCCCCCCCTTTCTCTCTCTCTCTCTCACTCTCTCTCTATCTCTCCCCTCTCTCACTCTCTCACTCCTGCCTCTCTCTGGAAGGCAGCCGTCGAGAAGCCGAGGCATTAGCGGGGAAAGGCGTCCACGGCCCCGGCTCCATGCGGCGCCTGGAAGGTCAGTGAACTACACCTCCCAGAAGGCTCAGCGCTCGCTGGGAAAGCGGGCCGGCGGGCCTTCTGGGAGGAGGTGTAGTTCACTGACCTTCCAGGCGCCGCATGGAGCAGGCCACCGCCAGACGCCTTTCCCGCATCTCGGCCTCTCTTGCCGGCTGCCTTCCTGTTTGGGACCCGGGCCGCGGCGCCGCCTCCTTGGCCTTCTGCCCCTCTCCTCGCCCGGTGGCCAGCCGCTCCTGGCCCGGGCTGCGTTTGGCGAAACGGGCCAGGTCTCTTCCGCGTGGCCAGGCCAGGGACCGGGTAGAGGCGTCGGAGAAGGTCGAGAGCGATGGCGTGGGCCGGGTCCCAAAGGGCTGGCAGCCGCTGCGGAAGGCCAAGGATCACGCGGAGAAGGCGGGCGTGGATCTGCGGAGTAGGGAGTCGGGCGCGGGTGGGGTGTGTTGGAGGAGGAGGGGCGGAAAGGAGGAAAAAGAGGTGCCGGGAAAGGGCAGCTTCCCTCCTGCCTCCTCAAGGATCGGGAGAGAACAAGCGAGGAAAGGCTCCTTGCCGGCTTGCCGCCAGGGCCTTCCTCGGTCGGTCCCGATCCTGGCGGAGTGGGAGGGAAGTTGCCGGGATGGCAGCGGGTGCGGGAAGGAGGTGGGAGGGCTGGGGGGGAGGGAGCGGGTTCCCTCCTCCTTGCAGCCCCCGCTCTTTCTTACCGGGCGGCAGGGGGCGCGGAAGGAGATGGGAGGGGCTGGGGAGGAGGGGAGGTCCCCCTCCTCCTTCCGTCCCCCCCGCGCTCTTCCTGATCAAAGGAGGGAGGCGGAGGAGGCGCTCTGGCTGCCATATGCGAGCGTTCTAAACGTTCGCTGGCAGCGGAGAGGCGAGGTGGGAGTCCAGTTGCCATTTTTGGGGGGATTGTTTTTTTGGGGTGTTGGGAGGTACGTAGGTCCGGTTTTTTTAGCGTTGTCTGTAGCCAGTGTAATGGTCAGTCGGTTGTAAAGTTTGGTGTTTCTGTGAGCCATAGTTTCTTTGTCTATATACGACATTAAACGGACTGAGCAAATTTATATATAGATCAGGGCTGTCAACTGGCGGCCCAGGGCCTTACATAAGGCCCCCAGCCCCTTCCCTGCGGCCCCCTAAGCTTTTTAATAAAAAAAATAAAAAAAATAATATTTAAAAAAATTACCCACTTCCGGGTTCTGGAGCAAGTATCGCGAGACTACGGAAGCCACACGGGATTTTGCTCTCAACGCGAGATCACGCCTGCGTTGAGAGCGAAATCCCGTGTGGCTTTCATAGTCTCGCGATACTCCTGTTGCCGAAATCTTGGCTACTTAATCCCTGCAGCCCACGCAGACGCGATTTGGACCTTCTCGGCTGCTGCCTCGGTCGGTCGTCACCTCTGCTCGTGGTCCGGCTACTCCTGGATCCTGCGCGTTTGGGAAGGTAGGCTAACCTTTATGTTATTATTATGTAATTGTGTATGGATGCCCCTTATGTATTCCCTCCCTGCATTTCCCCTTAGTAAAAGATTATATTTGATTGTATGGATGCCTCTTATGAATTCCCACACTGCATTTCCCCTTAGTAAAAGATTATATTTGATTGTATGTGTAACGACTCTCCAACGCACGGTAGGGATCACACGAAGATGTTTTCTTGGTCCAACACGATTTTATTGAAGGTACGAGACATGTGAAGCTAAAGCACCGGCCCGCCACCCAAACACACCTTTTATACCCCCACAGCCCCTCCCCTACCCATGCAACATCTGGGCAGGGTTACATCAGCCACAAGTGAATCAGCAATCCCAGTAGTCCATAGGGGCATGACCCCAGGGGTCACAAAGTCAGTGTCACCAGTCCCAATGTCCAATGTCCTTGCTTGGAGGAGTTACCTCACTTCCCTCTCAAGCACCGGGAAGTTGCATCACTCCCAGTATGACTCAACAGTCTGAATGAATCTGGGACAAAGGTCATCCCGAAGCTAAAGTGAAGGTCGCTGCTGCCTCATGACAGGCTTGGAACCTGGACTTCATCCAAGCTCAAGGTTCCCAATCCTGACATAGCGGTCTCCTCCACCTCGTCCTCCCCCTGAGGAAACAAAATATCATTTAATCTAAAGGAGGAAAGGGGCTCACGTACTTCTTTAACAGGCTACAATGAAAAGTGGGATGTACCTTTCCCAAACTTTTAGGCAACATAAGGGTATATGACACTTTATTTACAACAGTTTCAACTCTGAAAGGCCCAATGTATTTAGGACTCAATTTCTTTGACTTGTAACCCAACTTTAAATTCTCTGTTGATAACCACACTAAGTCTCCTCGCTATACTCCTCCCTTTCTGCCTTCTGCGGTCTCCAAACAGCTTATATGACTGCTGTGCCTTCTTTAATACTTCCGTCACCTCCTTCCATTCCTCTTGAGCTCTTATCCTCCATTCCTCCTCCCCTTCCTTTCTTAAATCTAACAGCTGGGGTAAAGGGGCCACCTCTCGTCCATACACTATTTCAAAAGGAGACTTCCCAGTAGAAGAATGCACTGAGCTATTATATGCCATTTCCGCATAGGGTAGGAGGTCCGCCCAGTTGTTCTGCTCCTCATTACTAAACATCCGCAAAATATGCTCCCAAGGATTTTTGCACTCTCTCCACGGCCCCATTACACTCAGGGTGATAAGCAGTGGTCAAACGCCTCTGAGCCCCCAATGCTTCCAAAAACCGGTTCCAAAACTGAGCCGTAAACTGGACCCCGCGATCACTCAACACCTGCTCCGGACACCCATGCAGCCTGTACACATGCTGAACATATAGTCCAGCTAACTTCTCTGCCGAAGGCAACCCCCTCAAAGGGATAAAGTGGGCCTGTTTCGAGAACATATCCAGTACAGTCCAGATGAAACGATAACCCGACTTGAGGGCAGCTCCCCCACAAAATCCGTGCTAACATGTGTCCACGGCCTCACCGGCTCTACCACCACTTGAATCAACCCCTGCCGCCGCGCAGAGGGAACTTTATTCCTTGCACACACTTCACAGGCCTCCACATAACGCCTCACCTCCGCCTTCATCCCTGGCCACCAAAACCTCTTCTTAATCGCTAAGATAGTCTTCGTCAGCCCCCCAATGACCTGCGGTCTTATGGTCATGGTGCAGCCTCAACACTTTCACCCTCAAACTCTGAGGCACATAAGTCCTACCCTCAACCATCCACAGACCATCCAACAACTGACACTCCTTTCCGTGTTCCTGCAACCATTCGTCCCCTACATAACTCCCTTGCAGCTCCAGCCTCCACTCATCTATGACTTCATCCTCTTGTTTCACTCCCCCACAGTGTGGGACCTGGTTTGCACAGCCAAACCCCAATGCTCTTTAGCAAACACTCCCTCCGCTTTATGCAAGCCATTCTCTCCCACGCTCGGGTAACGGGATAACGCGTCAGCAACCCACGTTCTCCTTGCCTTTGATATGTTGCAGCCTAAAATCGAATCTATTGAAAAACTGAGACCACCTCACTAATTTCGGTGACAACTTTTGGGGATTTCTCAGATATTGCAAATTCTGATGGTCTGTCATCACTATAAACGGAAAAGCCGCTCCTTCCAAGAAATGACGCCACGTTAACAATGCATTCCGTATGGCAAACGCTTCTTTCTCCCATACTGGCCACTTCCTCTCATGCTCCCCAAACTTTTTCGAGAAATAAGCACAAGGTCTTAACCTCCTTGATCATCTGCCTGCATCAAAGCTCCCCCATACGCCCAAGCAGAAGCGTCACATTGAACAACAAAGGGTCTATCTACATCTGGGTGCCACAACAAAGGCCCCTCAGTAAATGCTTTCTTTAACCTCACAAATGCTTCCTGGCATTCCTCAGTCCAATCTAATCTTGCACCTGGAGACTTGACTTTCCTCGACTCCCCCTTACCCTTAGTTTTCAGCAACTCTGTGAGGGGGGGGAGTCACAACTGCAAACTCAGAAATGAAAGCCCGATAAAAGTTTGCCAGTCCCAAGAAAGCCTGCAGCTGCCTACGCGTACGTGGAGCCTCCCAGCTCAACACATCCTCCACCTTGGCAGGATCCATTTCAACTCCTTTCTCACTAATTCTATAGCCCAAAAAATCAATCTGCTTTTTACCAAACTCACACTTACTCAGCTTTACATACAACTTTGCCTGCCTCAACCGCTCCAAAACCTCACGCACCAACTGCACATGCTCTTTCTCCGTGGCTGTCACTATCACAATGTCGTCTAAATACACAAACACCCCTTTATACAAAAGGGGGTGCAACACCTCGTTAATCAACTGCATAAAAATACCTGGAGAGCCTGCTAAACCGAATGGCATGACGGTCCATTCGAATAATCCGAGGGGGCAAGAAAAAGCCGTTTTCCACTGATCACTTTTCTTCACTCTCACCATATGAAAGGCATCAATCAAATCCAGCTTGGAAAAAACCTTGCCTCCTCCCAACTGCCCCAACAAATCCTTGATTAATGGTAAAGGATAGCAGTTGGTAGTACTAACAGCATTCAACCCCTATAATCGATACACAGTCTCAATTTTCCATCTTTCTTTTCTCGAACAACACTGGCGCGGCAAAGGGGGACTCAGACCTTCTAATAAACCCTTTCTTCAGGTAATCATCTATTTGTTCCCTTAAGTCCAATTTCTCCTTAACCGTCATAGCATAAATTTTGGGTTTCTGCAGTACAGCTCCTTCTTTTACCTCTATGCTGCATTGCACATTCCGAATGGGGAAAGTTTTGAGCTAATCTGGGGTTGAATACGTCTGCATAATCCTGATACTCAACTGGTACTCCCTGCACTTCGCTTTCAACCCTTTCCTTCATATTAGGAGCACACTGCACAGTCCCCTCCTTCCAATCTATTTTAGGATTCACCTGTCCCAACCAAGGCATACCCAATACCACCTCATGTCCTTTTATAGATCTGCGCATGTGACCCCCACTCCTGCGTGCACTGCACTGGCTTCCCATCGAATTCCGGGTCTCCTTCAAGGTGTTAGTTCTAACTTTCAAGGCCTTATATGGTTTGGGGCCAGTGTACTTGAGGGAGCGTCTTACCCCATACAAACCCAGAAGATCACTGCGCTCAGAGGGGCTTAATCTACTAGAGGTCCCTAGTATTAAGATCTGTAGGCTGTCGAGCACCCGGCAGAGAGCATTTACAGTGGCCGCTCCGACCCTCTGGAATTCTCTGCCGGAGGAGATACGAGCACTACGGGGTTTGTTGGCCTTCCGCAAGTCTGTGAAGACTTGGCTATACAGGCAGGCATTTGGTCCCAACTGATGCCTCCTTAGTTGCCAGCTGCCAACATACCGTCCTGCCATGTATTGCCTCTGCGTATTATTGCTTGCCGGGATCATTTGTGGGGAGGGGGGGCCTTTGGGTATACGTCTTTTATCTGTTTACTGATGTTTTATTGATTTTATGCTGTAAACCGCTCTGGGCTCCAGAGAGAGCGGTCTACCAAATCGAATTTATAAATAAATAAATAAATAAATATAGGGGCCATTATAAAATCAATATCCCCCTCCCAGGGTCCTACCCGGCCCCTTAAACCTTTTGTCCCCACAGAGAAAGGTCCTCCCTCTATAGACGACCCATCCAACTGTGTAAAAGTAACCGATGTCTTTAATGGCTGTGTCTCACCTCCCAACTCCTTAACCAACTAGGGAGACATCATATTCTCTGAGCACCAACAGACCACCAAGTCTATCATTTCTATCACTCCACTCCCCGTATAAATCCCCAGGGTACATTGGATATTAGTTCTCACCCCAACGCTTTTACTCTCATCTTTGTCCATAAGGCCTGCTTTAGCTGCAGCCTCTTTCACTGGACCCAATCCTGACTTTCGCCGGCATTGGGAGGCAAAATGTCCAGGCTGATTGCAGGAAAAACAAAGTCCCCTTCCGAACAGAGGCTTCTTCCCACCGCTGGATCGATCATCATTGCCTCGCTTAGCCTCTCCACCTCTGGCTCGGTCCTGAGCCACCCCACGGGCTGCTCCACGAGACCTCATAGGCTGGTATCTACGCCGCTGCACTTGGGCAAGGATTCCCTCCACCTTGCCAGCCAACTGGACCCATCCGTCCAGATCCCCTGGATCATCACGGTGTAAACACCACTCAAGGATCTCTTTCCGTAGACCATCCTTAAACAGCTCCAAAAGCGTGGATTGGGACCATTCCGCTACCTTTCCCGCTAGCCCCATGAACTCCTCGGCGTACTCCGTCACCGATTTGGATCCCTGAGACAAACAGCGCAACGCCTCCTTCGCCTTGATCCGCTCCAGCTGATCCTGAAACCGACTCCGGATTGCATGCAGGAACTCTCTCACCGACCTCAAGCAAGGGTCCCGCCGGTCGTGGCACTGCACATACCACTCGGCCGCCCGACCCTTGAATACTGCTCCAACGGCCCGCACCTGGCTGCCCTCGCTAGGATAAAGATGACCGTAGTCTTCCATGTGGTCTTGCACCGCTGCAATGAAGAAAGCGACTTTACTGGCTTCGCCCTCAAACTCCACCTGCAACGGCTCCTTCTTCATACGGCCACCGAACTCTTGGGAAACTACTCCTCTCCCTGGACAGTCCCTCGGACCGGAAATGCCTCTTCCCATCCCTGCTGGCTGCTCAATACGCCTCATCTCTGGGACTGGGCTCACTGGACTTCTGTCTCTGTTCCTCACTCCCAAAGGAGATCTAGGACACTCGACTGAAGATCTACCATCCATCCACGCATGGTAAGTGAAGTCTCCTCCTCCCGGGGCCTTCCACATCGACTCTCTCTGATCTCTCTGGAACATCACCTGAGACATCCGTTTAACTGTCTGCACCACCGCTTCCATCTGGCAACTCAACACATCCAGCCTAGATGGTGACTCCGGTTCTGGGGTCTCACTACCCCCTTCTGTCAGGTCCTCCTGACCCCCTCTGGCACCGCATGCCTCCAGATCCTCCTGGACCTCTTCCGGACGAACGCTCCAACGATCTCCGGCCTGCTGAGCGCTCCTACGCTCCCCAATCTGCTGAGCGCTCCTACGCTCCTGGATCTGCTGAGCGCTCCTACGCTCCTGGATCTGCTGAGCGCTCCTACGCTCCTCGATCCGCCGAGCGCTCCTACGCTCCTCTTCCTGCTGGGCGATTTTGCGCTCCTTCCTCCGGCAGGCCAACGTCTTGCTCACCTGAGCGTCCCACAGCCTTTGCCCTTCACGGAGCTCTCTCTCCATCTCATGCTCCGACGCCATCGCCCCTCCGGAAGCATCTGGGACTCCCACCTGGTCCAAAGTGGTCCATTCCCACTCTTCAACTTTCCGGACTTCGTCAGGATCAACCACAAACTGATCCAAATACGCTTCTTGCTTCCAAGCCAACCTCTCCATTGCTGGGATAGTTGAAAAGGGGCTTTAGCTTCTGTAACGACTCTCCAACGCACGGTAGGGATCACACGAAGATGTTTTCTTGGTCCAACACGATTTTATTGAAGGTACGAGACATGTGAAGCTAAAGCACCGGCCCGCCACCCAAACACACCTTTTATACCCCCACAGCCCCTCCCCTACCCATGCAACATCTGGGCAGGGTTACATCAGCCACAAGTGAATCAGCAATCCCAGTAGTCCATAGGGGCATGACCCCAGGGGTCACAAAGTCAGTGTCACCAGTCCCAATGTCCAATGTCCTTGCTTGGAGGAGTTACCTCACTTCCCTCTCAAGCACCGGGAAGTTGCATCACTCCCAGTATGACTCAACAGTCTGAATGAATCTGGGACAAAGGTCATCCCGAAGCTAAAGTGAAGGTCGCTGCTGCCTCATGACAGGCTTGGAACCTGGACTTCATCCAAGCTCAAGGTTCCCAATCCTGACAGTATGGATGCCTCTTATGAATTGTAAGTAAATTGGAGCCGGGGGAAGGGCGGGGGCGGGGGAAGGGCGGGGGCGGAGCCAGGACGGGGGCGGAGCCGGGGACGGGGGCAGACCCTTCAGCCCCCCAGGTCATCAGTGACTGGAATTCAGGCCCCTGGGCCAGTAGAAGTTGGACAGCCTTGATATAGATGATGTGGCCTTTAAAGTCCAGCCAACAAACATAGGAGTCCGCACTGGAATGATAATAGGGCATACTCTGTGTTGCAAGTAAAGATATTAAAAGGAAGGGAGCATATACTTCGGGGAGACAGTAGATTCAGAGGTGTATGCAAAACAACAGTTACACCTGTTTGTTTATCAAATTTAATTGTACATCTTTTTTAGGATTAGTAGCAGATATCCTACATTTCTGGTCTCATGATTTACATTTTCTTATACACTAATAGAGTGTTATACCTAGAAAGGGCTGGGTCCAGTACTTTCTAACTACAGCAGTTTATTTACAAAGTGCATACAAAAAGCAAAAAAGGGCATTTCCCAACAAGCAGTAGAAAAGGTACTATAAAATTGCAGTAGCCCATATATGCAAAGTTTAATAGTCTACAAGAGTAGGGTACACTGAATCCAAGCAGACACGATCATGAGCATGAAAACATGAACTTTTCCAAGGCAAAACTTTTATAGGAACATAGCCAAACACAGGAGACTTGAATCATGCACTTGAGAGCTGAAACGGGAGCTTGAATCTATGACAACGTCGTCTGCTCTGGAGACACCAAGAAAACATCTCTTAATTTAAGCTCAGGCCCAACCAAGGAGACATGAGGTCATGCCTTTGACACCTGGATCTCAAGGACTTCTCACGGAGTCTTTCTGAATGCCTAATTAATCTATCCATATTCATTTATTTATTGATTTACTTCATTTCTACCCTGCCTTTCTCAACATGGGAGGGGACTCAAGGCGGCTTAACACATCCGGCAAAAATCCAATGCTGCACAGGTAAACAATAATTTTGGGGTTTGTAGTTTAGTGAGGCTGTCAAAGGCTCCTCCCTAAACTACAAACCCCAGAATTCTGCAGGAGGCAGAAACTGGATTTTAAGTGGTTATTTTCTCTAGTATGATGAGGCTCCTAATCTGATATTGCAGGAAACCTCTTCATCTTCTGCTGAAGGTTGATTCCCAAGAGAAACAGACTTTTCCCCAGTTGCTAAGGAATGAACATTGGAATCCCAAACATCCCCTGTCTGAACTGCAACTGCTGGCACTTCTCTCTGATCTAAAGCCTGCAATTTACTCTGATCACATACAGTTTCCTCAGTGGGAAGCCCATCATCCCCTTCATCCTCTGAGAAATCCCCATCATCTTGCTGCTGAGCCCCAACACCTGCTCCCAATGACAATGAAAGCTACAGTACATTTCTTATAAATGTATTAACCCAGTCACCTGATTTTTTTTGATCATGCTTACTTGTATTGCTATAACAGCTATCATGCTAAGGGTCCTCAGTTTGAAACTGGCAACTACTCAGACAGGGAGACTCAAAAGCAGTCCCAACTTCCAAAAAAGCTAGATTTTTATGGCCGATTCAGAAGCTTAATCTGAAGAAGCCTCTATATTTCATCTGGAGGTAACTAGCGCATGAATAGGTTTGTTAGTGGTTTTGGTTTATTATAACAAAAATCATTCATAATTTTGTACTAAGTCCATACGAATTTGAAAAATGTAAACTTAATAAATATTGCAAATACTGGCAGGCTATGTTTTTTTAGGCTTGTGAAAAGTCAGTGAGATTGCTCGTGTGCTTACAATTAAACCATTACGTAATTACTGGAAGCAAATGCCAGTAGCAGCTGGGAGTGGGACTCTGAGAAAAGAATAAAATGGTGTGATTGAGAAAGATAGCAACTGGGGCACTGTCAACAAATGAGGTCATTTTGTTTCTCAATGTTAACTGCAGCGATCCAGCTATACATCTCTGTGCTGTAACGGAGTACCACGAGAAGAT
The DNA here is from genome assembly GCA_030556195.1 of Anolis apletophallus. Taxonomy (NCBI): domain Eukaryota; kingdom Metazoa; phylum Chordata; class Lepidosauria; order Squamata; family Anolidae; genus Anolis; species Anolis apletophallus. Next base: position 157,378,185 of record JARBWK010000003.1, on the reverse strand, counting down.
ATTTACAACTGAATTGGAATCTTAACATAACTTCTTTTTAAAAAAAGTATGAGTAAGAGTCATTTTAAGACTTGTTTATGTATCTAAAGGCTTAGTAGTAAAATGGTCACAATAATAAGGCTGTTACGAGCATAACATGGTGTGTTGGGGTGGGGAAGAATCAATTATGCTACCCTACAAGAAAGGTGCATGATCATGTCATAACTCTGAGGATCAATCTGCAAAAGGTCGTTAAGAGGGGCATGTTGAAGGCTGCTTAGGAGAGGGTCAGCACTTCCTTGAAATGCAAATACATTATTTATTTATTTAAAACATTTCTATTCTGCCCTTCTCACAGAAGGGGAATCAAGGTGGAGTACAACATACATACAGCAAATATTCAATGCCGGGACTTAAAACCATAACTATATACAAACATTAAAATCACTCATATCCACTTTAATAACAGTTGCTTAAAAACCATCACAGGACACCATTATATTATTGCCTCATTGCACTGCCCCAAAAGCTTGGTCCCACAGCCAGGTCTTCACCATCCTTCTGAAGGACAAGAGGGAAGAGACTGATCTAATATTGCCAGGAAGGGAGTTCCATAACCGGGGGGCAATCAATGAGAAGGCCCTGTCTCTTGTCCCCACCAAACATGCCTATGATGGTGGTGGGACTGAGAGCAGGGTGTCCCCAGAAAATATTAGTTTTCACAGTGGTTTGTAAAGAGAGGTTTTTGGACAGGTAAACTGAGCTACACTAGCCCCAGAGTTGATATATTCTGCTTCTATATTCTGCAAGGGCAGGATGGGCTCTCTAGCCTTTTGGCAACCAACCTAAGAGAAGGAAAACTCTGATTTCAAACCCGGGCAGATGGTGCTCGTTTAACTCTGTAAGGTCAACCATCTAGAGAAGGAAACTTGAACCAAACATACGACCTGAGGATCTCGCTGCCACTGTCCCAGCTTGCTAGGCCCCGGCAGATGAACCTTTGGTTTAAAGGGTGAGGCCAGTTCTGTGCACGCTGTGCTCCACCAGAAAAATCCATTGCACAGGCTCGAAGGACACATCCAACCTCCAAAAACAAAATCATCGGCGCGCTTGTGGGGAGCGCGGGATGAATCCTTCCAAAGAATCTTTGTTCACGAAGTAATGCCAGAGATTCTGCAAGAAAAGAGAAAAGCAATGGAAAGGGGGAAGCTGTCCCTCCTGCTCTCAGCCCCCCAAAAGATTATTCATCTCCTAGTTTATACCATTTAGGAAGAGCCAGCATAGTATATCTAGAGTAGAGCCACTAAATCAACAGTGTGTGGACTCACTATAGAACCAATGATTCAGTGGGTCAAATGTAATTGCAACTAAACAACAGAACTCCAGTCATGCAGTTACGCATTTTTGGGGGATGCACAGTATCATCCCTGCTAAGCTTCCAGTTTGCAACTTTAATTACTGGGATTGCAGAAACAGCCGCTCTGTATTCCTGTTGCACCATGGGAGATTAAAGAGTTATACAATCTGTTGTCAAAAGGCTTTTATGGCTGGAGTTGCTGTGAGTTTTCCAGGCTGTATGGCCATGTTCCAGAAGCATTCTCTCTTGACGTTTTGCCCACATCTATGGCATGCATACTCAGAGGTTAAGAGATCTGTTGGAAACTTGGCAAGTGGGGTTTATATAACTGTGGAATGTCCAGGGTGGGAGAAAGAACTCTTGTCTGTTTAAGGCAGGAGTGAATGTTGCAATTGGCCACCTTGATTAGCATTGAATGGCCTTGCCGCTTCGGGGCCTGGCTGCTTCCTGCCTGGGGAATCCTTTGTTGAGAGGTGTTAGCTGGCCTTGATTGTTTCCTGTCTGGAAATTCCTCTGGTTTTTTTTTAGTGTAAATTAAAAGCAACATCCAGAAAACTCACTGCAATCCAGTTACACCATCAATTGCACAATATTGATAGGGACACGTAATCTCTGTGTAACTATATGGTTTTTTGGCTACTGGTGCAGTTTATGGTTATTTGTACTGAAAAACCAAGACCCCAATGTGACATCATGGGCCTTGATCCTTATTCTACTGATAGAAACATCATACACCGCTATATTCCAAATGTAGAAACAGGTTGCCTGCAAGGAGTTGCAGAAAACAGGGACATTGGGAATGTTGCAATTAACAAGACTGTGCACATTAATTCCTGTAAAATAGTTAACCTTAATTTTTCCCCCAGGATTATGCTGTGAAAATTAGGATCAAGACAGATGTTCTATAATAATAAAGTGAATCAGTAGCTGCATCATTTGGCCCAGACTTCTGTGTCCTTATATAAATATTGGATAGCATTTTTCTCTCTCTTTGATAGTGCTCTTCAGACACTATCTTCCTGTGAAAACCTGCTTTAACCGTTCTTTTTCTTCCATTCAGTTTGAGCATTTGTTCTGTTTGTCACACGGTGTACTGTGATCTGTTCACTTCAGTGACACAGGGGCGTGTTCACAAAGAGAAACAACTTGTGCTAGTTGCCTACTTTGCTCTGATCAGAACCAAACATTTTTCCACTTGAAGTATCAATTATTTGACATTTTGTCAAAAAGTTGGCAGGTCTTCTATTTAAACCTCAGATCCTTAAACCTTAAACCTACAACTGGTCCAAAGGTTGTTTGTGTGTGCCACTTGTAAAACCATAGAATGATAGAATTGGAAGGCATGGTCTGGGGCCAGTGTATCTAAGGCAGGGCTGTCCAACTGGCGGCCCGGGGGCCGTACACGCCCCCCCAGCCTGTTGGACATGGCCCCCACTATGCCCCCGGCCGCCATTTTTAATTTTTTTTTAAAAAATAATTTTTTTTAAAAGGCGGCCGGGGGGGGGGGAGGCGGGGCAGGGAGGAGGAAGAGAGCTAGCTCCTCCTCCCTGCACCACCCTCTCCGTCCCTCTCTCTGTGCCAAAAGGAGCAGTAGGCGGTGCCAAGGGCAGCGCGTCACGCCAGGCCTCTGACGCGCTGCCCTTGGCGCCGCCTGCTCCTCTCGCCGGCTCCCTCCCTAGGAAGGGTGGGGAGCCGGCGAGGAAGGAGCAGTCGGCGCCAAGGGCAGCACGTCACGCCAGGCCTCTGACGCGCTGCCCTTGGCGCCGCTCTGCTCCTTCGCCGCTCCCTCCCTAGGAAGGGCGGGGGAGACAGCGAAAGGAGCAGTAGGCGGCGCCAAGGGCAGCACGTCAGAGGCCTGGCATGACGCGCTGCCCTTGGCCCTGCCCCCCCTGCCCCGCCCCCGCCCGCCCCACGCATGGCCCCGCCCCACGCGTGGCCCCGCCCCCTGCTCACTGATCACCACGGCCCCCGAGGTGATCAGTGACACTTCTTCCGGCCCTTGGGTCGGAAGAAGTTGGACAGCACTGATCTAAGGGATCGCCTAGTCCCATACAACCCCTCGAGATCACTACGATCAGAGGACCAGAACCTCTTGGACATCCCCAGCTTAAGATCTTTCCACCTAACGACAACTCAGTGGAGGGCTTTTTCAATTATTGCCCCGGTGTTGTGGAATGCCTTGCCATCGGAGATTCGTGCTCTGCACAATCTGTACACCTTCCACAGAGCATGCAAGACTCACCTATTCAATCAGGCTTTTGATTAATGTTAAGATCTTTTAAAATGCTTTTAAAGTTCTTGTTCTTATATTATGTTTTATTCGTTCTATCTCCAGGAGTGGCGGTCAAAAATCGAAATAAATAAATAAATAGGTTTGGTTTGAGTTTCCATCTCTTAGATGGTTGACCTTACAGGACGAGGGAATCAACAAGGATCCTATTGTCCCAGTCTTCTGTTGGAAGTCTCTTTAACAGAATTGGATCCAACAGCATGGCAGCTATATTATCGAGAAAGCCGGAATCTAACTCTGTGTGCCTGCATTGACAACTAATGCATAACCTAATAATGCCATCTGCAAGAGCAGGGATTCATTTCTTTGTTTATCTTCCAGTACTGTCAAGATATCTGTATGATTATAATTAGCATCTACTAGGTTTAATACTCACAGTTAACAACATAAATCTGTCAGTATTGTTTTTTAAATTTCCTCATCTCTCTTACATGAGCACACAAATGCTTGCAATTCAGAATAACATTTTGTTCCACCACCTATGAAACCTTGGGCTATGATATATGTTCCTTTTCCAGATTCTTCCTTATTGTACTCAACTGAGTGGTACTTAACTGCCAAGCAAGTGTGCCCAAGAGAACAGTTTCAATGACACTATTATTTGATCAGTGGTGATTAAGGTGACAAATATGCACCTGAATCAATGTATTTGAATGGCTTTTCAGGCAAGCCATTGATTGTAACCTTTTGTGGGCAGCCCACTTTGTAATGTAAACAATGACTGTGTTTTAACGTATCATTTCAATGGCTCTGCCAGCACCAGCCATAGGATTAGATAAAGTGAGGCAGTGGCCTCAGATCACTGTTGTGAGGTGGTAGCATGGTGTTGAAATGGGGAATAATAACAATAATTTTATTTGTAGATCGCCCTATCTCCCCAAAGGGACCCAAGGTGGTTTCCAGCACATATGGCAAACATTCAATGCAAATTGAATGTGCTATGCAGTGGTTCCCTTTGGTCATTCAGGTGTTCAGGACTTCAGCCCCCACAGTTCCTAACAGATGGTCAGATGATTGGGGCTTCTGGGAGTTGAAGTCCAAAACAATTGGAGGACCAAAGGTTGGCAATCACTTTCGGTAACTATGTACTATGCAGTTTGGAACTTAGGAAATTACATGCTATGCAGCTTGCTGATTTTAGGTAGAAAATGATGATGAAAGCTTCAGTGGTCTTCCTATCTGGCTGTTGTACATGTTGTACAAGGGGTGGGTTGCTATTTTGTTTGTGACCTCAGGCAAAAAAAATGAGGTTGGTGCTAGAAATGTAATGTATTACTGTCACCAAAGCATATTGCAAAAATACAGGCCTGTAATAAAGGTTTCTTTTTAAAAATTGAGGTGTTATTAATGTATTTTGGGTGCTGAAGTTGAAAAACACAATAAAATATACCATACTAAATAGTTCTTTCCTGAATCCTGTATTTTTATCAATCTAGTTGTTTGTTTTGATGAGCTGCAGATGCTAATGTTTCATTATGATTTTTTTTAGTGCTTTGAATGGATTTTTGTGTTTCAAATCAGGAAATCAAAGTGTTTTGCAAGAAGACTTTAACTTCTTTCTTACCCCAAAGAAATCTTTTTTTATGGAAAAGAAATAAGTAAGGCAAAGGTTTCCCCCTGACATTAAGTCCAGTCGTGTCCGACTCTGGGGGTTGGTCCTCATCTCCATTTCTAAGCCAAACAGCCAGCGTTGTCCGTAGACACCTCCAAGGTCATGTGGCTGGAGCGCCGTTACCTTTCTGCCGGAGTGGTACCTATTGATCTACTCACATTTGCATGTTTTCAAACTGCTAGGTTGGAGAAGCTGGAGCTAACAGCGGGAGCTCATGCTGCTCTCCAGATTTGAACCTGTGATCTTTCTATCAGCAAGTTCAGCAGCTCAGTGCTTTAACTCACTGTGCCACCAGGGGCATAACCTTTCGGAAAGGCATCTATAACCTTTTGGGAAAACTAGAATCTCCAAAGCCTTTTGGAAAGGGTAACCTCAGGAGATTAATCAGCATTCACGCTATTTGGAATCATCATAACCCTTTTTGTAAAATATGATCTTCCTTCCAAATACCATAAATAAAAAAATAAATAAAAAACTAATTTGAGTGAATCTCTTCTTTAGTGGTAAATATCCATTAGCATTCATGCAAGGAAATTTAGGTTTCTCAGTTATTAGACTGATATACCTGGTTTATTTCTTTGAACTGTTAGAAACAAAGATTATGCCAATGCACAAAATAAATAGCTGATTTTCAGAAGTGTTATTTCAGTTTTCCAAAAAATCATCTACTCTGCCATAGATATATTGCTCTAAATCAGGGGTGGGCAAACTGCGGCCCGGGGGCCGGATGCGGCCCTTTGGCTGATTCTATCCGGCCCGCCTAAGGTCCCCTGGCTTGCCTCCCCTGCCTGGCCTCTGCATAAAAATCTCCAGAGAAGGGGACTATAAGGAAGCATTATTTTATTTTAGTGGTTTTTATTATTATTGTATAATAATTTTATAACAATAATAAAATAATATAATATATAATATAATATAATGTTATATGATATATTATAATTTCAATATATTATGTTTATATATATACACTATAATATAATAATTATGATATTAATACTAATAATATATGAATATTTCTTGATATATTAATATGTTAATATTAAGGATGTGTAATATACAGTAAATATAGTAAGTGAATAAATAAATAAATAATGTAGATTAGCATGTAGTTCCGCCTTTAGGTGCGGCCCTCCATAATATTTTTTGGCTCTCATGTGGCCCCTTGGAAAAAATAGTTGCCCACCCCTGCTCTAAATCATGCTTTCAAGAGACAAAAATAAGTAGTCTTTGTTGAAAATAACATGGTTGGTTTACTTACAAACTTCATGTATTCAGCTTATTAGTTGAAGTATTAAACAGTCTGTTTCTAAGGCATTCTGTTTCCGTTTCCTCCCTGTAGCATGCAAATATATAACTCTCTTAATGCAAACTGACCACACTCACTTACTACTGACAATACCTTGACTTCTAAAATGGAGCCTCAGTTTGAACAGTCCCAGATCTGATCACTTGGTCTGTAGTCCCTTCCGCAACATAAAGTTAATGAAAAATTGCATATGAATGCACACCTATACAATATAGTAAGCAATCAGAATTATATACATAACACTTAACTACTATATGAGGCTTGTAGAAGGTCGCTATTTTCAACATTGTTGTTGTGTGCCTTCAAGTTACTCCTGACTTAGGCAACCCATATGTGATCCGATTATGAAGGGGCTTCTGGGAGTTGAAGTACCAAACACCTGGTGGAATGGGAGCCTCTGTGTTCATCCATCATTGAGACTACTCCACAGGAATTTTGGTCTCATTTTACTAAATGCAAACCTCAAATCCAGTTGTGGGGGAGGGGGAACCCTGTAAAACACAGTATTTTCTGTTGGTCATAGGGGTTCTGCATGGGAAGTCTGGCCCAATTCTATTGTTGGCAAGGTTCAGAGAGCTCTTTGATTGCAGGTGAACTATAAATCCCAGCAACTACAACTCCCAAATGTCAATGTCTATTTTCCCCAAACTCCACCAGTGTTCACATTTGGGCATACTGAGTATTTGTGCCAAGTTTGGTCCAGATCTATCATTGTTTGAGTCCACAGTACTCTCTGGAGGTAGATGTTGTTTTATTTACATTGGTTCTGTATTTTAAGATATTTTATTTTTAGTTTTCTGTTGTGCTCTTGTTTTATATTGTGTTTATTGTATTGATGGGCGTGGCCTCATGTAAGCCGCTCCAAGTCCCCTTGGGGTGATGGTGGTAGGGTACAAATAAAGTTAATAATAAGAATGAACTACAACTCCCAAACTCAAGGTCAATGCCCACCAAACCCTTCCAGTATTTTCTGCCGGTCATGGGAGTTCTCTCTGCCAAGTTTGGTTCAATTCCATTGCTGGTGGAGTTCAGAATGCTCTTTGATTGTAGGTGAATGGCCTTGCGGCTTCAAAGTCTGGCTGGTTGCTGCCTGCGGGAATCCTTTGTTGGCCCAAACACCTCCCAAAATAAAGATTGTAACTATAAATCCCAGCAACTACAACTCCCAAATGACAAAATCAATCCCCCACCTTACCAGTATTCAAATTGGGGCGTTTGTGCCAAAATGTGGTCCAGTGAATGAAACTACATCCTGCCTATCTGATATTTACATGACGATTCATAACAGGAGCAAAATTACAGTTAGGAAAGTAGCAACGGAAATAATGTTATGGTTGGGGGTTAGCACAACATGAGGAAGTGTATTCAGGGGTCGTGGCATTAGGAAGGTGGAGAACCATTGCTGGAAGCGATGGAGAGCAAAGACCCTTTTGGGGTGTAGATAGCCACATTCGTTTCAAACCCGCCCAAAGCCTTCCTTTTCCAAAAGTCTCTCTCCTGGGAGGCAGGCGAGAGAGGTGAGGAGGCGAAGGAGTGGAGAGGCGTCCAAGGCGACGCCGGAAAGCGCTTCTCGGGGACGGGCTTCAAGGCAAAGCCGGGAGCGGCGAGGGATCTCGTGGCCACCCGTCCCGGGGCTCCAGGTAAGCGGGCGAAGGGTCCCACTGTCCGTGGGGATCTTCCTTCGTGGAGAGACGCAGGGACACTCGTGGGAGGCGGGCTGGACAGCGGGGCCCGGGAAGGGCTTCGGCGTGGCCTCCGGCTCCCTCTCCCCCCTCCCACTTCATCACACTAAAGAAAAAAAGCCCCTAAAAATCTGATTTCTGCGTCCTGCAGAATTCTGGGGTTTGTAGTTTAGCGAGGCTGTTAAAAGCTCTCTCCCCCCCCCCCCCAAACCTACAAACCCCGGAATTTGGCAGGACGCAGAAATCGGATTTTTAGGGGATTTTTCTCTCTCTAATGTTATGAAGTGGTCCACAATAACAATGGGTTCCAGGCTCTCTGGCCATGTTCCAGAAGCATTCTCTCCTGACGTTTCGCCTGCATCTATGGCAGGCATCCTCAGAGGTTGAGAGGTCTGTTGGAAACTAGTCAAGTGGGGTTTATCTATCTGTGGAATGTCCAGGGTGGGAGAAAGAACTCTTGTCTGCTCGAGGCAAGTGTGAATGTAGAAATGGGCCACCTTGATTAGCATTGAATGGCCTTGCGGCTTCTAAACCTGGCTGCTTAGTGCATGGGGGAGTCCTTTGTTGGCCCAAACACCTCCCAAAATAAAGAGCAGTTCTCAAAAAGCAGGGGAATTTCAAGACAAGAATCAACCAGGGCAAGCTAACACCTCCGAACAAAGGACTTCCCCATGCGGTGAGTAAATTTTTTTCTAGAAAGGGGGTGGTAAGCCAAAAAGGTTTGGGAACCACTGATCTACATGAAACCACTGGGAGAGGTCATCTGGAGTTTTGGAGTATGGTGCCATTTCCACGCAGATGACAATCCAACTCCACTACTCATTTCCACCAGATTCCAAGGAAGCCCCTTGGATACTAGACCAGTGCCTGGCCACTGTGATGATCTAGATGAGGACGAACAAGCTGAGGATCAATCCTGACAAAACAGAGGTCCGCCAGGTCAGTTGCCCATCTGACCGGGATATTGGGTGGCAACCTGTGCTGAACGGGGTTGCACTCCTCCTGAAGTCACAGGTTCACAGTTTGGGCGTCCTCCTGGATTCAGCGCTGACGCTTGATGTGCAGGTGTTGATGGTAGCCGGGAGGGCCTTCGCACAATTAAAACTCATGCGCCAACTGCGACCATACCTCATGAAGTCTCACTTGATCATGGTGGTCCATGCCTTAGTTAATTCTAACTGGACTACTGTAATGCACTCTATGTGGGGCCACCCTTGAAGACGGCCCAGAAATTACAACGCGTTCAACGCTCGGCAGCCAGATTAATAACCAGGGCGAGTTACAGGAAGCGGTCAACCCCCCTGTTTAAGGAGCTTCACTGGCTGCCATTTATTTTCCAGTCCCAAAAGAGTTTTTCTGCAATGTTAAACAGTGCTGAATGTCTGCCTTTGTTTTCTCTCTCACAGCCCCCTAGATTCTGAAGCAGTTCTCTTATTAAACTGGACACAATAGATTTCTGCAAGCAGAAGGCAAACAAAACAAACTGTACCATTGCTAAGAATATGTAATAGAATGATAAATCTCAGTGGATTATACTTTGTATAAAGTAACTGTATTTTAAATATATTTGGCCGTATTTACTGAAGAATCTTGGGCAAGTCAAGAAGAAGGCAACAGCATACATCCTCTGAGTAAATCTTGCCAAGAGAACCTGGCAATAGGTCCTTCATAAGTCAGAGTCTGCTCAAAGGCAACAGCAACAACATTGTATTATTCTAGATAAGTAAGAATGGTGCTGAATTTGAAGGAAGGGAAACTTATTTATATATTTATTTATTTATTTATTTATTCGATTTAGTAGACTGCTCTCTCCGGAACCCAGAGCAGTTTACAGCAATAAAACCAGATAAAAACACATAAAAACAGCATTATAAAACCAATTAAACCCCGCTCCCAACATAAAATCCCAGCAGACGACAATAATGCAGGCGGCAAGATGCGGCAGGCTGGCGGTTATAGCAGGCATCAGTCGGAGCCAAATGCCTGCCTAAACAGTCAAGTCTTTACGGACTTGTGAAATGCCATCAAGCCCCGTAGGGCTCACGTCTCCTCAGGCAGTGAGTTCCAGAGGCTCGGCGCGGCCACTGTGAACGCCCTCTGCCGCATATTCGATAGCCTGTAGGTCTTGATACCAGGCACCTCCAGTAAGTTGAGCCCCTCTGAACGCAGTGATCTTCTGGGCACGTATGGGGTAAGCCACTCCTTCAGGTACACTGGCCCCAAACCATATAAGGCCTTAAAAGTTAAGACTAACACCTTGAAGGAGACCCGGAATTCGATAGGAAGCCAGTGCAGTTCGCGCAGGAGTGGGGTTACCTGAGCAGATCTTGGGGCTCCTGAGAGCAGACGTGCTGCTGTGTTCTGCACCAACTTTAGTTTCCGGATCACCGACAAGGGTAGGCCAATGTACAGCGCATTACAGTAATTGAGCCTCGAGATGACCGTGGCTTGGATAACCGTGGCCAGGTCGCAGCAGGAGAGGTAAGGAGCCAGACGTTTTGCCTGTCGCAGATGGTAAAAAGCTATCTTGCAGGCGCAGGTGATCTGCGCCTCCATAGACAGCTGGGGGTCCAGCCGGACCCCTAAGCTCTTAACTAAAGGCTGCAGGCGAAGCGCCACGCCGTCAAACGTCAGCAACTGGGTCTCCACCCCCCCTCCCCCCGGGCGGCCCAGCCACAAGATCTCTGTCTTCGCCAGGTTCACCTTCAACTTACTGGCTCACAGCCATCCAGTTACGGCTTCTAGGCAAAGGTGGAAATTATCGGGTACAGATTCCACCCCAGGGTCCATCCTCAGAATGAGCTGGGTGTCATCAGCGTACTGATGGCACTCCAGCCCAAAACTCCGTACCAATTGGGCGAGCAGTCGCATATAGATGTTAAATAACAGCTTGTACATCCATTGTTATCCTTACTTCATCAATACCATATTTTATTCATATAGCACCATTACTGTGCATGGTGTTCTAAAAGAATTAAGAAGAAGAAAAGGCACCCTACCCCCATGCTTTTAGATTGGAAAGAAGATGGCAGTGTGGGAGGGGAACGGGGATGTCTCCTCCAACAAAGACGACCCTTTTTTCTCTTGGTCTGAGGTCAAGAGAGTGGCAGTTGGAATGGGCATAGGCATGAGAACAAATTATACTCATGATAGGTTTTTGTTGTCTAGAAAGCATATTCAAAACTATCCCAGTATATCTTCTTAGATTTGCTTTCATAGTATCAGAAAGTTTAAATGTAATGAAGAAATGGATAAGTGTGATGGCGCGCCCGAGCCTACGGGAAAACTATAGTGCCGGGCTTTACTCGGGGGCTACCTGTATACCTTCTGTTAAGATTAAGACCCATTAACACAGAGAGACAATTTAGCCAAGCTGAAAAGATAGCCGAATGAGTTTACTGCAAACAAGATGAATAAAGGGTTAACTCCATCTGGGACTATCATAAGGTAACTTAAAACAATACATCACAAAAGGAACCGTTGCTTGCTGCAATAATCTCTCAGGAGTCTTCTGCCTCTGGTGCAAAACGATGGTTATAAACTGTCTCAATCTTCTTTCTTGTGAAGCATAAGATGGTCATAAGCTTCTGCTGTCCTTTGGACTGGTGGTATAAAAATACTGTTGAATGCAGGTGCTAAAGATGCCTGGTTTTGGATTGCTAGGTCTAGAGTTACCAGACAATTCCAAGCCTAAATCACAGTAGCTTTGCTGTAGAAAAAGTGCTCTATACAGGGAAATGAAATAGACCAACTAAGGCTGGCCTCAGGGGGTGGGGGTGTTATGCTCCACCCAAAAACTAATACAAAGGAAGGTATCAACACTATTGGGAAAATCTCTAAATAGGGGGAACTGAAGCAAAGGAGAGGAAAAGGCAGAGCTAAGACTTCACAATAAACTACTGATATGTTAAGGGATACAGTAGTAGACTCTCAGTTAACTAAAACTTAAGAAACTGGAACTCTCAAGCAACCAGAAAAAATTAAGAAATAATACATTATTTAAAAGACAGATGAAAAGGAATATACGAAGCTGCCTTCTCCGAGAAACAGACCATGGGTCCATTTGAACACAGAGCTATCCGCCCAATAGGGAGCACCTTGCTAGGTAACAGACAGGGTGTGTCTATTACTTGTACTCCTGAGGTCTATCTGAAATTGAATTGTATTTGGAATCAGTGGCATTACAAAAGGTTGGGTTGCAAACTACACTGGGTGAGGGTTGCTGTGAGTTTTCCGGGGTGTATGACCATGTTCCAAAAGCATTCTCACCTGACGTTTCACCCACATCTATGACAGGGATCCTCAGAGCACTTGATGAACCAACCTGGACACAGTATATTATTTTAGAACACAGAAATGCTGGACCACTCTAACAACTACCATGTCAGGCTACACAGAGAAGCCATTGAAATCCACAAGCATATGGACAATTTCAACAGAAAGGAAGAAACCAAACATAATATAATATAATAATAACAGTAAATAAAGAACAACACTCAAAAACAGGGGAACTCCAGGCAGTAAGACACTACATTTTGAAACTGCAAGGAAATTCAATGCCAATCAAGGTGGCCAGTTGCAACATTCGCACCTGCCTCAAGCAGACAAGAGTTCTTATTCCTACCCTGGACATTCCACAGATAGATAAACCCCATTTTCCTAGTTTACAACAGACCTCATAGCCTCTGAGGATGCCTGCTATAGATGCAGGTTCAAGAATGCTTCTTGCACAGGCCATACAGCCCGAAAAACGTACAATAACCCAGTGATGTCAGCCATGAAAGCCTTCAACTATACTTAAAAAAAACTTATAATACAGGAAAACAGGAAAACTATGTTACATTAAATTACATTTGTGTTTAGTTGGTTTTAATTATTGCATTTCAATATTAATATCAAGTCAATATGGAGTTTATAGTTTGATATGGCAAGGGGTATAGTATTACTTAGGCCTATTTTTAATAGTCACTCTCAAGCAATCAGAAACTACATTTATCTACCAATTCCTATGGGCATCATTTAACTGAAAATCTGCTGTATTACTAACAGCTATATGAATGACTGTAACTAGCTGGTTTGGAGTCTTCATCTATAATTTTCCTCATATATTCAGGTAATAATAATAATACTTTATTTATATTCTGCGTTATCTCCCTACGGGGGATTCAGAGTGGATTCCAGCATATATACAGACACAGGCAAACACTCAATGCCTTGAAACAATGAAATACAAATGAAACAGAAATACACAGAAAAAGGCAACAGCATTCCCTTTCATCTCCTGCTCTGAGAGTGGTGTTCATCACTGGCTCTGGGGGAGGTGCTCATCTCCATTTCCAAGCCAAGGAGCTCGCATTGCCAGTAGACACTTCCTAGGTTGTGTGGCCAACATGACAGGATGGGGAGCCATTTACCTTCCCGCTGAGACAGTACCTATTGATCTACTCACATTTACATGTTTTCAAACTGCTAGGTTGGCAGAAGCTGGGACTCAACACTAAAAGCTATAGTTCCTTCAATTACCAAAACAAAAGTCCAAAGGGAGTTAAGAGTCCATAATAAACACCATTAATTTTGAATAATGTCAAAATGTTTATCGATAAGTATAGTGGTTAGCGTTATTCCAAAAGGTTAAATTTACCTCAATTCATTTTTTACAATTCAAACATTATGAATCAACAACTTACACACAGGTAAGTGGAAACGCAAAGCAATGCATATATAATCAAATGGAGGAAAACTTCCCTCCAAATGTACTCACAACCAAGTAGTCCCAGAGCATTTATAAAGTTACATTCATATTTCTACAATGTTTCCTGAGTCTTCACCATAACATAAATCCAAAAAGGTAATTCTTCAAAATAATCTTAGTCTCGGAAACAATGATATAATCCGAATTAGTTCCAAAAGCACACCAAAAATGGTTGACGGTAAGGCAAGTGCCTGCGCTAGACCGTTTCACACACAGTAAAGTAATTGATTGCTGTAGTTATATCGGATGGAGATGTATTTGAGAACAAGTCCAGCGTATGGGAAAAGGGATCCCAACAACTGAAGAAGCAAACAAAAAACTGAAGTTTTAAAAATTCTTCTAATGTTTAAAAATCTCCAGTAGTTGCTGTGGTAACAGGATTTGCTGATGTGTGTGGTGGAAATGTCAATACAATAGCTTTGGCACAGACAGAACTTGCCTCAAACAAGTTGGGGTTACTTCATTGAAAAATAGTATTTGAACCAGAGTTGCCTTCGGTCAGAAATTCCCTTTGAGAAGAATAAGGTTAAAGAAAAGTCAATATTTGCAGTATGTATGAAGACAGGTGGCGAATTGATTAACCGTTGACTAATCATTACTCATTAAAATGTAACATTATGCTCCTATGGTTGTTGGATTTGCAGTAGCAACAGCGACAGCATCTTTGTTTAATCTAGGTTAGTTGGTGTTGGTACACCACTTTGAGGACTGAGTTGACATGGTGTCAAGTGGAACAATGTTCTGTACTGCAATGGAAGCATTTATACAATGCTGAATGTTGATTTATGAATTGCATTATCGCCTAATTAGATATGGTAATATCATGTTCTCTCTGCTGTACTTTCAAAGCTTGTTTATCTTCTTTTTTCATAACACCCCAGAAGGAAAAGAAAAGGGAATGCGAGATGGCAACCCACACCCATCGTTATGAAAAGAGCACGTTTCCTCCACTTCTCCCAGTTAATTTCAAGACTCAGGTAACCCTTTCAAAAGAATCACTATTTTGCAACATGATCATAATAGCTATAATAATTATATTTTACATCTGGAAAAATCTGCACTAGGAGGGCTGCTTTGTCTGGTCTTTCAAGTAAAGTCCTACATTGCTAAAAGCTGTCAAAGCCAGGATTTGTATTGTGGGACTTTAAAAAAAAAAGAGGAAGAAGAGACCACCACAGCCATCTCTGCTTTGTCTGAAAAGTTATTCAAGGGGAAAGACATGGAAAGTACTCTATTGATGTTTCTATAAGGTGAATAAAGGAAATGAAATCTTGATAAAACAGGTCCTGTGGACTGGGGATTGTTTGTCCTGGATGAGATTGTATTTCTCCTGGAGGAGCAGGCACCTAGTTTTTGAGTATTTCTAGTCCATTCCTGTCACTGGACACCTGGATAGGCTCATTGGCTTGGAGCACATTGAGCTAGCTCTGTTTGATCCACTAGCTATAGCAGGTATGGGCAAACCCAGGTCTCTTGGGCTCTTTTCTCAGGTCCTCCTCTCCCACATCATCTTATCCTTCCATATTTATCTCTTTTCGTCCTACTTCCCTCCCTTTCTTCCTTCCCTTCTACCCCTTTCCCCTTCCTTCTCTCTTTTCTCCCTCCATTCCCTTCCTCCCTTTCGCCCTTCTTCCCTTCCTTCGTTTTTTTCCTTCCTCCTTTCCTCCTGAGGGAAGTTTAGCTGGGAGAAGGAAGGTGGAGTGGGAACATGAGAACCATGTTTCAAGATTTCAAAGGGTGTCCCATTGAGGAGGAGGGGAAGAACTGACTTTCTGCTGATCTAGAGACCAGGACACAAGGAAGCAATGGCTTCAAATGACACGGAAAATAAGAGGAAGAACTTCCTGAAAGTAAGAGCTGTTGGAGAGTGGCATAGGCTTCCTCAGAGTGTGGTGGAGTCTCCTTCTCTCAAGGCTTTTCTGCAGAGGCTGTCTATTGGGAGTTCTTTGATTGTGCTTTCTTGCATTGGACTGGATGGCCCTAGGGGACATCTTCCACCTAAATATGCCGGATTTATAGTGTGCAATGTTTGAATCCTAATGGACCTCTGGCAATGAACCTGATTATGACCTAAATGAATCAATGTTAGATAGGGGTTTAATCTATTGTTGTTTAACTCTGTTTGTGCTAGTTATCAGTTACGTTGATGTTGGGTTTTTATTATTTATTCCTTTTATTAGATATGATTATAATGGTGCTGTTCATTTTTATTGTATGTTATGTTTTTCTACTTTTTACATGTTGTTTGCCATTTTGAGTCCTGACTCAGAAGAAAAGAGGGATAGAAATTTATTATTATTATTATTTGGCTTTTTCTTTAAAAAATATCTCAAGGGGAATAGGTTCACCATTTCTACTACAGAACAAGAAAAGAAACAATTATGATAGCTGGCATAAATGGCACACAGATAGTACTAAAAAGTGCAACATGCCAGTATTAATAAAGTGCCCTTGCTATCAGAAAAGCATGTAATATTCTTTCAAATCGGAGGGTTAGTAAGTTCTTTCCATCTCCATTTTCTGTCTCAGTTAAACCTCAGTTTTTGAACCAGTATATCATTTGCAATACAAAAACTATCTGGAATGCTTAATGTAGAATAGGGAAAGCTTTTGACTATATTCCTAAGTAACAAACAACATTTATTTAGTAGCAGGCCATCTTCAAAGCAATAGACAAAAAAGCTCTTTTGTAAGTACAAAGAGGGAGAATGAAAGTACCAATATGCTAACCCACGTCATGCATATTATTGCCATAGTAACAAGGTGATAAATATAGCCATTCATTGCAAACTCGGGACGATATATGCAGACAGGTCTTGTTTATTATTATTAACATTAAATCTAGCTGGAGTCTTTCTCACGAGGGGTAGCAGGACTTGTGCATCCATTGCTGTAAGTTATAAAGTTTTTGTTAAGGTGCATTTTTACATGATCATTTATATAATTTTATATTTAAAAAACTTGGTATTTTGGTTTTTACACAAACATTCATGTTTAACTGTTCAGCAGTGGAACTCTCTGCCTCAGAGTGTGGTGGAAACTCCTTCCTTGGAAGCTTTTGAACAGAGGCTGGATGGCCATCTGTCAGGGGTACTTCAATTGTGTTTTTCCTGCATGAAAGGGGGTTGGATTAGGGGGGTTGGATTAGATAAATATCTGAGAAGAATGAGTGGGTGAAGTATGATCTAATACTGAAAAAGATGAACGAGGGGATATGCTTAAAAGAATTCTCAGAGCTACAAGAAATAGATAAATCTATTAATTGGCTACAGTACTTCCAAATCAGAGATATATATTTAAAGGATAAGGTAGGGGGATTTGATCTAACAAGATCATTTTGGGTCACACTTGTGGAAAAAGAATCCAAAAAAATATCCTTCATTTATGAGAAACTCATTGATTGGCGAACCGAAGAGGAAGGGATAAAGCATTGTATGATTAGATGGGCACAAGATTTAGGAAAAGAAATAGCTCTAAAATATTGGGAAAAGTTTTGGAAGGTTCATTTAAACTACACCTATGCATATGATCTAAAAGAAAATGGGTTAAAAATTTTCCACAGGTGGTACCTTACACCAAATAAGATTGCGAAGTACAAGAGTAATTACTCCAATAAATGTTGGAAATGTAAGAAGGAAACGGGAAGTTTTTATCACATGTGGTGGGGTTGCAAAATGGTAAGGAAGTACTGGGAGGAAATTCATAAGGAAATGCAGGTAGCACTGGAATGCAAATTTGAATGTAAACCAGAATATATGCTATTGGGATTGCTAGATTTTAAATTGGAAAGTAATACAGAAAAATTGTTTGTATATTGTATTTCGGCGGCCAGAATGACGTTAGCCAGAAGATGGAAGGAAGACCGAATACCGAAGATGGAAGACTGGAAGCTAAAGCTTATGGATATTATGGGCATGGACTGTCTTACGAGAGCCTTATCACAAAATAAAAGGATGAAACAGACTGATTGGTCCACAATCAGAAAATATATTGCAAAAGGAAATATAGAGTGGATAACGTCAGTAGAATAAATCCAGGGAGAGACGATAGATAAGTTCAGTATGATTGTATGTAATATAAACTACGATAATGATCTTATTAGAAGTAGGCCAGGATAGGAAGTACATTTGATGTTTGTTTAAGTGTGGTATGTCGTTTTAGTTAAGTTTGACTTTATGTTTTTATGTGTATTTGTGGTAATAAGAAACTCAATAAACTTTGTTTTTTAAAAAAAGATAAATATCTGATATGCAAGATGTATTTTCATTCACTGGATGAAATTTGGGACAAATACCTGAAACGCCCTAATTTGAATACTGATGGGATTTGGGGGGGATTGATTTTGTCATTTGGGAGTTGTCATTGCTGGGATTTATAGTTAACCTACAATCAAAAGGCATTCTGAAGTCCACCAATGATGGAATTGAATCAAATTTGGCACACACAACTCCCATGACCAAGAGAAAATATTGGAAGGGTTTGGTGGGCATTGAATTTGAGTTTTAGAGTTGTAGTTCACCTACCTCCAGGGAGCACTGTGTAATTAAACAGTGATGGATCTGGACCAAACTTAGCACAAATACTCAATATGCCCAAATGTGAACACTCGTGGAGTTTGGGGAAAATAGATATTGATATTTGGGAGTTGTAGTTGCTAGGATTTAAAGTTCACCTACAATCAAAGAGCAATGGATCTGCACCAAACCTGGCACATTACCTACATGGCCAACATTGAATACTGGCGGGCTTGTGGGGGGAGACTATTTTTGAATTCTGAGAGTTGTAGTTCACCAACCCCAAAAAGGACAGGCAGAAAGATCTTCAGTGTTCTCTGCCAAAGGGGTTCCTAAGACTATCAGAAATATGTGTTTCTTAATGGTTTTTAGTGACCCCTCTGAAACCCCCCTGGCGACCCCCCCCCCAGGGGACCCGACCCCCAGGTTGAGAAACACTGCTATGTTTGTTTGTACAAAATGCACTTTATTATCTCATACCTGTCTTTGCATTTTGATGAGATGTTTCTTTTTTTTAAAAAAAATTTTTTAATTAAAGGTTTCATATTTTCTACACACAACAAGTGGATAAGGGAAAATAAACATACATGGGGGTTCAGGGAAAATAAACATAAAAGGGGGGATAAAAACAGAGGTGACTTCCGCCTTCATTCCATACCATTGGCAATAATTATTTATAACAAATCCATTAATCAGGAGCATCCCAAATGCCCTTATTTGTAAATCGTGATAATCCCTTTTATCACCTTATTTATCTTAGTCTCTAATTTACTCGTTTATCTTAATGTACTCAGCAACTTGTAGCCAGTCTGTTCTAATATTTCCTTTACCATTATTTTGTCTCAGCCAAAATGTAAGTTTGTCCATGTCTTTAATCTCAAGTATCTTTTCTATCCATTGGTCCTTTGTTGGTAACAAATTTGTCTTCCAAGTTCTTGCAAATATTATCCGAGCCGCCGTTGACAGGAAGACAAAGAGTTTTTCTGTATTCTCATTGATGAATATTCCATTGTCCAATATACCTAACAGGTATAACTCTGGTTTCATTTGGAACTCAACCTGTAGAATTTTCTTACATTCCTTGTGAATAAGTTTCCAATATTCATTAGTTTTGGGGCAGGTCCACCACATGTGAAAAAAGGTACCTTCTTGTTTATCACATTTCCAACACTTATTATCTATGTTTTTATACATTATATTTAATTTCTTAGGTGTAATATACCATCGATGTATCATTTTTAACCAATTTTCTTTTAGATCAGTTGCATACGTGATTTTAAGCTGTTTTGTCCACAACCTTTCCCACTCCCTTAATTGGATGGGTCTCCCAATATTTCGAGCCCATTTTACCATAGATTGTTTAATTACTTCCTCCTCTGTAGCCCAATCCAAAAGCATAGAGTATATTTTAGATATACTTTTCTTTTCATTCTTAAGAATTTTATCCCATGGTCCTTCCAAAGCACTAAATCCCTTAACCTTATCTTTGTTGAAACTTTCTCTCATGATGAGATGTTTCCATGAACACTCAGCTACAGTTGCATTGTTTATGTGGCTGGAGCATCAGTTCTTGGCACACTGTCAAAAATGGCTTTGAAAGTGATGCACACACTAAAGAAAACTTAAGAGCACAGTTCTAGCATATAAGTAATAATTGTGTTATTCCAGTAAAGCCATGGGATACATTTTAAGAGCTTTCTCAGAAACATACTGCCATAATATTCACTGGCAAATTACATTCCCAGTCTCAAAAGAAAAGCCGTGGCAAACCTCCTCTGAAGAATGCTTGCCAAGAAAACCCCACAATATGGTTCCCTTAAGAAAATGGCTTGAAAGCCCACAACAATAGTGTATTACATAGGCTAAATGGTTGCACTTTATCTGAATTGATGAAAAGAAATTGCCAGGCTCTTTGGCTTAAGGAACACATGCAGCCTTGATTTAGGCACATCAGTGCACTACCTTCCTTTAGTTGTTCTCTGGGTGATATTATGTGCTGAACTGTAGTATTTCATAACACGAGCACATATTTGCATTCACTAAGTGCAAATTTATCACCTTCAAATTTTTCCAGCTCCCTGCTTTAGCTTTTATTGCCTCTGTAGCGTTCCTCCCATCCTTCTGCTTCTTTTGTAAACTTTGAGACTTTACAAAAGCAGACCTTTCTGGGAATGGCCAGGATTATGCATGTTTGCAGTGTGTCCTTGGTAGCAAAGAATTACACACAATGTGGAGAGAGTGCTTGCCAGTCTTGGCAATGTGTTTGCTAAGCAGTGTGCTGGTTCTTGTCCAAAGACAAAGAGGGGAAAATAGTTTTAAAAGTTTACAAAGTCTAGAACATCGCTTCTATAAACAGAAGTTGCCTTTACAAGTGACTCCTGTTCCACATAATTTTGCCCATTGCATTTACTTCAGTCATGTCTGACAATGCATTTTCTCATACTATAGTCCATTGTAATCAGGCAAAAGAATATATTTGAAATAGCTTTCTGAACCAGAGTTTGATTTTTCTTTTCATAGAATCATAGAGTTGGAAGAGACTTTGTGGGACATCCAGTCCAACCTCCTGCCAAGAAGCAGGAAATTGCATCTATAAACTCATAGAATCATAGAGTTGGAAGAGACTTTGTGGGCTATCCAGTCCAATCCCCTGCCAAGAAGCAGGAAAATCACATTGAAAGCACCCCCGACAGATGGCCATCCAGCCTCTGTTTAAAAGCCTCCAAAGAAGGAGCCTCCACCACACTCCGGGGCAGAGAGTTCCACTGATGAACAGCTCTCACAGTCAGGAAGTTCTTTGAAGCCATTGTTCTGTGTCCTAGTCTCAAGGGCAGCAGAAAACAAGCTTGCTCCCTCCTATCTATGACTTCCCCTCACATATTTATACATGGCCAGTGCCATCATGTCTCCTCTTAGACTTCTCTTCTATAGGCTAAACATGCCTCATAGGGCTTGTTATCCAGACCCTTGATCATTTTAGTCGCCCTCCTCTGGACACGTTCCAGCTTGTCAACATCTCCCTTTAATTGTGGTGCCCAGAATTGGACACAGTATTCCAGGATGACTTCCCTGGATCTAGATACTATATTCCTATATGCAGGCCAAAATCCCATTGGATTTTTTTAGCCACTGTATGACATTTTTGGCTCATGTTTAACTTGTTGTGCATGAGGATTCCAAGAACTTTTTTATACATAGAGAGAAGCATTACTATTATTATTCAATGTAAATTAGCCATCCAATGTTCTTAAGGTAGGTTAAATGTTCCCCTTAATTTATTCATTTTGGGAGGCAAATCTTAGTATGAATATGGATACTATATCTAATGAAAACGGATGCTGATCTTATTTTTGGAATTCCATTGGGCAACTTTGTGAATGTCACATTATCTCAGCCACAGATGCAGGCAATGGGAAACTTCCCCTAAATAAATCCTGCCAAGAAAATACCATGAAAGGTTTACCTTATATTTATTTATTTATTCATTCTTTCGGCTTCTAGACCGCTCCCTCTAGAAGCTCGGAGCGGTTTACAACAGGTAAAAAAACATGCGTAGAATTGACATTATAGAACAACGGTGTAAAAGCAGATAAGCAATGATTTAATCTAAAACATTACTAGCGCTAAAATAATTCTAAAAGTAAGCTAAACTACATAGAAAGCATAACAGTTACTCAACTGGAAAAGCCAGGCAAAAAAGAGCCGTTTTGCAGGCTCGGCGAAAAGAGGACAGTTCCCTGATACCCCTGACTTCCTCAGGTAGGGCATTCCATAAGGTTGGTGCCACCACCGAGAATGTTCTTTGTCTTGTTGAGGACAGGTGGAGTTTCCGGATGGAGGGGACGTTGAGAAGATTTTGTACACCGGAGCGTAGGGATCTCTGGGGACAATATGGTCATCATAATCCGGAATCGCCTTGAAGGGACACAACTGTGCTAAATTCAAAACTTGGGGGTATTACTTTTTCATGCTGCAGCTCTCAGATTCCCCTGCCCTTACTTGCTGTGCTAGTTTGAGAATTGTGGGCTAAAACCCACTTTGAGTCTCCTCAGAGAGAGAGAGGGCAGTCTATAAATAAAGTATTTACAAAAAAGTAATGCACCCAAACTCTGACAAAATTTCACAAGTCACCAAAGTTCAATAGTCTCTTTGTCCTCCAAGAATTACATTTTTCTTATCCTAATTAGAAAGATGGTAGAGACACACTAGTTGATACCAACCTGGAATGGATTTATCAAGTGCTACTACCAGCTAGCTCCTGATGCAAAATCAATCTTTTACATCAATTTTACACATTATTTATTTAAACCTTTCATTAATCTGACTTCATTTTATCTGGTTAATTAGTTGAGATACCTAAAGGTAAATATTTTCCCCTGACATTAAGTCTAGTCGTGTCTGACTCTTGGGGGTGGTGCTCATCTCCATTTATAATCTGAAGAGCCAGCATTGTCCGTAGATGCCTCCAAGGTCATGTGACCAGCATGACTGCATGGAGCACTGTTACCTTCCCACAGAAGCGGTACCTACTGATCTACTCACATTTGCATGTTTTTGAATTGCTAAGTTGGCAGGAGCTGGGTCTAAGAGTGGGAGCTCACCCTGCTACCCGGATTCGAACGGCCAACCTTTTGGTCAGCAAGTTCAGCAGCTCAGTGGTTTAACCCATTGTACCACCAGGGGGGCGACTATCTCAAATATGTTGAATGCTAGGCTAATTAACCCTTTGTCAATTTCAAATATATCTTCAAATATGAATTGGGTCCATAAAAATTAGGACTGTCTATTGAAATTGACTGACATAGCTGAAGTGCACAAATTATGAACTTAGAGAAAAATTGTTAGCAACATATTTGAATGATTGGGAACCTTTGATTGTCTTTTGGCAGAAAACTCAAATGTGATGTCAATCCAGATGAGATGCATAACCCAAATTATGTACATCTTCAGCTATATCAGTCCAGATGTCCTTACTTCCATTGGTCCCTTCACATTACAAATATGATATATGATGTACACTATGATTACACATCAACTGCTGTGGTCTAGTCTTATGGAATCCTAAAACATGGAGGATAGGGAAAGACATGGCTGTGATTTAATCCAGTTCACCATCTGGATTTCCATACATCTTGAAAAAAGTGTGTATTATTTTTATTGATTTATTTTAAAAAGCACTTCTTTATGGTATTTAGAAATTGCTAGAAATGCTATAGAACTTTCAGAATGGAGAAAAGCCAGTCAGCAAATTGAAAGTACTAAAATTGAACAGTTTTCCATTCTAGTTCAAATCCAAACCAAGAGAAGTCAGAAACAGGCAATAAAGGGAGGACAAGAGACAGCAACAAAGTTTTGAGCGACGAAGAGAAAGAAGTGCTCATTAAACAAGCTCTGCAAGAAAAGGTAATTCTATCTGAAATATGTGTATTTCTTATCAAAGAAGTAGCTAAGTTTGTCTCTTGCAGGTGAGGGGGGGAGAGAATGTGACAGCAACTTTAAGTCAGTCTGGTTTTTATTTTGGCACTTTCACAGATATAAGCCTACATCTCCAGATGCAGTTTGCGGTGATGTTAGTGCCTCAGGTTATAAAGCATATTTATCAAGTTTTTGGGATTGGGATTGTATGTAACAGGATCCAGAATGACATCAAATAATGTCGCTTGCCCTAAATTTTCAAAGGACTGGGTGAGGTGATACAGGTCTTTCATATAATTACCATGGTCAGTTAGTGTGGATATGTGAAAGCAATAAAACTGCTTACTAAAAGTCAGAGTAATTGGGTTCAAAACTCTCTCTGGAAATATTCCTTTTCTTATATGGTGCAGTCACAAGGGTCCTAGTCCTTGGCTGGATCTACACTGCCATATTATTTCTGTTTGAACGTAGACTCATCGAATGCAGTTTAACTGCACTAAATTGCATTAAATGAGTCTAAACTGACCATGTTGTAAAGTTTCAAATGACCAGAGCATGAAGGTTGACCAGAGCATGAAAGCTTTACTTTTGGGGGACTGCAAATCCCTGCTAGTGTTGCCACCATTATTGATACACAGAACCACCAGTGAAAACCTTTTTTCACTGAACCCCCTGGTGGCACAATGGGTTAAACCCTTGTGACAGCAGGAGTGGAGACTGACAGGTCAGAGGTTCGAATCTGGGGAGAGCACGGATGAGCTCCTTCTGTCAGCTCCAGTTCCTCATGCGGGGACATGAGAGAAGCCTCCCACAAAGATGGTAAAACATCAAAACATTTGGGTGTCCCCTGGGCAGTGTTCTTGCAGACAGCCAATTCTCTCACACGAGAAACGACTTGCAGTTTTCAAGTTGTGCCTGACACAAAAAACCCTCATTGTTATGCAATGAAATATAGTCTGCATTCTGACAGAAAACTCAAGAATGCCATCTGTTGGAGGTTTGTCATATCAGCAATTAAATTATTTCATTAAGAACTCACAAAATGCTCCATTTGGAGTGCATTTTAATTGCTCTTCTTAATTACATGGCATACAGATTCTTAATGTTGCATAAGTTAGATATTTTATTAACAGTAAAAAAAAAGGCTGTAAGTCAGGGTAGGGAAAGAAGAAACCTTTAGAAACCACAGTTTTAAAATACAGGGTTTTTTGGCATTGTGCATAATGGAGTAACATGCCTAGTTTAAGAAGAAATAATATATGAATTATGTATTGAATATACTAGATTATTCCTGGCTTGGGCTATGGCTCCTGATCAGTAGACATAATAGCACCATGCCATAATCATAACAATTAATCACAAGGCAAATATTGTGAGTATTGAAAGAAGTGTGGAAGCCCCAACATAGCTTGTAATACATATGCTGCATTTATAAACACTGTGCTTGTTTTGATGGACATAAAGGGAAAAGGCATAAAAATTATTATTTGGAGAGACATGGATTAGAGCCAGAGCAGGCAAGAAGTATCCCACAGTCTGAATTTACTCTCATTCTGTTTCAAAGGGGGGTCCTCATCTATAAATATTGATTTTGCACTAGAGGTGTAAATCACATTTTTTGCTGTAAAAACATAGAATCATAGATTCATAGAGTTGAAAGAATTTGGGGTGCCGATTCAGAAAATTACATTGGATAGACCACATCCCGTCCAACCCTTTGCCAAGAAGCAGAAAAATTGCCTGCAAAGCACCCCTGACAGATGGCCATCCAGCCTCTGTTTAAAAGCCTCCAAAGAAGGAGCCTCCACCACACTCTGAGGCAGAGAGTTCCACTGCTGAACAGCTCTCACAGTCAAGAAGTTCTTCCTAATGTCCAGATGGATTCTCCTTTCCCGTAGTTTGTAGCCATTGTTCTGTGTGTTAGTCTCAAGGGCAGCAGAAAACAAGCTTGCTCCCTCCTCCTTATGACTTCCCCTCACATATTTATGAAGTTGAAGTTTGACAGTAGAAGAAAAAATCACACATTTTGCTGCAAAAAGCAAAACATATGAGGAGTATGCACTTGGTTTTAAAGGCAATTGGTAACTTTTACTCTCTCCACTCTCTGTTATCATCGAAATTATGTGATGCATGTAAGCAGAGTCAATGCAAACAATTGCCAATATCTGGATTAAATGAAGAATGAAAAGAAATTGGATTTATACCTGAATATCGATATCCTTTTTCAAAGTGTGTCTTTTTTCTGTGCCAATAGCTTAAATCTTAACTACTTGCAGTACTCTGTGAGGGATCCAGCCATCCCTCAACATTTGTAAGAACTACCTATATAAATTTAATGGGAATCAGCATTATTTATGTATCAAAAATATCACAACAGCTTTTGATAGGGTTGGTCCTATTTAGGACTGAAAACTGTTGCAAGTTGAGCTCATAAAAATTACTTATTTTGGGATCCAATTCCCAGGATCCCCAAAGCTAGAGTCTGGGAAAGTCTGGGAGTTAAGTCCAACAAGATAACCCTACCATACTCTCAAGCAGTGGTTCCGAACCAGTGGTCTGTGGACCACCAGTGGTCCACAAGAATTAAAATATGGTTCACGGCCTCACCGTTGCTACACCTGTGCAATGCCCCACTGACCATGCCCCTTTCCTTGTGGCAATGTGCCCATGGCAAGGAGATGAGTGAAAAACATTAGGGATAGATTCTTAGGTCTCGCGCGCCACGTTTTGTATTTTTTTTCAACCTCAGTCTTCTCCCCCCTTTTTTACATGAACATTATCAAAATCCATGGATAACAACGCAGTCCAACTAAAACATTTTTTCTTAATGTCTTCATTTTAGGCCTGCTCCTGGGGTAATTTGGGGTGCCGATTCAGAAAATTACATTGGATAGACCACATCAGCTCTAGATTATTAAATATGGCTTTCTGTGGGCGAACAGACTACAGGATGATATAGGCTCTGTATCAGAAACTAGAGCTTGTATGGTCTATCAGATCCAATGCAGTATTCTGAATCAGCACCCCAAATAAAGAAAACAATCTAAAGTTGACCAAAACCTGATTCATAACCCTTTTGGTACTAATGTTGGAGCGTAGTCCCTAGTCAAAGTGGTCCCTGATCAAGTGGTGCCTGGTCAAAGTGGTCCCTTGTCATGTGATCCCTGGTCAAGTGGTCCCTGGTCAAAACAAGGTTGGGAACCACTGTTGTCACAGATAAAATGTCTGCAGTTTTCATTTATTATTCCGGGTGAGTTGAAGTATAATGGACCCAACAGTAGGTGGCAGTCTAGAATTACATTATGTGATAAGCAGTGCATTTCCAAAATAAGATAACAGCAAACAATCTGCCAGGGACTGCATGTTTTTGTCAACAGCAGGTGAATGCTGGAAGATTTATTTTGACTAAAACAAATCCTTGGGGAAAGTTATATAGATGCAATTAAATAAATAGTGTTAAATTGGGGATTTTATGTCATGTATGGTAACTATTTTCAAAGAGGTATCCATGTTAATCTGTTTTAGCAATTTAAAAAGACGACAGAAAGAAAAAAATAGACTTGTGTCACCTTGAAGACCAAATGATTTTAGTGTAAACTTTAATTGAAGGCTGTTCTCTTCTTCAGATGGATAATCATAAAAATTGCACAAGATTCCATTTTCCTTCCCTTTTATTTTCTTCTCATATGGGAATGTAGGAAATAGCTCTCTGGATGTAATCTTAAAACTGAATTATAACATTATTTAAAAATTAAATGTGATACTTCTGCCAATTAGACATTCCTTTCAATGACATTTTAATGACACTTTTGAAAACCTGATATGAATGGTTAATCTCTCCTCCCTTTTCCTTCAGTACTATCTTGAAACCTACAAGAACCTGTGCAAGCTCAGAAAGATCCTATGTGAGCGTTACAGAATTTTGTTGAATGAGAAAGTTCAGAAGCAACGAATTCAGATCAAGATGTTTGATCTCAAATACCAACAAGAGCTTAAACAGAAAGCAAAAAAGGTAGGAATATTCTATTGAAGGAAAAAGAGACTGTGACAAATAGACTGTGATTCTGAGATCTCATTCTCCGTGCATATTTTCTGGAGTTTTCTACTTGGTGTGGTCTTATTCACAAAATTCATATTCCAACAAACATTACATTGTATTGACATCTATAAAGAGATTGATATTTTTGAGTTTTCTACGTTTGATTTTTTTGCCGGGGAGGGTTATTTCATAATCAAAATACTTTGCTGAAATATAAGTTTATGGCAGATAGAAAACTGAGTAGTAAATGAAAGGATTTTAATTCCCTTAAGTGATCATAGTTTAAAATAATGCATTGTTCTTTATGAAATATAATAGATATTTTAGATAATTTTGGAAACTAGGCATTATATCATGCTCTCTATATGTTTAGAGGCCAGGATATGTGTGGCTTGCTTTGGGGAATTATAAAAGACAAATATAAATCATTCTTATTTTAGGCAATATAAGTTGTAAATTTACATTGGCAATGGTGTCCTATTGAATTAATACTTATAGTCATTCAACCAAGTGCACTCTTTCTAAATGTTCTTCACTAATTTCTGCAAATTTAGCTTTACTTACAACAAATGGACAATAAAGACACATGCATGAAAATACATTTTCTTTGAAAATATTGCCTTCATTTCCTGTTTTCTACTCCACTCATCTCTCAACTTCTAAACAAATTACTTTGTGATTTCATAAATTGCACAAGTGTTGTTTCAATTTATCCAAATGCTCTCATTTTATAGTTTTTAAAATATTGTCTTTGAGTCTGGTGTACATTTCCCAAATGCTTAAAGAGCAAAAGTAGAACACAACTTAAAAATGGTTTTGAACTATCATTTTCTGAATTTCCCATCAGCTCTCACTTGGGGATTAAAATCTTCCACCGTAAATCTTGCTGCATGTATGAAAAGAAGAATTAGAATTTATATCCAATATGATTGTCTTTGTCAATCTTTATTTACCCATAACAAAAATCCAGCGTATAGCATTTTAAAATGTTCTTGTGTCACTGTTGTGACAATTCAGCTTAGTTTAAACAGGCTACTTTGGGCACTACAAGGACTAGCACCAAAACAAGGATCACTTTTCCTTTTTCTGCTCATTTCTCACTCCAAGAAAGCAAAACATCCTCTATCTTAAGAGAGCCAATATATCAGGCTGTCTCCACAAACCAATGCTAAAGTCGAGATTGTAGTCTTATTAGCATCCTATTAATATGTGCATAAAATGTAGTCCCTGTCTCAGCCCAAATACACAAATTGGGAAATCAAAGAGAAATCCTTCACACCTTTTGCTTGCTTCATCCTGAACTTTTATTTATCTTAAAACAACTTCCTTAAGAGAATTTCCTCTTCTAAAGGAAACACTTCTCCATATTTAACAGGCCAATTCCACATTGGTTCCCCTTTAGAGCTATGAAATCTCTGAAGGACCAGAAACTCCTTCAGTTGAGATCTTTTGAAATTTAACTGCATTGAATTTTGACAGCAATAAAAAGAGCAAGGCTGAACAACAATTTCAACTTTGTTTTCATCTCTAGGGAGAAAAAAAAGAAAAACATTGTGGGGTTTTTTAAAAGTCTGTCTTCTTTTACAATATATATCCGAAATTAGGAATAGAATATTATTTTTGTTTTTAGGTCATTTTGAAATGTAATACTTTGATAGCTCCAGGCAGGATATTGTAAAACATTCAGGTGTATTTTGCTGTAGAAACCGATGTGAAAATGTAGGAGTTAGCATGAGCAATATAAAAGACCGGCAGTCATTTAAGGTAAAGTCTTTGTTCCTTTATTATTGCATTTAGATGGCACTTCCAACTGTGGAACCCAAAGCAGCTTGCCGATGATAAAAAATTAAATTAGCTAAATTTTTTACAACAAAACTAAAACACAATTAAATGATTGCCATATTAAAACCATACCTTAAACCATACAGTTTTTTTTACAAAGGCTAATACTAAAGCATCTACCCATGCTCTTAAGAAGGTTCCCCAAAAGCAAATACTCTTTAAAAGCCTGCAAGATGTTCTTTATCTGCCAATGAAAGGAAAACAGAGACACAATAATATATTATATGACCCCAAATCATATCATGCCAATCTTTGTAAACCTGGTCTTGTTTTTAAAAGTGTCTTGAGTAACTTCACTTTAACTTTATGTTAAATGGCAGTGCTTATAAGCTTAGGTTACACTGAATTTAGCTTATTGTTCTGATGAAATTTGTCTCCTCTGCCTCTATATGAGCCTGTCTGAGATTTGTGTGAAAAGCATGGCCTTCTCTGCAGTGGCAGCCCAGTTGTGAAGTGTCTGAGATCCAATTGGTAGCAACATGGATCTGATTCAAGAACCAAGTTCACTCTTGTATTTTTATTAAAGCCTTGAAGGCAGGCATGGGCAAACTTTGGCCCTACCGGCTGTTAGGAATTGTGAGAGTTGAAGTCCAAAACACCTGGAGGGCTGGAGTTTGCCCATGCCTGCTTTAAGGCCTAATGACATCACCTGGTATACATTCCTACATGTTTAAAATGTCAACATTTATAGTATATTTTGTTATATTTTTTCGGGGGTGTGTGTGTGTGTAGTATTTTATCATGTTTTATCAGAGTTTTTGTATTTTGTGATAATTTTTATTTTTAAGCTTTATTTTAGTTGTTGTCATTTTGTTTATTAAGTTACAGTTATGTTGTTTATACTGTTTATTGTGCCTTGTCTTGATGTAAACTGTTTGTATGGTTTTCTTTTGGCATTGAATTTTTGCCATATTTTTGGAAACCACCCTGAGTCCCTTCAGGGAGATAGAGCAGTCTATAAATAAATATTGTTGTTGTTGTTGCTGCTGCTGCTGCTTCTGTTTGATTATTCTACATTGTTCTACATGTCTACTCCTCTACGTTAGCTCAAGAAGAGTAGAAATATTGTAAAGGATTAAATAAATGCAATTTTATGCAGATTCAACCTTGTTAGGATTTGACTGTAAAGAACTGAACACCAGGAGGTTTGAAGCAAAATCAGGTTTTGACTTAATACGAGTACTGAAATGAAGTCAATACAGGCATCAGCCAGGCCTTTAAGGAGAAAGTTTTTACTTTATTTCTACCCCGCTCCATCTAACCTTGAGGAGGACTCAGAGCAGCTTCCAATTTTGGCAAACATTCGATACCACAAATATAAAAAATCAAACAAACATACACGACTATTAAAATCAAAACATATAAATACAAATTAAAACCAGTTAAAACATGTAAAACATATAAAACATAGCACTAATCCTGAAATCGTCATCCAGATTACTTCTTACTTCTTATGTCCATTTATAAGTGTCTACTGCGCTTTAATTTCTACTCACCAAATGCCTGCTTCCACAGCTAGGTTTTCATTTTTTCCCAAAAGACCAGGAGGGAGAAGGCAATCTGATGTCAGTGGTGAGGGAGTTCCATAGCCAAGGGACCACCACAGAGAAGGCCCCTTCTCTCATTCCCATCAATTGCACCTGCAAAGGGGGTGGGGCTGAGAGCAGGGCATCCCCTGCAGATCTTAACACTCAACCTGGCTCAGAGACGGAGATATGTTCATATTTCTCCCTGTCCCCTCACCTGTGCACTCTGACATCAAGATATATTGAGTTGAACTTTCTTTGTACTGTACATTTCCCTATGTGTTGTTATTGGTGGCCTTCCCAAAGTCACCAATAACAACACATATTGAAATAAAGTGTATTTTGCTATTATTGCTAGATGAAATGTAGCAGTATACTTCTAGAGTGGAGAAGATTGCCTGTAAAGTATTGTCAAAGTCTTTCATGGCCGAAATCACTGGGTTATTGTAGGTTTTTCGGGCTGTATGGCCATGTTCTAGAAGCATTCTCTCCTGATGTTTCGCCTGCATCTGTGACAGGCATCCTCAGAGGTTGTGACCTCACAATCACTGAGGGTGCCTGCCATAGATGCAGGCAAAACATCAGGAGAGAGTGCTTCTAGGACATGGCCATACAGCCCAAAAAACCTACAACAACCCTAGCCTATAAAAGCTTGTTGTGAATGGCAAAGCAGTAGTGAAATAACTGGAGAAATGTTAATGTGCTATCGTTTTCTTTGTGTCTCTTCATTGTTTCCATTGGAACCCACTAGAAGAAAAAAAGTATTCGTCCCACTGAACATCAGGCAAAACCCTCTCCACATCAGTCCTGTAATAAAAGAGATGGTCAACAGTGATGAGCAGGGAACAGCAAAATTAGAAATCCACGTATCATTTTGCACAGTTCCTTTTAAAGAGGTTGGAAGCAAAAGAAGACACAAGGGGCTTTATAATCCAAAATCACTTATGGAGACGTCCATGAGCTAAAATCAACTTTTTTGTGTGTGATGGGAAGGATTATGGGAGGGGGCCTTGTAGTCTTAAAAAAATCAGTTGCATGTATCCCATGGCCGCATCCATCCATCCATCTATATATATGCAGCAACATCTTTATAGTCAATATTAATATTAGTATTGACTATAGAGTTAATAGTCAATATTAACTTTTGATGGGCTGTATCTTACTAGCAGTGGGGTTGGCAACAAAACGTATCAGTGTGAGAAATATTACCTTTTCAGTGATGACATTTCATCTTGGAATACATTCCTGCTTGAGATTTGGGTGCAGCTTTGTGGCTTTCTTAGTATTTTAGACAGAAATAAAGTTGCCTCCAACTGCAACCAGGAGGATATAATGTTTCTTTTAGACAAAAGCAAAGGAGAAGATCAGAAGAGCTGCAATGTATCACTCTATGGCTGTTTTCCTATTTTTAAAACAATGAAAACCTCTTTATTGACTCCAGTTGGATTATTTATTTCTGGTTTTTTTCCTGATATAAATATCAGGAAGATAACCAAAACTCTTATATATTTCATGTTCATAATTATAACAGTGACTAGAGTGACACTAACCCTCTCTGATATTCATGCAAAAACATATATCTATGGGTCCTGATGGCTGTCCCACCAATGTTTAAGCTTTTCTGATAAATACTATTTAAATCTTATCATTCAAGACTTTTTTTAAAAAACAAACAAACCTCTACAACCCGCAATGGCAATCTTGCATTTCCCTTTAAATGCACACCATTTCCTACAACAGCATGCATAATTTATTTAGTAAAATAAATGTGATGACAACCATCAACATCAGAACTATCTTCCTATGAGACAGAGCTTTCTACACTTCCTTTAAGGATGCAGATTAGAAAGCACTTTTGTTACTTCAGTGGTCAGACCTTAGTGGACATTTATGAGACAATGTAGATTTGGTGAATGTGACTGGGAAATGATTTCAGGGTTTGTTCAGATAATTATTGTTTCTTAGATATCAACCCTACATATTAAGTACATTTTTGTGTATGTGTCAGGAGCAACTTGAGAAACTGCAAGTCGCTTCCGGTGTGAGAGAATTGGCCGTCTGCAAGGACGTTGCCCAGAGGATGTTTTGATGTTTTACCATCCTTGTGGGAGGCTTCTTTCATGTCCCCACAAGAGGAGCTGGAGCTGACAGAGGGAGCTCATCCATGATCTTCCCAGATTTGAACCACTGACCTGTCAGTCTTCAGTCCTGCAGGCACAAGGGTTTAACCCATTGCAGCACCTGGGGCTCCTATTAAATACATTAACTTGATATTTATTGCATACTGTAAGAGTACATGATCTAAGGAGAAGAAAATCTTGGTCTACAATTTCCCACATTCTCTTTCTAAAACACTGTTGAACCTTTTAAAAATCTTTTTGTGTTGTCTGTCTCTCTCCATTGCGGAAAGACAACATCAGCTATGACAATAAAGCAGAGCTAGGCTAAGATGAGATGAGAAGGAAATGCGGGCAAATGCTCTTCTCAATACAATTTGAATTTCAGTAACTTTATGGGTACTATAAAGTTGGAGAAAGTGTGGAGAAAGTTAAAACAGAGAAGTAGCAATAAATAGCTGTTGTCCCTCCCACCCCAATAAGGGCTTGTTTTATGTTTCATAAATGCTTTGCAATTGCTATATATGAAGAAATCGCTTTACTTTTCACAGCAGTTTGATTCTAAAGGAACTGGCTTAGGATTTTTATTCCATTCCTTGCTTATCTAATATCAACAAATCAATGCTCAAATTCCAATCCAATGCCATATAAATGAAGTGCTTGCTCACTTTGATATGTTTAACATCATTAATCAAATTCCTATTTTAAAAAGTATTGTAACCAGAATAATAAATAAATACATTTGTATTACTGATGTCACCATATCAGGCGACAGTTGGATCTGAGCGCATCATTTGAAAATATATCACACAGTCCTAAACTCTTGGGAAGTATTCAACTTGTGATTTTGTGATATGAAATCCAGCATATATATATATATATATTGTTTGCTGTGTCATAATGTGTTTTTGTGTCAATAATAATAATAATAATAATAATAATGTAATGGAAAATACCTTGGCACATATATGCCATCCAAGTTAGAGAATACTAACTTACATGCTTCCTTTACCTTGTTTTGTGTGTCCTAATAAACTAACCAGTTTCCTGTGATGACTGAATTTATCTTTAGTTAGTTTAAAACGCTTAGGAACTTTGCTTATTTTTTTTTATTAACTATAGATCAAGTCAAGCCAAGTCAACTTTGCCCTATCCCATCTCCCCGTGGGGACTTGGGGCAACTTACAACATAAATGGCAGCCATTCAATGCCATACTATACACAGTGTAAATACGAAAACAAAATAAATTAAAATGCAGATAATTAAAATGACAATTTATCTTAACTAAACATGAAAACAAATTAATAAAACACACATGACAACAATGATTAAAAGGAGATTAAAACCCAATCAGTAGATTAAAACCATAATGGTCATTATGGTCCTGAGCATTCATTGTGTGGCAGCCGGATATTCAATTGTCTCCATAAACCTGGGGGCATAAGTAAGTTTTTTATTCTTTTCTGAAAGAGGAGAGCATGGGGGTCATTTTAATCTCTTTTGGGAAAGAGTTCCAAAGGTGGCAGTGAGAGGAGGGTGCAGAAAAAGCCCTCTCTCTTGTCCCACCAACCTGGTTTGGAACAAGGGCAGGACCGAGAAGAGGGCCTCGTTTGATTAATGCAGTGTACGGGCATGTTCATATGAGGAGAGGCAGGTGATCAGGTAGTCTGGACCCAAACTATTTAGGACTTTAAAGGTAACAACCAGCACTTTAAATTTTGCTTAGTAGCAAACTGGAAGCCAGTAGAGTTGCTGTAGCATGGGAGTTGTTCGCTCCCTGTACAACGCTACAGTTAGTAACCTGGCTTGAGATCTCTGGACCAGCTGAAGCTTCTGAGCATTCTTTAAAGGAAGCCCCACATAAAGTGTATTGTAGTAGTTCAGATAATATGTAAATAATTTGTGCACTACTGTGGTTAGAGCAGGCGTTTCAAGGTATGGGCGCAGCTGGCACACAAGATTTAATTGTGCAAAGGCACTCCTAGTCAACGCTGACACCTGAGGCTCCACAGTCAGCGATGAATCCAGGATCATCCCCAAGCTGTGAACCTGAGCCTTCAGGGAGAATATAACCTGCCTTACAACTGACCAGGAGTACCTCTGTCTTGTCTGGATTTAATTTAAATCTATTTGCCCACATCAAGTCCATTACTGTTGACAGACACTGGTTCAGGACCAGAGAGGCATCCTTGGCATTTGGTAGAAAGGAGTAATAGAGTTGCATAAATGTGGCATCAAACTCCAAAATTCCATATGAGGGATCCTACCGGGTGCCGGCCAAAAAAGTCATAGTTCAAAAAAATCACAGTTCAACACTATATTAAGATACTATTTACATTTAGGTTAAAGGCATACAATAAAGCCTCTCTGGAACAAATTTAAAATAATGGAAAGGATTTAACCCCATCTCCCATTCTCCCTTATAATGCTATCTTGTTACATTTGTCTTTCCAGAAATATTCCAGATTTTCTCATTGTTCAATGCCAGCAATATGGATCGCAAATAATTTTTAAAATATGTAAATAGGAGAGTATAAGTCAATCAGTCAGCTGATATCCACAGAATTTTGGTGAAATTAATATGCTCGAGTAGGTTATTTGAGGCTTAAAACCTAATTACAATGCTCTCACAAGTCCAAGAAACTGAAGAAAGCAAAAATTAAGGAGAACTGAATTTGGGATAGTAATCAACTGAATAAGGTAAAAATTGTATGCTTTTTCTTCTGATGGTCATTTAATTAATAACTAATAACATTTATACAAAAATTCTAACTTGAGTCAGTCCAGTTAAAAATAAACTATTGTCACTTTTTGGTTTTAAAAAACTGCTAATTCAAAAAGGTCTTACTCAGTTATTTCCCATCTCTGCTCTAAGGGCCCTTTCACACAGCCATAACCCAACATATTAAAGGTTATAATCCCAAATATCTGGTTTGAACTGGATTATCTGAGTCCACACTGCCATATAGTCCAGTTCAAAGCAGAAAATGTGGGATTTTATTCAGCTGTGTGGAAGGGGCCTAAGTATTTTTCCTAAGTTCTTTTGAAATGATTTTGGAATAAAATCAATTTTAAAGTAAGCTTTATAAACAGGCGAGTCCTTTTGAAGTTTATAACAGATTGCTCTGAATTCTTTGATACATCTCCCTGTTACGCATAGAAGAAAATGAAAAAGACAGAGAGATTGCCGCAGGTTTATTTCTTCTTCCATCAAAAGTATTTTCTCTTGAGCAGACTGTCATTGTGACTAGAAAAAAAAATACAAACAAGTTTATAAGCCTTTCAGCAGGAATATGTGGCTACAAATTGCTGAGTAAGCTCCCTATGGCTAAGTTTGTGGGTCTTCTGTCAAAGCCTTTGGGGTGGAGCAAAAGCACCAGGCGGTATTAGGAATACCTGCTGGGTCCTAATTGGTGCCCAGTGTTGTTAATGGCTTCCTGTGGTTGAATGTTTACTTGTCATTTGTTTTGAGCTTTGTTTCCCAGCTTTTGGAGGGGAGAAATACTGAACAAAATGTTATCTTTTTTCCTAAAAGCATCGTCCTGGTCATAAAATGCCCTTCTGCAAATTGTCTCATGATACAAAATACCTGGAGACCATCCCACAGTCACGCAGTTATTTGGTAAGACAGCAATCTCTGTTCATTTTAGGAAATGCTACGATATTAGAAAGTAGCCCAGGGAAAATGGTTGCCCTTTTACATCCTTTTAGGACACTCAAACAAACCACAGACCTCCTATTGCAATGCAGTCTGAGCCCTGCCACATGCACAATGGAGGACCTTCTTATAGAAACACCAGAGGCACTCCAAGTCACCAGCTACTGGTCAAAAGATATTTAGTATAATGCCAATTTTTTAAATTTTGTTTGTGTTTTTAAGTACATCACAACTGTACCCTCGGTTTGCTTCTGACATGATAAATAAATAAACCACAACTTCTCCAATGGTGATGAATAGAGTCTATAAATGTCATGCCTTAGTGGTTGACTTTGCACCCATCAGTGCCACCCTTGTGTGGTAGACAGGATCTTGGAATATATTCCAGAAGGATCAATAACCAAGAAAAGAGCATGCTTACATATGATCATTCTTAACTGCTTGGGAACTCCCTTAGTTACAAAGCATGGTAAGGACTAAAATCTATATCGAAACACTTCAACATTGATGTTTGTTTACCTGGACACAGTGGGCATAATAATTCATATAAATAGATTTCCCATGCATCCAATCAGAAGTATCTGGTGCAAAGTACAGCACGTTATAACAGTATTCCCACTCACCATCTCACAAGCATTAGCATTTATAGTATTGATAAAATGAGCATCTGATCTGGGCATTAGATATCTGTTGGAAAATCTTAGGTGACATAGTGATACGGTCAGCAACAGAAATGGATAAATCTCAATATCCAGATCTTAGTAATTTGTCCTATTGGCACTATGTTTTTAATCTGTTTTATTGTATTTATATGTTTTAACTGTTTTATTACTTGAGTTGTTGTATTTGTTTATCTGTATGTGTAATGCAACATTCAATTTTGCCACAATTGTAAGCCGCTCCGAGTCCCCTTTGGGGTGAGAAGAGTGGGGTAGAAATATAGTAAGTAAGTAAGTAAGTAAGTAAGTAAGTAAGTAAGTAAGTAAATAAATAAATACATATCTTTATTTTCTTCCTCAAATGCTGATTTTTCACTTTTAGATATGCGATAGGAAAGCATAACCAATAAAAATTAGTACTTTAAGTTCAAATGAAGTCTGATACAATACATTTATGTCATTGTATCCTTGCTGACTTTCCCCCCTTGATTAAAAAAAAATGATATGGCAGATATGAAAGGCCTGTTTCCCTCTGTGGCTATACATGTTAAGTTCTATCATGGAACTGCTGTTTTTTTGTAGACATATGATGACAGCTGTAATAGAAATCTTGCCATTTCCAGGGGAGAGTTATATACCGGTAAGCTTCTAGCAGTAGGCTTGCATTCACTAACCTTTTTGATTTTTGTTGCTGCAAATAAAGTAAGGATGCCTGAAAGGATGAAAAAATACTTTGCAAAGTGAAAGAAAGAATTTAATGTTTATTGTTAATTAAAAATATTAGATTTGCTTTTGATGTTAATAATCAATAATGAAATGTCTACATCCTCTCATTTTTTTTCTCCAACTTTTTTTTCTCTTTTGAGATAATTGGGTTGCAGAATGAATTAACTAAACTCAGAATCATAAAGAACCAGCAAGATTATGAAGATTTTTGGAAACTTGCCCAGGAAGGTTTTCGTGGGTCCAATGTCAAAGAAAAGCTTCCAGATATAAAAGCGAAAAGTTGAGTATTTGCAGATACTAATCGGGCCTCTTTCTGTAGAAAACATTAACTAGGCTAAGGACAATATCACATTAGATTTCTAAAACACAGGCCCACATATCTTTATCACCTGATTTGCTCCTGCAGAATTCTGGGAAATGTAGTTTAGGGAAGCTGAGAACCTCTCTGGCCAAAAATTCCAGTGGTTCTGCCCTAAACTACATTTCCCAGAATTCTGCAGGCACAAACTGGGTAATTAGAAAACTGAGAACATCACTTTAGAACTCTAACATGATATCATCATAAATAAATCCAGAAGCAGGTTCATTCAAGTCATTGTAATACCACCTTGCAGGCACTTCTATTGAACAACTCTTTGGACAGGCAACTTTACCTCTCAATAGTTGTTCTTACTGATTGGAAATCCATTTTAAAGCCATAGTTGGTTGGAGGGGGAAATGAGTTGCAGGGAAGGGGAAAGAGTTAAGTACTTGTGCTGTGAACTTTCTTTTCAAAATACCCCTTTTAGGTGCTGTGAAGAAGCAATGGCTTTGGAAAATGATAAATTTGGAACAGCAAAGATTCTACTTCTAACACATGTTTTTCTGTTCATATATACCCACAATTTGTGAAAGCTTCAATTCTTTGTTTCTTTATTCTTCAGTGTTTGCTGCGAAGTCTAGACTTCTCTCAACATCAGCAAGAATTCTCCCACAACAGCAAGTAAATGGCTCTACAAACAGCAAAACACTGAAAAAAGTAGGCAAATGAGGTTTCGGGTTCCTCCCCTATTTATTACCTGCTTTAATTTGTGAGATTATTATTATAGTTAGTAATATGTTGTGTGGTTGCTTTTCTTCTGCTTCTCAAGTCAGTACAAATGTGAGGTAGTAGAAAATTGCTCTGATATACAGATTGCTTTTATGTGAGACTCTAAAGAGGTCTCTATATTTCTTATACATGTAAAACTGAATGAGGAAACAACATTTCATCATTTGAAATCTTAGTTCTGTTTTATTTATTTATTTATTTATTTATTTATTGGGGCTTCTTCGCCGCCGACTCCCGGGGGCTCGCGGCGGCTCACAGAGCCAGTGGCACAACGCCACAGGTTAAAACATAAAAACAATTAAAAACAGTTAAAACAATTAAACAGCAAAATGCAATATAACAATTGAGCAGCAGGAGATATCACAGCCCAGAGAGTATAGACGAGGCCTACTCGCCGAAGGCCTGCCTAAACAAATGAGTTTTGCAGGCACGTCTAAATGGCAGCAGATCTCTCAGGGCTCTGGCCTCGGCCGGGAGGGCGTTCCATAGTGTGGGAGCTATAATAGAGAACGCCCTCCGGCGGGTCGATGTTAGATGTGCCGACTTTACAGATGGTACTACCAACAGGTTGGCCTCTTCGGACCGAAGTGATCTCGCTGGGCAATATGGGGTGAGACGGTCCCTCAGATACGCTGGCCCCAGGCCGTGTATGGCCTTGAAGGTAAGAACCAGCACTTTGAAGGCGACCCGGTGCTCAATAGGCATGGATTTTAAAATCCATGTCTAACGTCCATGGCTTCAAGTGCCAGCAAACTGATGTAGCAAAATCCAGTATCCAAGTCCTTTCATTAAATAACATAGAGCCTTATAATGAAGGTGAAAGAAGAAAGTGCAAAAGCTGGGTTGCAGTTAAACATTTTTTAAAAACCCTCCAAA
Source organism: Anolis apletophallus (assembly GCA_030556195.1). Lineage (NCBI taxonomy): Eukaryota > Metazoa > Chordata > Lepidosauria > Squamata > Anolidae > Anolis > Anolis apletophallus. The sequence goes on along the minus strand of JARBWK010000003.1, from coordinate 157,337,744 downwards.
AACCAAGATTATGGCAACCAGACTGATTGATAACTGGCAAATAGAGGGAGAAAACGTAGAGGTAGTAACAGACTTTGTATTTCTAGGTGAAAAGATTACTGCAGACGCAGACTGCAGCCAGGAAATCAGAAGACACTTACTTCTTGGGAGGAGAGCAATGGCCAATCATGATAAAATAGTGAAGAGTAGAGACATCACACTGGCAACGTAGATCCACATAGTTAAAGCAATTGTATTCCCCGTATTAACATATGGATACAAGAGCTGGACCATAAGGAAGATAGACACTTCTGAATTGTGGTGTTGGAGGAAAATTCTGAGAATGCCTCAGACCGCAAGAAGATCAAACCAGTCCATATTCCAAGAAATAATGTCCAACTATTCACTGGAGGAAAGGATATTAAAGGCAAAGATGAAGTACTTTGGCTTAATAATGAGAAGACAGGAAAGATTGGAGAAGATAATGATTCTGGGGGGAAAGGAAGGAAAAAGGAAGAGAGGCCGACCAAGGGCAAGATGCATGGATTTTATCCTTGAAGTGACTGGCTTGAATTGAAGGAGCTGACTTGACTTGAAGGGCTGGTCCATGAAGTCACAGAGTTGGAAATGATTGAATGAATAAACAACAACACAAGGACCTCTGTGGCTCCCCAGATGTTTTGGCCTTCAACTCCCAGAAATCTTAACAGGTGGCAAACTGGCTGGGATTTCTGGGAGTTGTAGGTCAAAACACCTGGGGACCCACAGGGATGGAACTCCTGGTTCGGCTTGGATGTTCTAGGCTTCCCCTCAGATCATTTCTGTTCCCTTTGCTCATCTGTACCTTAGTGAGTATAGTTCCCCAGCTGTGCCCTGAAAAAAGAGACAGAGCTTGCTTGCTTTTTCACACTTCGATGTAATGATCACATCACTCTTCCTAGCAGTGAACTCTGGCAAGTTTTTAGGTTGTTGAAACTGACTAAATGGTTCAGTTTTCCCCCACTCAGATTATTTATTGGGGGATGCATTCTTTAAACCAGGTGTGGGTGGCTGTGGGGGATCAGGGGGAGCAATTTCAGCCTCTGCAGCTTTTTGGAGGAATCACGTAGTTCACTGCTAAAATTTACAAACCCCCCACTATTCCACTTTTGGTTTTGAAAAACTGTGTATGTGTATTGAACATTGCATGAGGAATCCTGTAATGTGTTTAACATTGTGTATATACTCTGTTTTAGAACGTTGCACTTCTCTTTGGTTGGTGAAATGCAATGGGCCATGAGCTAGTAACATAAAAATGTGCTGCTAAATCAGAACAAGCACAATTTATTTCTGTGTATTGCTTCTGACCGATGGCTGGTTTTAGAAACTCACAGAGTCTAAAGATGTTGTTGGTTTTGTTTCCTTTCGGTCTCTGATGCTTGGAGGCATACAGCCTCTGGAAATCAAGATTCCATGGCAGCGGTTACAAGCAATTACTGTTTGATAAATTCATCTCTCACAGATTTGTGTAACCCCATAAAAATCCATCTGAGGTAGCTCAGTCCACATATCATACTTCCATGTGAAATATTTTCAGAAGTGAATTATCTTGCCAAATTACTCAGCTGATCTTGAGTGACCTCAATCCAATAGAACAGAATTATGGCAAAACATTTTACTGAACCTGAAACCTTTTTTAGAACTTGCTGTGGAAACTTAAGTGATTTAGGGGGATTTCTATAATTGTTTCTAAACAGAGAGGGATTAGTGAAGATGTCACCAAACAGTTAGGAGGCCTCTCTAGTCTTTCATCATGCCGCAGTCAGAGGTAACCCTCATGGGCCCCTGTTTGCCTGGTCTAAGACAAATATATCTTGGCTGAATCCTTATTACTGTGCACCTGAATGATTTGGGAGATTCAGTCTCACAGATATGTGAGAAGAAAATGAAATGGATAAAGTACAAAAAGCTTCCCTTTTATACTTTAGAATAGTCAACTGCTGCTTGGTATCCATTAAAAAGTTCATTTTAGATTATAGTTCTACAAGAGTGAGTAGTGAGCACAGTAAAATTGATAAAATATACATTTGAGAAATTGCTAATCAGAAATAAGGCAAAACTTTCATTGAATCCATCTTTATATGTTCAGGTATTTGAATTAGATTTTTTGTTTTTATTCTAATAATTAATTGGATGATTTGTCTTCCCTGAAATGTATTAAATCTTGACGATGCCAACTTTTGAAAATATATCACTTGTTTCATTTATAAAGGTAATTTTACAGGCAGAACTAAAGTAGGTATTATGTAGAAAGGAGATAGTCAACCTGGTGTCCTTTGAATGTTTTAAACTACAACCTTTGTCATCCCTGACCACGAGCAGTACTACCTGGGTCTTTGGAGAGTTGGAATCAACAGCTCTGGTGGATATTGAGTTGCCTAACTCTCATATAAAAAGGAGATACAAAAATACAAGCTAAACATTAGTATCTCTTCATATTCCTATAATTTCTCCATATTCCTATATTGGCCGCATGTCTCAAACAGAATACTTATGAATTAGAGAAGGAGTACATACATACTAACCACAATAGTTTTTGAAAAATAAAGAATGAATTGAAACAGCAAAAATATACAGTCTGAAAACCTCTGGTTTTGTCAGATTTCATCCATTAAAACAGTGATTCCCAACCTTTTTTTGATCAGGGACCACTTTGACCAGGGACCAACATGAATACCAAAAGGGTTATGAATCAAGTTTTGATCAACTTTAAATTCAGTCTGGTTATTTGGTATGCTGATTTCTGATACAAGACATATGCCATCCAGTAGTCACCTTCTGCTCACCCACAGAAAACCATATTTAATATTCTAGAGTTGATGTGGTAGTTGTAATATTTCGTTGATAGTCAACCTCTCCCGTCCTGACATCCTAATTGCCTCGGCACCATAAGAGGGTTTCACAAGACAAGTTACTCTCATTGTCATGTGATTTCAAGGCAATGGTGTAGACCAAGGAGTGCAGGGGCGGGCTATACGCGTGATCTCGGGTAGGGGTAATTGGGACGGTAGCCGTAGGCCTTATGAGAGAGGACGGGGGAGCCGGAGGGAGGCTCGGCCATCCTCTGACCTACGTGCTATCCCCAGGCACGCAGTTGGGGAGCCCAGAGTTACCTCTCCTCCAACTCTGATACTGGCCAACACCAGGTCCGTGCGCAACAAGTCCGGAACCATCAGGGACCTCCTCTTAGAAAGGGAGGCCGATATAGCCTGTCTCACGGAGACATGGCTACAAGAGGGCGACGATGTCATCTTGCACGATTAACATCGCCTGGGTTTGTGGCCAGTAGTCAGACGAGGACAGAGGGGCGGGGGGAGGGGTGGGCCATTCTCAGTCGAGACAAGTTTAATTCCAGGACAATTCCGACGGAGAACATCCCCGGGGTGGAGTGTGTGGGCCTGGTGTGGGACCTTGGTGAGAGTGTAGCCTTCCTGCTGGTGTACCGTGCACCCAACGCACCGGCAGGAGGTCTACCTAAGCTGCTGGAGGTGGTTGCGGAGTGGGCATTGAGGTTCCCTAAGCTTATTGTCTTGGGGACTTCAATGTCCACGCGCCGACACCACCTCCCCATCGACAGCAGCCATGGACCTGGTGTCTACCATGGAGGCACTAGGACTCTCACTGTGTAGGACCGGGCCCACGCACTGCTGCGGACATACATTAGATCTGATCTTCGCCGCCGGAATTCAAGTGACCCTAACCTCCGTTATGGAGGTTCCATGGTCGGATCACAGTGTCCTGGAAGTCCGACTGGACGTGGTCCCCCCTCCCGGTAAGGGTGCGGAACCTATTTTGGTTCGCCCGAAGAGACTTATGGAACCCACTAGGTTCCTGAATGCTCTAAGGGACTGGGAACTCCCCGCGACTCGGTCGATGGGCTGGTGGAATCCTGGAATTCCAGTCTTGCCACTGCCCTAGACGAGATCGCCCCAGACGCAACTCTCTCATCCCCCGTAGAAATCGCTCGCCATGGTACACCGAGGAGCTGCGGGCGATGAAACGGAGGAGAGACAGCTAGAGGGCGTGTGGCGGAGTCTCCATGACGGACATCGAAATCGGCTTATAAGCAATTTAAAGAGGCTTATGAGCGAGCTATCAGGAGGCAAAAAAGTTTACTATGCCTCCTTGATAGAGTCAGCTAGTTCACGCCCAGCTCAACTTTTAGGATAATTCGGTCTATGACAACAATCCCAACTGTCCCAAATGATAGGGGTTTGGCGCCAACAGCTGAGGCTTTCCAGAACTACTTTACTGACAAGATTTCGAATCTCCGCCGGGACATTCCAGCCACGGTTGATACGGTTAGTGAGCTCGAGACCCCGCCGCCACTCGGGCGGGCCCGCCTTCACCCGGTTCAAGAAACTGGACGCAGCAGCTGTTGATAAGTTACTGTCTGCAGCTAGGCCAACTACTTGCTCCCTCGACCGTGCCCCTCCTGGCTCATTAGATCTTGCCGGGAGGGGCTCTGAGGCCCCTGGGCACGATCATAAATAGCTCCCTTGAGCAAGGAGTATTCCCGGGGATTGAAAGAGGCTATGGTAAGACCGCTGCTGAAGAAGCCGAATTTAGACCCTTCGGCTCCCTCCAATTACAGGCCGGTGTCCAACCTGCCCTTTTGGGCAAAGTAATTGAGAGGGCAGCAGCGGATCAGCTGCAGCGGTTCTTAGATGACACAGCTGGACTTGATCCCTACCAGTCCGGCTTCCGTATTGGGCATGGGACGGAGACCGTGCTTGTCGCCATTACAGACCAACCGCCGCCAGCTGGACCAGGGCGGGTCAGCCCTGCTTATCTTGTTAGACCTGACAGCAGCGTTTGATACGGTAGATCACGCACTGTTGACCCACCGTTTAGCCGACGCCGGAGTGAGGGGACCGCACTTCAATGGGTGGCCTCCTTCCTCCGGGGCCGGGACAACGTGTGGAGGGTGAGGAGGTCTCCGGGAGGTCCCGCTAAACTGCGGGGTCCCCAGGGGGCCATCCTCTCCCCCCCTTATTATTCAACGTTTATATCGACCCTGGCCCAGCTGGCCCGCGACTTTGGTCTGGAGTGTTATCAGTATGCGGATGACACCCAGCTCCTGCTGAAGAATGGACGGCAGGCGGATACCGTACCCGATTGTTTCCATCGATGCCTAGAGAAGCCGTGACTGGTTGGCTGCGCGCCAGCCGGCTGAGGGTAAACCCGTCGAAGACGGAGATCCTATGGCCCGGTCGCCCTGGGCTGGGTGGGTGCCGTTGCCTACCCTGGATGGCGGGCAACTTAACCCGTCATCTTTGGTTAAGAGCTTGGGGTGCAGTTGGACTCCCCTGCTGACCATGGAGGCTCAGGTCGCCAGCGGTCTGCAGGGGTCCTTCTATCACCTACGACAGGCTGAGCGACTGGCACCCTACCTGTCCAGGAACGACCTGGCTACGGTGATCAAGCGACGGTCATCTCGAGACTAGACTACTGTAACGCCCTCTACGTCGGCCTTCCCTGTCGACAATCCGGAAACTCAAGCTAGTGCAGAATGCCGCTGCTCGCTGCTGACGGGCTCGTCGGTAAGAGAGCACATTACGCCCATCCTCCGGCAGCTGCACTGGCTTCCTATTGAGTACCGAATTGTCTTCAAGGTGCTGGTACTAACCTTTAAGGCCTTGCACGGTCTAGGGCCTGCGTACCTGAGGACCGCCTTACCCGTATTTGCCCCCGAGATCACTGCGGTCAGAGGAACAGAACCTACTGACTATACCACCAGTCCGCTCCTGCCACCTATCCGTGACTCGTCAGAGAGCTTTCTCCGCGGCAGCTCCAGCCCTGTGGAACTCTCTACCGGACAGTACCCGGGCCATCCTAGAACTGGTACCCTTCAGAAGGGCCTGTAAGACCGCCCTCCTTGGACTAGCATTTCCTTAGGCTTCAATGGACTGCATACTGTAAAATTCCAGTATGCCCCTTGTATTTGGAATTCGTCGGATTGTGTTTTAACTTGTTTTTATGCATTTGTAGGGCTGCATGCTGAGGTCATGTCGCCCATGTATATTTTATTGTCACCCGCCCCGAGCCTGCAGGGAGGAGCGGAATATAAAATCGAAGAAATAAATAAATAAATAAATAAATAATGGTGAGGCCGCGGACCATATTTTTGTTCTTAAGGCCCACTGGTGGTGCATGGACCACAGATTGGGATCCACTGATATAGATGGAGAACACACACAAATGCCCAGGTACAAAGCATCTTAACAGACAATGAGGGACAGTGGCGGGAAAGCAGGAGACAGCAGAGGGAACTATCAGGTGCACTTCCCTCCCATCAGGGTCCTTGTTCTTTCTTCCCACACTTTGTCCTGCTTCCTCTTCGTCTCCTCTTCCCTTATTCAATGAGGAGTCGGACTCTGTTTCTCTCTGCTGACACAGTACTGCCTTAATGGAGTCTTGCCTAAAGTAGCCCTGCAACATGTGATAGGCTCCATGGGACTCCGTTCTGGCAGCAGAGAGAAGCGGAGAGAAGATGCTCCCCTCCTTGCATCTGATAGCCTCTTCTCCCGAAGTGACTAGATGATAGAGTTCCACAGACTGTTTAATTTCATTTAAGAGCACCTCATTAATACAGACACAATGTGTATGTCTCTCTCTCTCTCTGTGTGGGAGGGGAGTATTTTGAGGATGCCAGGGATCATAAGACCCATTTTAGAAGCATTTGTAGCCTACAAGCTGCATGAGATTTACCCCTGACATATACACATACATATATATGTGCTCGTGTGTTTGTGTGTATACATGAGACTGAGTTTAATAGTCACAGATACTTTAGCACTCATTCACTTGCAACCATTCTTAAATTGAGTTTATGCTACTTGTATGATCGATTTGTGAGCTTTATGGACCTGTTCAGGAGGATACAACATACTACATGACTAAATTATGAACGGTTGCATTACACCTTGTCCTGTCATTTGCTTCAGTGCAAAGCAATTGTTAATTGGGTGGTTGTATTGAATTTGAAATGAATTATATTTTCACATACTGTGAAATCACCTCAGTTGTTCAGATGTGTATGTATGCAAGCATGTATATGCATGCACACACATACGTACAGGCATAGGCACACACTGTGGAAGGGTGACATTATCAGCAGGTTTGAATTTAGATCTCCAGAAGGCAATCTGAACAATATTTAAGTAAAAGTGAGATTCCTGGCTTTGTTTATGATCTAAGGCCTGAACATTTAGTTGTGAAAGTATCACTAATGATGTGCTAGTTCTCAAGGATGTATCAGAGTGCTGTGGCTAACACCCGATAATATCGCTCACTCCAGTGCTGGCACACTTTGACTGCTTAGTGCAAAAACCAGTCACCAAAGAAATCCTAAGAGAAACAAAAAGAGCTGTGTTTAATCACATTAATCAAATCAGCAAAAGTTAAACTCACTTATGAAGGGCCTACTGTACACTCAAATCTAATTTATTGTATTTGACCATCCCATTCTGTCTATGCCCAAACCTATATCTAGAACTGCAATACAAACGAAATAGCTTATTTTGGTATGATCTCTGTTTGGGCCCAGAAATCATAGTCTTCTTTTTGATTAAAAACTTATCATATTTTTCTGTCACTGTTCAACATACCATTCAACATGCAAGCCTTTGATGCAACTCTTTGCTTTTCAGACTTCCTAGAACATTTTTCTCTTTCTTCTGCATCAGTCAGTTAAACCTTCATTCACGTCATGGACATTTTATACCTTAACTTAATGCATTTTTTTTATTTTCGTGTTTATCAGATACTGTGTTTTTGTAATTCAGCTGAAGTTCAAAACATTGCAACATGCTGAACTTAGGTTGTTGCTAAGTGCAAAGGCTTTGGGATTACTTTATTTTATTCTGTTAGTATATTTATTCTGTGGTTGGAATAAAGATTACTTCTAAGAGACGTTTATTGTTTACAGAGTAACAGTAAAACAGACGACCAGCATGTGGCACAAATTCATGAAGAGTAATATGTGGTCTTCTCTTTGTTCAGCTGGCTTTGCTTTAAGCAACCTGCTGTTAACAAAGATGTTTGTGCATGAATCGAGAGTCAAGATACAAGTTAAGATTTATTGTAACAGGAAATCTAAACTCACCATATCATTTTGAGTGAACTGTCTCTTCTGTCAGCATTCAAAGAATACTATTTTTAAAATCTGCTGATTCCTTTCTACAACTTGAGGATTATCAACATGATGGCGTTACAATTCAACTGGAAGGGAAAGAAATCTGTGATGATTATTTAGAATGTCAACTCTACCTTGACATGTTAACTCATTGTACAGTCCTGTTTGGCTTGTTGTTTCTTCCCAGAGCATGATAAAGTTTGTGTTCTTGCCATGATTTCATAGATAAGCAGAAATACCTGCCCACTCAGGCTTAGGCAAATGGTTAGCAATATTCGTGTGTCACATATACTGCAGAATATCATCACTATTGGAACTTGCTTCCACATGCCTTAGTGGTTGTGTGAAGGGAATTTCTGAAGTGGTGCTTATGTACCTCATTTCTTTGGTGTTACTCACTTACTTAGGCAATCCCTTGTTGTCCGAGTATGATGGCCTTCCAAGTGTAGTGCCTTGATGGTGGATACACACATGACTGTGGAGCCTATTATTGATCTGCATGTTCTTCTACAGTGAGGGCATCGGTTTCCGGGTGGAAAGCAGTCCTGGTCAGGGTTGACTTGATGCACCTTCCTCTTGGCACGTTTCTTCCTTTTTCTCTCCATTCATGCCTCTTCAAATTCTGCAGTACTGCTGGTCACAGCTGATCTCCAGTTAGAGAGATCAAGGGCCAAGGGCTTCCCAGTTCTCTGTGTCTATGCCACAGTTTTTAAGGTTAGCGTTAAGCCCATCTTTAAATCTCCTTTCCTGTCCACCAACATTACATTTTCTGTTCTTGAGTTGGAAGTATAGTAACTGCTTTGGGAGATGGTAATTGGGCAATTGGACAATGTGGCTAGTCTAGCGGAGTTGATGGTGTAGAAACTTCACTTCAATGCTGGTGGTCTTTGCTTCTTCCAGCACACTGACATTTGTCCGCCTGTCTTCCCAAGAGATTTGCAGGATTTTTTTGGAGGGAACGCTGATGGAATTGTTGCAGGAGTTGAGTGTGACATCTGTAGACAGTTCACGTTTCACAGGTATATAACAGGGTTGGGAGGACAATAGCTTTATACACAAGCACCTTGGTATCCCTATGGATGTCCTGATCCTCAAACACACTTTGCTTCATTCAGAAAAATGCTGCACTCGCAGAGCTCAGGCAGTGTTATATTTCAGTGTCAATGTTGACTTTTGTGGAGAGGTGGCTGCCAAGGTAGTGGAAATGGTCAACATTTTCTAATGTTACCTCATTTCTTTGGTGTAACATAGAAAGAGTAACAGAGGATTCGTGGATTATTTGTACTGCTTTTGCTTCTACTTCCTTGTATGGTGCCTTCCTAAGGCTCATGAAACCCTTGCTGATATTCAATTTTCAAGGTTAACAAACTGAACATATTTAAGTTTGAAGCCTACATAGTCTCCAGATTCAAATAAAAGAATAAAATTAGTAACTTCTATTTCCAAAAGCTAAGTAAAATCTCCTCCTAAATTTAGGGTTGGAATTAGGACCAGTCTTTTATGAATGACGGGATTCTACTTCTGGATAGTGCCTTTGCTGATTTTGTGGGATATGTGCTCAACACCGTATCACACCCAAAAGCTTGCTCAGTTCTCTCTGTGTGATAATATAGTGCGGAAGTATATTTCAGCTAGCCTGTTTGTGTGCCCCTAAATCTGGATCCCACCCATGTTCCTGTTGTTCACTGGTTTTCTTCCTATGATAGAAGCAGGCGTACTTTGATTAGTCAGATGGGTCATATCATTCTGGTTCACTTTATTATAATACATACGCATGCACACTCAGATAAACCAAAACAGTTGTATTTATGTATACAAATGCATTACTTTTTCCCTGTGTTTTGTTTATTTACATCTTGGGAACCTTTTTTGATTTGAGAAAAAAAAGAATCCACAAAAATATATATGTTTGAACCCAGGTTATTTTGTGTGTATGCTGAAGAACAAATAGTAATCACCTGATGTTCTTCCCTGCTCATTCTTGTGACAGGGCTCAGTGTCTTCACAGCAGTCTACAGCTACTTGCCAGCCTCCACGTCATCATGAGGGTAAACAGATGAACACCCAGCAAGAAACTGAGCAAATGTTTCCCAAGGTAGGTGAGAAAACCTCAGGACTTTATTCCCTTTGAGAGAGATAGATTGAATTTGGTGAGATTAGGGGGTTGTTGGAATTCTTTTGCTGTTAAACTATTAATTCTCTAGCATAGAGAGAAGGCCAGTGAAATCCCCATGAAACCACTATTTTACAAAGACAACAAATGTAGCGTTTTGCAAATTACTTTTGAACAGACAAAGTATAGAAATACTAGCTCATAATTTTAGACCTCTGCCCTCCAGATCATCTTTGAAGTAAATTGGTCAAAAACTGTAATACGATACACAAGTAAGAAGTGAATAATATTTGGGATTGCCTTTGCTATTATGGATTCCTAAAGAATTTTGCCTGAAGGCTCTCTTAAATTCATATTTATTTAAGATTATAGCTCTTCCTCTGGCACCATCATATACCATGGCTTGGCTTGGTCCACTATTAGCTGTGGATAATGGATATTGGATGGAATGTTTGACCAGGGTATCTAGAGTCCCATAATGACTTTTTAAAAAAAGCTTAGTTGCTGTGGGTTTATTTGAATTTGCAAGGTTACCCCATACCATGCTACTAGCATGATGGAGAGGGTACTGAGAATTAGTAAAGGTTAAGGTTTTCCCCTGACGTTAAGTCCAGTCATGCCCAACTCTGGGGGTTGGTGCTCATCTCCATTTCTAAGCTGAAGAGCCAGAGTTGTCTTGAGACACCTCCACGGTCATGTGGCCAGCATGACTTCATGAAGTGCTATTACCTTCCCACTGGAGCAGTACCTATTGATCTACTCACATTTGCATGTTTTCGAACTGCTACGTTGGCAAAAGCTGGGGCTGACAGTGGGAGCTCACACTGTTCCCCGGATTCGAACCTACATCCTTTTGGTCAGCAAGTTTATTTATTTATTTACATCATTTATATTCCACCCTTCTCACCCCATAGGAGACTCAGAGCAGATCACAATGCATATATACAGGCAAACATTCAATGCCATAAACATACAACATATATAGACAGAAAACAAGCTACACAATTGGTTGAGAGCTCACCCCAACCCAGGCAGGCCTCGAACTCATGACCTTCTGGTCAGTAGAGATCTTATGCAGCTGAGTCCCAGCCAGCTGCGACACATTCTCGGTGACACAGCTCAGTTCAGCAGCTCAGCGCTTTAACCCACTGTGCCACTGAGAAGTAGCAGTTTCAAATCCAACTTACATAGTTATGAAGCTCACTGAGTAATGTACGGGTAATCCATTTTACATTATTTCTGTGGAGATAAAAATGGGAATGAGAACCATGCCTGTTGCCTTGACTTTCTGAAGTCAAGATGGGGTTTAAATGTAACAAGTCAAAATGAATAAATAAACAAATGAACTTTTAATATTTAAATGGTTTCAGACAAACAAAATACAATTTTGTAATGTCTGAAATGGTTTTATCCTGAAAGTGCAATTTTTTTTGGATTTTTCTATTGTTCCAAACATAGATACTACTATATGCTTATAAATTCTATGCCCCCTTTTTATTCTAGATACTACTATTTTTTCCACAAATATATTGGACAATTCTGTTTCTATATATGTGAAGACTCCCCCACCCCAGTCAATACAATGATTTAAAGCTCACTATATTCTTTGGTCTGGTCCATAAGGTCACGAAGACTCGGAAGCGATTGAATGAATAAACAAGTATTCTTTGAAAAGTTGTAGTTGTTGTTATGTTCTTTCAAATCATTTCCGACTTATGGTGATCCTAAGGCAAACCTATCAAGGGTTGCTTTGTGGCACAATTGGTTGAGATGAGGGTTATATTTGCCTTACTTTGAGGCTGCAAGAATGTGACTTGCCAGGCTCATGGATGGATTTCATGCTCAAGTGGTGATTCAAATTCTGGTCTCCAGAATAGTAATCCAGTCTTTAAACTTCTAGACCATACTGGGTTTTATATTTTCAAAGAGACCTACTTCAATTAGTTTTTTAGATTTTCTAGAATACCCTTCTATAGCTAATTAAAATATAACATGTATTAGAACAGATAGTATGTGAGGGAAAAATATATCAGCATTTTGCAGAGAGGAGTGGTGTTGGTTCAGAACGAAGATTTGGTTTCTCACAAGTTGGTGTTGACATTTAGCTGCTCAGACAAAAGGAAGATCATTACTGATTTTCAGATGTTGAGTAAATAAGGGTAAGTCTGGCAGTCAAAGACACTGACAAAATTGTGACTGATGATAAGACTTTATTCTTTTGGCATTTCGGATTTGAATTTGAACATTTTACAGTAAGGAGGAGATGGAGAAGCCAAAATGTCATAACACTACAGCTTCTCTTGTTTCCATTCTTTCTGCTCTGTGGTCTAAATCTTAGCAAAAAAATTACTGTTCATCATTAAGAAAATCAGCTTTCTTTCAATCTTTTCTTTCAATCAGCTTTCTTTCAATTTTGGGGGGGGGGCACTCTTTATATTGACATGAGTCAATGGCTTCATTCGTGAACGTCTACTCATGCTATAGTGTTGTGGTTTGCAGTAGGATATAATTACTTCTCTCCTGCAGACCACTGAAAAGCTACTCTGGGGAATAGGAAGACCCTCTGGAACAGCGTGAAAAATATCACTGAGTAATATGGGTTGAGTTAGCTAAAACTGTGTCCTATCCTTTCCCCAATAGCAGCATCCACTTCACTCTGTTTCACAAATGCCAGGAGACCTGCTGTAAGTGGCAAAACAATCCTGGGCCCAACTCATAATAAACATTAGCCATTTTAACATGTGGCTTTATTCCCTTATTATAATCCTCACATTTTAGTAGCCAGGCCACTAGAACCACTGATAAGTTCTGCTATTGCAGTAGGCAGGCATGTAGCCAGGGGGTTAGGGGGCCTCAGCCCCCCGAAATTCTCAGGTGGTCCGCGAAAAGGCCTTACTGGTACTTTATTTAAACTGTTATGTTTATTCATATCATGATCTGATCACCATGCTCATTATATCCCACATTAATGGGGTTATTGGGATAACAATACAAAAGGTTTGCTAGGGTAGACCCTCTTCCACCCTTTCTCAGCACCCCCCGACCAAACTCAGCCCCCCGACCAAAATCCTGGCTACGGCCCTGGCAGTAGGTGTTACACAAAACTGCCATAACAGTAGCTGTGTACGAGCACTGAAGTGGTAATGTAAGAGGTAATAATAGGATGAGCATGAGCAGAGAATTTGATTTGTTTGTATATGTGGTACATGTTTTAGTGTTTTGTCTATTCTTGACTATATCAACCATTTTTAAAGGAGAGCCTTGAAAACATGCTGTATAACTGTGGAACATACAGGAAGGTCCTACCAATAACATTGTATAGATATATGCACAATCGGATTTGTTTAAATGTTATGAGAATGGAGAAGGTGAATCATTATTTGAGAATTAGGGACATTGTGGCAAAACTCACACCTACTTTATGAGGTTAGGATGAGATTTGAACTGTACTGTTACTGGTGTTGGATTTTTTGCTTCTGATTTTTTTAATGTATACAAATCATTGTGGTGGTGATTATGGCATTGGGAACCAACTGGGACAAATATGCAGCTAAAGAGCATGTGAAGAGTATCTAACTTATGATGACATATTCTCTCTCTTCTTTTTTTAAAAAAAGTAATTTTTATTTGGTAGTTTCAAAAGTTACAAAGTTTAACAGCAACACACCAAAATACACAAAAGTAGACACAACTACAACATTCACTATCCCACACTAGTCCTATAGAATCACCAAGCCAAACACATAAATGAAAAATGAAAAAATAGCAGAAAAAAGAAAGAAAAAAGAAAAAAATTAAAAAAGAAAACAAGAGAAAAAGAAAAGAAAAAAAATTGTGACTTCCGTTCTTTTTCTATTCCTTTTCTCAATTCTTTCAATTCTCTATAGAAATTCTCCAATAGAGTTTTTTTTTAAAAATCAACTCTTTTTCCTCTCTTTTTTCATTTTAATTGTCCATCTCTTATTTGTTCAATATTATTTTATTATATATTGCTCTAAAACTTTCCAGTCTGTTCTTTTTGTTCCTTTCCCATTGTTCTGTCTAAGTCAGAATGTCAATTCCTAATTTACTTTGTATGAAATGGGGGACATGTTTTTGTTTAATATGTCCGAGTCAGATTGTCTTCCAACGACATACTCTTTTTGCACAGTTTATGTAGTACTACTGAGCTTCATGAAGGTGTGGTCTAGATTCCACTTCACAAGACTGTATTGTAATTGACAAGCTAATGTCAACTGAAGAGAGTGGCTGTTTTTCACATTTCTCCAGTGAATGCTGCGTGTGGTCACTGGTGGGGAATAGACAGTACAGACTGCCAAGGAATGTGAGGGGAGACATTCCTTGTCTGTCAGAGTTAGAAATAGATCAGTTTGGGGCAGAGCTTAGTCTAGTTCCTTTTCTGGAGTACAGCCCTCAGAACGTTCTGTGAGTTATAGTCCTCACAAAATCACTTGTTTGTTGGCTTGTTTTTAACCAACAGAAGATATTTTAAGTAAAATGAGTTATATATTTAGTTCCCTTGTTAAATGATTTGTTAATTCCTTGCATTTAATTTTTCTGCAAGAGAAAAGCAAAGGTGTAGTAACAGTGGAAGACTCAGGACATGTCACATACTCTTGGTCTCAGAGATACTCATGATGATGGTGGTGGTAATAATAATAATAATAATAGATGTTCTTTTTTATCTGCCTTTCCTCATGACTCAAGGCAGGGCACAACACAATTAAAGTACATTATCATAAAATAACAATCAATAAAATTCATATTTTTAAACAAAATACAGATATTAAAATACATGGTACAAAAATGAAAATACAATAGTCATTGCATGGAAATCAAAAATTCATGGTGTAAAATGGACTGGGATAAGTTTTTATTAAGTCTTCAAAAGTTGGAAATGACTTGGAAGACACATGACAACAAGAAGTATTACTGAGTTGTGAAAGAAAGACATTGAGAGCTGGACTGTGGATCGTATTTCACTGATAGCTTGGCCTGTTAAATAGGTGTGTGATCTTTTCATCAGGGTTTTGAATCATTTTTAGTAATGTTTCACAGGAAACTGTGATTATCATTAACTATGGTTCCAATGGTGTTGATGTTTCCATTAACCATGACTAACCGATCCAATCAGAAACAATATTTAACAAAGAAAATAGGATATATCATTCCTCATTTTCAGTCACTTGAATATGTTTAAGGTATGAACTTCCTTCTACCTATCTTTGCACAACTCTGGGCAACTTTAGTGACTCACATGTCAATGAAACAGTAAATCCTAAGTTTTGTTTGGTTTTGTTTGGTTTGACCTACAACTCCCAGAAATCTCAGCCAGTCTAAAACATCTGGGGACCCACAGGTTGAGAACCACTGATAGACGCACAGAGAGAGAGAGAGAGAGAGAGAGAGAGAGAGAGAGAGAGAGAGAGAGAGAGAGAGAGCATGCGTTTCGGATAGCATAGAGTAGCATAGGGAAGGGGTAACACCCTTGTAGTGTTTGTTTTGCCATCTGTTCAGACGATTTCACCTCACTTTCTGTCCCTGTGATAATTGTATTTTGAATAATTTGGCTTACTGTGTAAACAAAGATAACTCTTTCAAGAGTGAATTTCCTTTCTGGGGGTAGATGCCACTCACTTCCTGTTGTCTCACCCTCATTCTTAACTATAAGTCATTCATAAGCTGGATGTTTGTAACTCAGGGACTACCTGTATATGGAACAGAGTTCAGCACCTTGGAGAACTCCTTTTGAAACTTCGACTAAAACCTTAGCACTGCCACTAATTGATCAAACAAATGGTAACCTTGAAATAATACATTTCAAACTTTACTGTTATCTGTTCTTTTTGTGCTGTTTTTAGCCATTGGCCTAACTCTAATGGGCAAAATCCAATATTACATCTTTCAGCAGAATTGGGGGAGGGGGAGAATCTCTCCTCACCACAATACCCCTCCCCCCTTCATCAAAACCTGCCTGGGAGCTCTGGAAAGCTTTTTCGATTCAGTTTATGGATAGTATTCAGAGCTGGACAAAGAGATGTGGAAATATTTTTTCTTGCACTGATGTTGCAGCCTCAGCATCAAGGTTGCCAGGTGTCTACCTTAAAAATAAGGGACACACAGCGAGGGGAGAGGACTTGTGCCAGATTGGGGAGCTTTCTGGTCAGGAATTTTTGGGAGCGGGACTTCTGGGACTTCAGCCAATGAGGACCCAACCTCTTACCTTCATTCAAGCCCCTCCTCCTCTTCTTTGGCCACTGATGTCACTCTGCCCACTCCTTGCCCCCTTCCTCCTTCTCCTCCACCAGTGATCCCCCAGGATGCAAGAAATTTTCTGAAAATAAAGGACTGTCCCCTAAACTCCAGGATGCCTGGCAATCCTAGTTTTATATTGGACCTAATTTTAAAAAATATTTTCACTATCTTAAATAAGTTGATAAGTTGATTACTTTAACTCAGTGGTTTTACAGTCCAGCTTGGTTGAGAAGTGCCTGCTCACAAGATATCACATGGGTAAAATAGTACCATCTGCTACCCAGTCAAAGCAGTTGGTAGATATTGTTGCTGTTATTATAACTTTTATACACACCACCTTTATGAATTTTCCTGCTATGAATAAAAATGAAGAACCTCCAGCCTGGTACTAAATTTCATTGACAGTTGTAGGTCTTGTTGAGGCCCCCTGGTAGTGCAGCCAGTTAAACCACTGAGCTGCTGGACTTACTGAGCAAAAGGTTGGCAGTTTGAATCCCGGGAGCAGGATGAGCTCCCGCTGTTAGCCACAGCTTCTGCCAACCTAGCAGTTGGAAAACATGCAAACGTGATCAATAGGTAGTACTTCTTCTGGAAGGTATTGGTACTCCATACATTCATGCCAGCCACATGACCTAGGAGGTGTCTTTGGACAACGCTGGCTCTTTGGTTTAGAAATGGAGATGAGCATCACCTCCCAGAGTTTCCTCCCTACTTTTTATTCATTCCTTTGTTTAAGAGCCAGATTAATATTGATATTTTCACTAAATAAAACTTTGCATGGTGAAGTTAAATATAAAGTAAAAGTCCTTGCTGCAGAGTAACTCCACTTCAGAGTCTAATCAGAGCCTCAAAGCATTTTTAGAAGCTATGTAAGGTTAATCGTTTCAGCAAACAGCCTTTGACGTGAAAAACCAACACCTTTGCACTGGAGAGAGGCAATGTAAGCCTGAATATATTTCCAAACAAAGGGAGGTGGTCTTCTATGACACAGCATGAGGTGTCAGAAAAATCATTAACTGCCTCATCCTGAGCCTTTTCCCTTTTCCACACCTGAATACCATGATCCCTGCTGCTGTAACTTTATGGACCATGAGGAGGCAGGTTTGACGCCATGAAACTCGGGGGAAGCTGACAGCTGCAGAAGCACAGACAGTAAAATGTAAAGAGGAGGAAGGACACAGGGAGAAATCACCTTTGAAGTCGACCCAAAAAGAAAAAAAAGAATGGCTTTGACCACTTCCTTTTTAATTAGCCGTCTCAGGTACATTAAGGACAGTTGATGGCAGGAGTTGAGGAAACAGTCACAATAGAATACATTCAGGTATGGATATTGAAACATTTTCCCCCTTCTCCTTCACAATTTAGCAAGAGAGAACATTGAAGGAAAATTTGTACCAACAATTTTTCTGAGCAGAAACTAACAGTGTGTACAGTTACAGTATATTTGTGCAATGTTGGAACTAAAATTGAAACAGTTCTATTAATTCACTGTTGGAACTAAAGTTGGAATCACATATAAGTTAGGAAATTCATAGTTAGATTTCCTAAGACTACAGTATCTGTTGTGAATTGTGCATTTTTCTCCTGAGATTTCATCTGCAGCTGTGGAGCCCCCGGTGGCACAATGGGTTAAACCCTTGTGACAGCAGGACTGCTGACTGAAAGGTTGGCAGTTTGAATCCACAGAGCGAGGTGAGCTCCCATTCGTCAGCTCCAGCTTCTCATGCAGGGACATGAGACAAGCGTCCCACAGGATGGTAAAACATCTGGGTGTCCCCTGGGCAATGTCTTTGAAGACGGCCAATTCTCTCACACCAGAAGCGACCTGCAGTTTCTCAAGTCACTTCTGACATCAAAAAAAATCTGCATCTGTGACTGGCATCTTTAGACAATCCTCTGAAAATGGCAGCCACAGATGCAGATAAAATGCCTGGAGAAAATGCTGGTAGAGCAGCCCAGAAACCACACAACATTCCAGTGATTCCAGCCATGGAAGCCTTTGACAATACAAAAGGAAAGACCTAATGTTTTATTATGGACAGAATACTGTTTTTAACTGATGTGAATGTGTATGGTGTATTTTAATGCTAATTGTATTTTAATGTATTTTAATGCTATCTGTAGTTTAATTGTATTTTAATTTTAACTGCTTTTGGTTTTATTATATGTATACTGTGTGGCATCGAATTGTTGCCGTTGTTAGGCTGCTCTGAGTCCCCCCTCAGGGGTTGAGAAGAAGCAGAGTAGAAATGGTGGAAATAAATAATAAATAAATTCCCGTGCCCAAGTGAGGATTCAAGCCCAGTCTCCAGAGTCTCAGTCTAATGCTTAGACTACACTGCACCATGTTGGCTCATGGTGTAGAACGAATAACGCAGCCCAAAGGAAAATGCATTCTTGGTGTCTTGGTTTTAGGCCATTTCCTGGGGTTATTTGGGGCACTGATTCAGAAAATTGCATTGGATAAACTGCACTAACTCCAATTTCAGGGTTTCCTATGGGTGAGCAGATAGTGACTGGCATATATCATCTTTTCTCAAAAACTAGAGTTGATAACATGCCATTTTTGGAATCAGTTGGCCAAATATAACTGGAAACAGGACATGAGGCACCAAAATGTGTGCTGTTTAGTGATTATTGTTGGACTCATGATAGACCTTTCATACTGTCTTTAATGATGCAGACATTGTACATCAACACCAGCGAATGGCATAATCTGCAATTGTTCCAATCTGACAGAGACAATCTTAAATAATCCTCTGCCCACTCACTTTTTCAACTGCTTTTGAAATGTGCTGTTTTTTCTCTCTGTCTCCCTCTTCATCCCTTTGTCATCAGTTTACTTCCATTGCTGCAAACTGAGTTCAAAGTGCAAAAGTAGTTTGCAGTCAATTAACTCAGCAGGAGGGAGAGGAGAGGAAGCATAGAGATTTACTCTTCCCAGAAGGGTCTGACAAAAGTAAATTGCAGCATTTCAAACTTGTGCATTTTTCCTCATTTAATAACTTTTGCCACTATTGCAGTTTTAATCTGTGAAATATTTGTAGGGCATGAAATGAGAGCCAGCGAATTGTTGATTAGAGATTGATGGGAGACCCAAGTCTGGACCAGGAGCATGACACTGGATGAAGGTCTAATGTCTGTTTCTCTTTCAGAATGAAAGTGGGCACATCAAACATGCTTCTGAGAAGCATTACTTGTCTAATGCATGCTTTGGCCCTTCTTTGTTGAATGGCCCAGTATTTTCCATTTCCTTCAAGATACTAATTAGCTTATCCTGTTGTCTTGGTACTCATCACTCCCATGTTTAACAAAATGGCCTATTAAGCTCAGTCCAATGACTAACAATAGATCAAAGCCAATTGTAAAATAACAACACCTTCACTTGAAAGTATTAAACATACATTTAGGATTTCATGAGTAAGGGGCACCTACATGGATCATATACACCGACCAGGCTCCATAATGTGCCCTCAGAGAGGTGGGGCACAGCTGCTTAGGCAAAATTGAGAATAGCTGGAGAGCTTCCTCACACTTTGCACTTCAGAGTTTGTCAGTGTGAACAGTGGGCCAAATCGGATTCAGAATCGGCCCCACTGTTCAATCATCCTGGTGCCATCATCCTGCTTGCCCTGAGCATCACTTACCTGTGCCGGAGACTGGAGGGGAATAATCTCATTTCCGTCCCCCCACTTTCCAAGTCATGCTGTGCCCTTGGTTACTTTGGTAAAAGCACCAAGCAATGGTCATAGGCTCTAGAGTTCTGAGGCCACCGCTATAGTGACAAACCATTACACAGATAAGAGTGTATCTCCAGTGGGGCTAACCTAGGTTCAGCTTGACTGGACAGTGAGGACTCTCCGCCAACAGCTAACTTCATTCAGAAACAAAATAATGTGAACACCAAGGCAGAATCTGGAGCCAGTCCAAAATAGCAATACTTCGGAACACCTCTGGATTTTGTTGATTGTATGGATGTGCCCTTATGGTATCAATAAATTTTATTATGGCCAAGGAAAGAAGAAATTTTAATGTCATTGATGGTCTTTGTTGGTGTTGCCAAGATTGTGTCATGTTTTAAAAATTCCAGGAAAAAACAACAACACACAAATTGACATATGATCAGATTGTTGTGTACTCCTAAAAATGCTTCTGGAAGACAGGTGCTTTATTGTTTTTGTTTCATGCCACAATTATTATTTAATTTCATCTATACTAGTGGACACCATTATTCTTATGCTGCACACAGCCTGTTAATTGTGTGCAGCAGGGGAGCTTATACAGTGTATACAACTGCCTCATTACAACAACGTCACTGGGCACCAGTCTGTTTTGCGGAAAAAACAATTCAAAGTGTTGGTTATGGCCTAATAACTATCCAGAGCAGGCTATTTGAAATGGAATATGACCCCAGAATCAATATGTCCTCTCTAAGCATTTTCCCGGTCCTCTCTGATATATTTGGACCAGAGGTCCTTCATTTCAATATCTGTGCTTTCACATATTCAAGCAAAGCCCATCTCCTGTAGATGTAGGAGTTGTCCTGTATTGCAGTCTGATCAGATTTTAAGGTCTTTATTAAAGTCATTTTGTAAGTCCAACAACTCTTGGATATAAAGGACTAGAGAGCCTTCTTGGTGGCCGCTCCTTGACTCTGGCACTTTCTGCTGATCAAGGCTAGATTGTCAACTTCTTTGTTATCCATCTGCCAGCAAGCAACAACATTTCTGTTCATCTGCCATGCAAACTAACTACTATTAACAGGGACTAGATGCATTTTATTTTTACTTCTCTTTCCTTTTATGTATTTATTGAGCAGTTGTTCTAAAATCTATTTTATTGTGATTAATCTCCTTGAGCAAATGTTTGGGCAGAAAGGTAGGGATATTAATTAACCAAAGACACAATTAAATTTGTCCTAACCTGTATTGCTTTCCAGTGCTACAATAAACAACACTGAAACATTCTGATGAGTAGCCCAGTTAACCTTTGATAGATCAAAACAGAAAGGGGAAACGGATCTTATCTATGATGATTTCTGTTACTTGTTTGGGTTGTTTTCATTTTCCCTCTGTCTGAGAATTTCTTGAAATATCATTGAAGATTTCCTCCTCTTTCCCCTCATTTCCTCCCTGCAGTTGCTGCTCTCTTGGCTTTCTGAAGTGCAGAAGAGGCATGGGGAGCCATCCCAAACCCAGCAGGTGGTGACCTCAACAGATAATCTTCATCAGGTTTGCATCTCTCCTTTCCCATCCCTCCATATCCCCAGAAGGGTTTAAAGAGGAGCACGGATGGGGGGGGGGGGGTTGGTGGAGAAGGGTGAGTTCTCCTGTTTGTTCTCTGTCTGGAAGAGATGCCCAAATGTTACAGTATGAAGGAGAATTTCTGAAGACTCAAGATCAAGCTGAGATGTGAGGGAGGAGAGAGGGAAGCCCTGGCTTTGTTATGATGATAATAATGAAGCTGGAGAAGCAGAGAGGGCCCGCACAATGGGGCTAGGCTACTGTGCCATCAGCTGCTTCCTGCCAGAGTGATTCACAAGTCTTCTTTACTTAGGATGATTAGAGAACTACAAAGTCAAGGGGAGTGGTGGGTTTCATGCTCTTATCTGGAGCACATCTGACTCACTCAACTGTCTGATCAAGAAGCTAGCTTCTCTATCAAATTATATTACATGATAAAAGTTGGTGTTGACATTGTGTGCAGTGATTGCTATTTGTGATTGTCTAAGAAGGACCAGAAATTGTGTGAAGCCACAAAACCCTTAATACTGCCATTAGGGTAAAAATTTAAATCTTCATTAAATCAGGATGCAATAATTGCTACTGAGCTTGCTTAAAGTCACAAAGAACCCCTTACTTGTAAAGAAGGGCAAAGGTCGCTTTAATGTTGGGAAAAACGTTGTTTCGGTGACTGTCCTTAACCATTCAGAGGCAGTCTCCAGGTCTGTGTCAACATTGTCTTTATTTCAAAATGCTATTTCCCCCTTGCATTTTACTTCAGGGCACTCGGGATCTTTAAAGGTGCATTCAAGCTTCCTAATCAATTATGTAGATAAAGAACAGGTCCTTGGCTTCTCTTAGTGAGGGCTATAAATTTGGTCTTACCTTGGCTACCCTTTTATATAGATCTCTTCAATCTGTTTTAATACAATAATGTTGCGTTATTTGGATTATTCAAAATTACTGTTATAACTGGATCTTGAAAAGCAAAAATCTTTTCTGCCAAGAAAAAAGAATCGAAGCTCATATTTATTGTTAGATATGCATGCTGATCACATTAAAACATTCCTTTTGTTTCTATGGTTAAACCCGGCATTGCAGTGACTTCTGTTTGAATGCATCAGTTAAAATTAATGAATTCTTCAAAATTTTGTACTGGATTGAGAGAGAGTTCTGTGATTTTTAAAAAATTGATTTACCTGCTGTTTAGTTTTGGTCATTTTAATGCAGTGGTTCCCAACCTGTGGTCCATGAATCACTTGTTGTCTGCAAGAACGAAAATATGGTCTGTGGACTCACCATTACTACGTACATTGTTTTGGTTTAATTTACTGATGCTTTAATACTACTTTTATATGTGGGGTTTTCCTGGGATTTTATGTTAGTATCATGTGTTTTATGTAGGCATTGAATGTTTGCCATTGTTATGCTGGAATACACCCTGAGTCCCCTTGGGGAGATGGGGCAAAACACAAATAAAGCTAATTGTTGTTGTTGTTGCCTTTAAACCATGTGGCAATGAGAGCAACTGGTCTCAGGAAACCCTCTTATTGTGCCGAGCTATTGGGGGTCAGGAGGGCAGAGGCACTACCCATGAAAGATTACAACAACATCAGCCCTAGATTATTTCGGATAAATATTTGACTTTGAACCTCATCACATTGTCTTCTAGCTCCGGGGACTGCCAGAACTCTTCACACAACACAGGGTTAGTTCCAGCAGGGCTCCTTCCTGGCTCCATCCTGGAAGCATACTAGGGCAGAGACCAGAGAACACAGGAAGCTTCCCATTTTCTCATTGCTTAGAGCGACGCTTTCCCACATGTGATGGGGAAAGTGGTAATGTGGGATGTGGGTGATGGTTTCCACCGCTGCCACACAGATTTGTCATGCTACCCAGCAAATCCACCACACACCCTGCTGTTGCCCACATTTGGGACTTCCATGTGATGAGGTCCTTAGCCATTTCTAATATAGTTTTTAAAACTAAATCAAAGAAGAGTGGTAATAATGTTTAAGATTCTAAATGTTCTGACTGCTTTGAGAATCAACACTGAAATCAGTACTAATAAAACATATATAAACTGCTTCATGAAGAAGGCCATTAGGTGTTTTTCAAAGGTTTCCAAAACTAATGCGCAGATAAGCACTAACATATAATAATCTCTTTTTTATTGATTGATAGAATGAAACATTAGAAAGACGAAGGAAAAATGAAAAGCATCTTCACTGTTTGCACTATATGTATAATTTTTCTCTTCAGAACATGGCTTTATCCAAGAGGTGAGATATACTCAGAACAAACAGCATGACACAATTTCCATATGTGTTGTTTGGTTATGTAATATAAACTTTTATATGGTTCTGTTATGATTTTGTAGTCAAAGGGTTATACCAGCAAAGTCAGTTATGATGTAGGATATATCTACACCAGGGGTGCTCACACTTTTTCAGCATGCGAGCTATTTATAAAACAACCAAGTCAAAATTATCTACCTACCCATTACAAAAATGTGAAACATATAACACAATATCTGCTTTGAACTGGGTTTTCTGAGTCCACACTGCCATATAATCTGATTCAAAGCAGATAACATGGGACTTTATTCAACTGGAAAGGACCTCAGATAACCCAGGGCTGGCAGCACTTGGGTGGCACCGGGAGCCTGCGGGGCGGGACTGAGCCTTCTTCCCGCCCTGCCTGCGATCTACCAGGACGCCCTACGCAATCTACTAGTAGATCGCGATCTACCTAATGAGACCCATGATCTACACTGTAGAAATAATGTTGTGTTGACACCAATTTAACTGCCATGACTCAGTGCTGTAGAATCATGGGGATTGTAGACTTACAAGGTTTATAGCCATTTCTGTCAAATACCTCTGTGCTTCACCAAACTACATCCCCTATAATTCCATAGCATTGAATTGTGGCAGTTAAAGTAATGTCAGACTGCATTAATTCTACAGTGTGAATGCACCCATAGACTCTAGCAGGAGTTAGAAGGAGTTATTTGGGTATTGATAGGTGAATTAAGCCTTCCAGATTTTGCTGAACTGGAACTCCCATCATTCTTCATCACTACCAACAATGACTAGTTGTGGTCCAACAATATCTGGAAAGCCAGAAGTGGAATTTCCACTTTGGGGATCAAAGTACTTTTTTGCTTGTTGTTTATTTAACAAGTACCTAATATCCTTAAGTGATAGTTAAACTCGCTGCAACTGACTTCTAGATAGACCTTACATAATTATAGGGTTGTGTTTTCTTTTTGTTGCAAAAACAGTGCTAACTAATTTGGGGCTGGGGGGTGGCTCCTGCTCCAGGTATTTTGGCCTACTGCCTACTGGATATTTTAGCCTGGAGTACTCACAGATTCAGCCATATAATGTATCCTATACACTTTGGTCTTCTGGGAGACACTTACTCTAACCAGGCAGAACCTGACTGGCAACACCCACCCAGAGGACCTTTGCATTGCCCACCCCTATACTGTAACATGACCTGCCAGAAGAGCTTCAACAGCTAAATTTGTTAGATTTTTTAAAAAATCAACAAGAATTGAAGACCTATCCCTTTTGCAGGCCTACTTAGTCAATTGTAAACAATACATTTAAATATAAATTTTATTCATATTGGTGTCAAAAGTTGTGTTATGTATAATATTATATGCATTTAATAGTATTATATTTTATCTGTGTGTTTTAATCATGTTGTGCCCCACCTTGAGCCTCCCTCTTGTTCCCATCATGAAGAAACACTATTTAATCCTGAAGACTTGTGGATATAGAAAGAGAATGGAAATGAATTTCATGAATCTCCTCTTTCCTCTTTTGCTCTCACCCCATGCTCTTCTCGTCCTTCCAAAGAGTCCATCAAACCTTCCTGAGTAGTTAGAGGGGGTATTGGAAGCTGGAGAGAGAAAGTAAATCTCCAGATATCACATCCTCCTTTCTGCTCACAGACACCTCCAGAAGATCAAAGAACCTAACATCAGTGTATATTTTTGTACAAGTGTGATAAAAAATATCTTATTTAAGTGGTTCTTTCATTCAGAAAGGTTATTTTCAGCAGAGGCCTTTTGATATGTGTTTTCCAGCTAGTAGTTAGAAATATTAATGTTTCACATTCTGAGGTGTAACATGGGCCTATCTACATTGCCATATAATGTAGTTTCAGAATGCAGATTAACTTAATTGAACTGGATTATATGGCAGTGTGGACTCATATAACCCAAGAGTATATTATGATATAATAAACATTTATGTGTGTGTGGTTGTGTGTGTCTGTGTGTAATCCATGAGTTATATGAGTGCATACTGACCATTATAATGCAGTTCAAACTGCATTATATGGCAGTGTAGATGTAGATGGGGCCATGGATGCACTTTTTCTAGTGGTACAAAAGATTTTAAAAAACACCACACACTTTTTGGCCAAATGTAGTGTTTGGTGGATTGTGTCAATGAGAGGAGCTTGATTATTACCACACTTCCAGATCTAAAGTTGAACTATATCCAAGTGCTACTATTCACATTCAATAGGATTATCCTTCCAGTGTCTCCCTTCAAGCAGAGACTATGCCCCTGTGAGTCTGGTCATGTGGAAACAACTGAGCACGTGCTTCTTCAGTGCATGTTCTACAGAGATCTTAGATCTAATCTCATTAGACCATGGCTTTTAAAATACCCGGAGCGCAGTAAAAAATATTACTCCACCCTGCTGCTTTCGGACTCTAACAATACTATAACTTACAGTGTTGCTAAATTCTGTGCTGCTGCTCTTAAAATCAGACAAATTATGATTGACACCATAATCATAATCTGTCTGATTACTGGGGAGTTGTCCTTCCCCTCTCAGGGCACTTGTGCCCGCTTTGTGCTGGTCAGTGACCGTAATAAAGTTTTGTTGTTGTTGTTGTTTGTTGTTCTTCTCAGTTAATTTTACTTTTCTTTGATGCTTTGTGTTAGGCTTCTAGAAGAAAATGGACAATTTGCCAACATCAGAAAAGAGCAAAGTGTTCATGATTTGGTTAGTAGTCACTATTTTAATATCTACTGGCTGAGTTGTATATATTCAGAGGTTTCTCAGTAGCTGTCTTCTAGATCTGGGCTCCTTAAAGTCTTTCCAGTCATGACCCCTTTTTTCATATAGGCCTACCTGGGTACATACTGTAGGTATATGAAGTTGGTATACAAATCAAACACTTACTGATAATTATTCTGAAAGGAATTTATTTTAAAACAATTATTTAGTATAAATATAATTTTATCATTTATTAAAGACAAAAGCTAATTTGCATACTTTTTTGGGTCATGTCAGGAGTGACTTGAGAAACTGCAAGTTGCTTCTGGTGTGAGAGAATTGGCTGTTTGCAAGGACATTGCCCAGGGGATGCCTGGAAGTTTTGATGTTTTACCACCCCTGTAGGAGGCTTCTCACATGTCCCCGCATGGAGAGCTGGAGCTGATAGAGGGAGCTCATCCACACTCTCCCCGGGTTCGAACCTGCGACCTGTCAGTCTTCAGTTCTGATACCTCAACAGAGCTAGACCTTACTGAAAGGTTCAGATCTGTTGAGGTGCTTCTGCAGTCCTGGGAGTCAATCCCTATAGCCATCCCAGTTATTCAGGCTCCTAGATCCGAAGGAGTGGGATGGCAGCCACCCCCTCCTACAGCCACCCTTTTCCCCTCAAAAAACTTACCCAAGGGGCTTGCTGGAAACATAGACCCTGCTGGAGAGTAATTCTGACACTAGAAAAGTATGTGTCATTTTCACATGTCAGGAGTACTCTCTGGAGGGGCCTCCACTGCCAGCAAACCACTCAAGTATGTTTTTGAGGGGAAAACGGGGTGGTGGTGGTGGTGGTGGTGGTGGTTGTGATTGCTGGGTTTTAGGGCAGCATAGAAAGTCCCTCAGTCTTCTACACATTACATGGTCAATCTAGACTTCATTATATGGTTGTGTAGAAAGGGCCAGCCAGATAGATAGATAGATAGATAGATAGATGATAGATAGATAGATAGATAGATAGATAGACAGACAGACAGACAGACAGACAGACAGGACCCTATCTACACTGCCGTATAATGCAATTTGAAATTACATTATATGAGTCACACAGTGTGGATTGAGCTGTCTTCTCCTAAAGCTAATACTTTTGATGTAGGGAAAGAGAACAAAATCCCTACCTGAGAAGATGTTGGGCTGCAACTCCTAGCAGGACCAGACAACACCACAGAGATGATGGATACACTCCAGTCAGCATTGTAGGACCACACATTTCTTTTATCTGTAGTAGAGCCTGTCTGTGATTGACTGAATGCCAAATATTGCTATATAGAGACATACCAATGTGTTGCAAATAATTACAATTACTTTCCCTGCTTTCAATATGCTACAATCATATTATTCTAACTCTATCTCTTCTTTGCCTGCTAGCACTTTTTACTTATTTTCTTGATGACTTTATTGTTCAAAACAACTTGATTATTTTATTTTATTTAAGCATTACCCTAACATTTGTTTTCAAGGTGGAATATTTATTTCCAAGTAAGCATGAAGGATCTGAAGTGAATCCAAATAGGATGATTGTAGGTGCAAAGCAACAAGAAATGTATCATAAGGACTTCTCAAAAAGATTCAGACTGCCAAAAGAAAATAAGGCAATGAAGCAAGAGAAAGAGAAAGATCTTGTCGAAATGTAACTATTTTTTGTTTAATTCCAAATGTTATTTGGTGACACCTGTTTATGAACTGAGCTGATTTTTTTTCTACAGTAAGATTTAAGTGAGAGACAGTTATCTTAAAATGTCTCTAGGTGCATGTCTTCAGTTTTCGGATATGCAAGTGTAAAGGTTGCAAGTGGTCTTCGCTGGCAAAGAGCTAGAAGTTCCCATCTTGGTGAATGTTTTCAAAATTGAGAAAAAATGTCTTGAAATGTTTTTGATTTTTCTATTATAATATAGAATTTTTTCAACATATTAATGATATAGCCATAGCACATACTGTGCTATAAATATTAAAATCTGCTGACTTTAACCTTCTACATTTAAGGGGCTGACTTTTACAAGGTCTAATTAATTTTGGAGAAAGCAGTGTTTTCCTGCTTTGTCCAAAATTAATTTTCTTTTACTGTCATTTGCACCTTGTGTGGAAGGGGTCTACGCCTTCCAGTGTGACTCCATGGTCAAATTCTGGCAGAGGCTGACCATGGTGTTGTTCAGAAGGAGCCTGAGATTCCTAAAGGGAACATACTAATCAAAATTACAGATAATCAAATTTGCACAAGTGCGATGTTCTCTCTGTTTTTTTAAAAAATAACATTTACATGTATTCTTTTTTTTTCATTTTTATGCAAATTCCCAGCAAATGTGGTGGACCAAGTGTACTTCATTTTATGAAGAATTAATTCCATTTGGCTTTTAGAAAGTGTATTCCACATAGTGTGGAAGAATAAGGTCCTCAGAGTGCACAATCCTAGTACCACTTCGTATTTTAATGAGTTCAGTTGTAAGTTCTCATTATATTGAAGATGTTCTGAATTTGCATTGTAGAATGGAAGATGAGAAAAATAATACCACTTTCTTGACCAAACATGAAATGATTCCTGTACCTTTAACTCTGGAAGATGTTGCACTCTACAACCCTGTTTTGGTAGGTTTATTTTTTAGTTTTCTTCCTTGACTTTTTGGGTCCCCAAGTACACTGCCATATAAAATCCAGATTATTCACTTTTAACTGGATTATATGGCACTGTAGGCTGGATCTACTCTGCCCTAGGATCTTTCTACACTGCCATATTATCCAGTTTATCAAATCAGATAATCCATATTATCTGCTTTGAACTGGATTTTATGAGTCTACAGTGCCATATAATCCGGTTCAAAGCAGATAAAAAGGATTTCATATGGCAGTGTAGGAGAGGCCCTATATCCCAGGAGGCCCTATATCCCAGATTATCTCATTATCTTAGATTATCTGGCAGTATAGCTTCATATAATCCAGTTCAAAGCAGATAATCTGGGATTGGATCCTGGGATACAGGGCAGTGTAGATCCAGCCATATACTCATATGTCAGTCCAAATCAAATAATGTGGATTATCTGCTTTAATAATCTGGAATTTATGGCAGCGTAGATCCAGCCTGGGTCCTCTACCAATGTTGAGAAACCTTATTTATTTTGGAGTACAGTCTCCAAAATCATCTAGTCAACTATTTAAAACTGCCATATAAAATCCACTTTATCAATTTAACATGGGTTTTCTTAGCCCAGTTGATTTTGAAATATTTTTCAACTCCGCAATTTATCAAGGTCATTGCAATTGAAACATTATTTTTTAAAGTACCTCTAGGGCTTTATTGTCAAATGAGTTTCTCTTTTAAAAAACCCAAAACAAATAGAGGCGTTTTCATACATCTCTTCCAACTTCTGATTTAAATAGTTGCTCAGTTCCTGCCAAGCATTTGAAATCAATCTATAATTAGTAATGTAAAGTATTGTTGTGAAGCAAATTAGACTGCTCTTCTATGGTTCCTGGGGGGAAATCCTGGGACCATCCTGTTTTTACAATCTCTGTCTCCAAGAAAAGGCTGTGAAGAAATGTGGGGTGGGGGAGAAAGAGAGAAGGGAGAGGGGGGGGGAAGAGAGAGAACGGGAGAGAGAGAATGGGAGACAGAGTGGGAAACCTAAACTTGTAGGCTTGCTCTGTGAGCCTATGGGAATTCCTGAACATTTTTTCCCCTCTGACATCAAGATTTAAAAAAATTACCCTTAATGTCAGAAAAAGGTAGTCCAAAAGCTCAGGAGGATGTACCATGCTTTGAAATTTTAGGGTGAGTGGCTTCTCCCTTGCCCCCAGACCACAGCCAATGATGGGAGGGATGCACTGGGATTGTGGGGATCTTCCTAGAGAAAAGGGCTGGTACAGTTAATTTCCAATTCATTTTCAAAACAAAGGAAAAAAATGATGGCCACATAAAAAGCCTCTTTCCTCATTGGAAAACTACTGTGGTCATTCCCCCATTTCTCTCTCACAGGCTTACAATGTCTAGCATCTTACTTCAGATGTCAATATTAAATGATTTGGGAGAACATGATTCTCCTCAGCCAGCAGTGCATGTAGTTAATAATAATTTGGATCACAGCATTACAATGTATTGTAGGATTGCTAAGTAACTATTGCTCAGACTTTGGATTACAGCATTACAATGTATTGCTCAAAGTAACACTGTTATTCAGTTTGATAGCTGTTAAATAACTTTTGACTGTGTATCAAATAGCAGTTTATATTAAACTCATCTTTACATGATTACTTTTAGGAAGCCAACCTGTTGTGCAACTACTGGATAAACTATGCTGATCAAAACTCCAACAACTATGAAAAATCCGAATTACAGATTTGGTCCTCTGACAATACTTTGTAGGTGATGGTGGTTATGAGAATTTCAAGAAAATAGTCTGAGAGAACAGAAGTATCATTGGATGGTTTATTTTTTTAAAAAAGAGAAGAACAACAAATATCTTAGCTTCTCAACACATTTTGACACACCTGGAGGAATTAATCTGCTCTGAACAAATAGTTTGGACTATTTAGCCCTGACTAAACCTCCTGATTTCCCCCCATCTTTATAGACTTTTTATTTTCATGTTCCCTACAAAAGATCGATAGAATCCAGAAGAAGCTTCCATATACATGGCTGACCCAATGAAGATGGGCGGAAAGAAAAGCAAAAACATACAACAGATGTAACATGGAAGTTTTCAGATCACAAAAACAGATTCTCATACATACTTTTCAATGCTTTTTGTTATTCTCCTGATACATTTGTATAATCCTTCCTTCTTCACAGGTTCCCCACCCTTACTGTTATTACAGTACTTTTTCATACACCTCTTTAAAGAACACAATTAAATTTACCCAAATTATAAATATTTGACAGCCAGATGGGTTGTTGTTGTTGACATGCAGAAACTTACAGTAAATAGTTTTTCCACAATCATTACTGTTATGAACCTTTCTTAATTTTTAAATAGCTTTTGAAGGAGGAATCTTTCCTTAGGGTAAATAAAAAACCTGCCCCCAACCCCCCTAGATGTGTGAAGATTTGGCAATATATTGCCCTCAGGTATGTTAAGTACTTTAAAGCATCCTGCCTATTTCCTGTCATTATAGCCTCACTTTCTCTGTTTTGCTCCCTGGCCTTCCTATTTCCATCTCACCTACTTCTTTAGGCTGCCAAACAAAAAATCTTGTTTCCCCCTTTCCTAGAAGCAAGAAGCCAAGTTCATTTTTGTTACCTTTGGAGCAGAAAGATCCAGGAACAGTGGAAATATATAAGTATGTGATAAACAGACTGCTCCTCTATGATGGTGACAAAAGACCATCACTTTTCTCAAACTACTATGCTTCCTATTATAAGAATGTGGAATAGTATTAATAATGAGTATAGTCTACTTATTATTATGCACCTTCAAGTCATTTCTAACTCCAAGACAACTCCATCACGGAGTTTCCATACTTCAGTTATGTGTGAAATGAAGACCAAAACACCAGAGTTTTTCAGGCTGTATGACCATGTTCTAGTAGCATTCTCTCCTGATGTTCTTCCTGCATCTGTGGCTTGTTTTCTTTTCATCAGAAATGATACTGGTTAGAGCTGCAGTCTCCAAACTACTACTTAATCATGATATATTTATTTGGCAAGCAGAGACAGAGTATTGTAAGATTAAGCAAGGAACAGCTTTCTTTTTTAAAAGGGTCTTTGAACTTAGGAAGATGTTACTGGCAGGGAATTTAAAGTGAGTTTGGAAAATGTAAGATATGACACCTAAAACTCAAATAAGATTTACTAAAATAATCAGATAGAATTATTGTTTCTTGGGAACAGCTTTAATTTAAAAGCCTGATGGTTGAAAGAAAAGGCAGAGAAGGGTGTAAATGACCACTGTTCAGGTATTAAGGAAGTGAGAAATGGTGTGTGACACAGATCAGAGTTGGGATTACTCTTGTTCACACCATCCAAGAAGGACCTGTTGAAAGGCATATGTGCCTTGAATATTCACAAATAACCAGCAACTGGGAGAATTAATGCCAATGAGAAGACCAATGCTTACACTTGGGAAAAACAGTTGAAACAGTTGCTGCAATAATCACATGTCTTCTAGCAAGCTTCTTTGAGATC
The DNA here is from genome assembly GCA_030556195.1 of Anolis apletophallus. NCBI lineage: Eukaryota > Metazoa > Chordata > Lepidosauria > Squamata > Anolidae > Anolis > Anolis apletophallus. The sequence goes on along the minus strand of JARBWK010000003.1, from coordinate 157,304,814 downwards.
ACTGGGTATGCTCGGAATCTACATTGTAGAATTAATGCAGTTTTACATCAATATAAGTGTGATGTCTCAATGCTACAGAATCATGGGAGTTGTAGTTTGGTGAGGTGCTAACATTATTTGTTAGAGAAGGGTAAAGACTTTGTAGAACTATAACACCAACAATTTCATAGCATTGAGCCATGGCATTTAAAGTTGTGTCAAAGATCATTAATTCTACAGATAGATGTAGAATTAACCCTTGGGGGTTGAGAAGAGTGCGGTAGGAATGATGTAAATAAATAAATACTCTAAGTACCTGATCATATATTTGGAGTAACAGCAGTTAGTGCAATTCCTTCAGGCCATCACAGCTATCAATGCTTAAATATGGATCTGTTGGTATGGCGGAGATCATTTTTAACAGCAGAAGAGGTTGGTATACCAAAACCTTGTCTCAGGTACAGATATGAGAGAGGGGCTATGTTGATTCTACATTACTCATACATATGCCATTTCTGCCAACAAGACATTTGTCATTTTTTTTCATTTTCTTCTATATTTTAGACAGATAGAACTGTCACTCTCATGCTCAGTTTTTCCCTTAGAAAGTATGGGCAGTGCTTGAGTTACAAACATCCAAGTACAATTTTTTTCATGTCAGAAGCAACTTGAGAAATTGCAAGTCGCTTCTGGTTTGAGAGAACTGTCTGTCTGCAAGGACACTCTGATATTTTTGATGTTTTACCATCCTTGTGGGAGGCTTCTTTCATGTCTCTGCATGGGGAGCTGGAGCTGACAGAGGGAGCTCAACCCACTCTCTCTGGATTCGAACTCCTCAGAAGGAAAATTTACTCCTGGAAGAGTTATCATGGGGAAAAGGCATTTCCACTGAAGCTTTATCATCAATCTTTGTTTCCACAAGAAGTCTTCTTTTCCCCCCCCAAAATCCAATTATCACAGTGACAGAAAGTGAGGTGAAGTCTTCTGCACAGTAGCACAGACTGCAAAACAAATACCAAAGGGATGTTAACCTTTCCCTATGCTATCAAAAGCTAAAATATATATTTATTTGGCTGGAGCTACACATAAAATGTATCTGTTCCAACTTACATACAAATTCAAGTTAAGAACAAACCTACAGAAGTTATCTTGTTCCTAACAAAGGGGATTACCTATCCTGCAGGTGTGCAATATGCTCTACCCATCTGTAGTCTTGCTATTAACAATACATTTTGAGGATAGACTGTGAATGTATTGGTTAGGATCCAAAACACTTTTATGCACAGGGCTTTCTTATGGGAAGGGGGAAGTCTTATTTACTTTTGTGTCTCCAGACAAAACACAGTGAATGGCTGGGAACATTCCTTCTCTTTGAAGAAAGAAAGGAGCTCCATTTTCAGATTGAGTTGTTCTGGTATTTTTAGAAACCTATTGGGATATCTGGAAGCTCTGGAAACAAAATCTTATGGAATTTCCAGATTAGTAGATAAATCTCAGAAATACTCTAGTGGTGAAAATGTAATTATATTTCAGAATGGGAAAACTGCATGCAATATTTCAATTCATTAGTATTTAGTCCAAATAAAGCAAATGGTATTCACTAGGCATGGTTTAGAACCCAAAAATAGGAAATTGAAAATCTAATGGGGGAGGGGGGATTGTTTTTATTAGTAATAGAAAGACTTACAAAAAAATTTCCAAAAATTTCTAAAATGTAACGTAATTACTAACGAAATTTGTTAGTAGTTCGTATGCCAGCGCATGCGCATTCCAGATGGTTTTGGCCTACAACTCCCAGAAATCCTAACAGCTGGTAAATTGGCTGGGATTTCTGGGAGTTGTAGGCCAAAACTTGAATAAATCACACTGAATTCTAGATGGGACTCTCCAAATAGGAAGGAGGGAGGGAGGGGGGAGGGATTCTATTCTTGGAAGCAGCAAAAAAGGAGGAGGAGCCCCCCTCACTCCTCGCTGCCTCTCACCCCGATCCTGAAGGAGCGAGGGCCCAAGTTTGCCCAGGCTGAGAGGAAAAGGAAGAGGCCTGAGGCTGTGAGGAATGGTGGGAGTTGAAGCCCAAAACACCTGGAGGGCTGAAGTTGGCCTGTGCGATGGGGCAAGACAGAGCAAGGGGAAAAAAGGGAGGGGGGAGAAGCCACCAGGAAAGAGGAGGGGGCAGAGAAGCCTGTGAGAGAGTGCAGGGAGAGAAAGGAGGAGAAGCGTGTGTGTGTGTGTGTGTGAAGTTGGCCCGTGCGGTGGGGCAAGACAGAGAGTCCCCGCAGAAGACAAGAGCCCAAAAGCCAAGCCCAAGCCGGCCAAGAGCACCAAGGCCAAGACGACCAAGGCGGCGCCCAGAAGGAAGTGAGTCAGCCCGCTCTTCCTCAAGACCCCAAACCACCGAGGAAGAGAGAGCAGGGGGGGGAGAGGGAGGAGAAGCGTGGAGGACTACACTTTCCAGAATGCCTAGCAGCAGCGTCACTTCCAGTTCCCCATAGAAATGCAAGGAATAGAAGATGAATGAAGGCGGGAAGGAAATGAGGGGGAGAAGACAGGGAGAAGTGAGTAGTACAATAATTAAGAATTAATTACGATCATTACGCAAATTGTTGGCCTCAAGGACCGTAAAAGAAAGTCTACTTCCTGGTTAGCTGCCGTGATGCGTATAAACTAGAAAGTCCCATTACATACGAATCACTTACGATTTCTTTTAATTTTCATAACTTTTTTCTCATGCCTAGTATTAACTATAGTTAAATGTGAAATTCTTTCTTTCCAAGATAAAATGTTGGTGACTGTGAGAAAAAAGTAGTATCTCACACAAGTAGAATATTTAGTGTTCACAAGCAGAAGGTGAACAACTAGTCTGGCAAAGACATAGAGCAGGATTATAAAAACCTTTGCAATGTATTGTCGAAGGCTTTCATGGCCGGAATCACTGCGTTGTGGGTTTTTTCGGGCTATATGGTCATGTTCTAGAAGCATTCTCTCCTGACAACAATGCAAAACCTTTGCAGTGTATAGAGTTGCTATAAGTTAACAGGTGATGAGTCAATGTAATTCACTGGGTTGTTGTAGGTTTTTCAAGCTGTATGGCCATGTTCTAGAAGCATTCTCTCCTGCATCTATGGTTGTGAGGATTTTATGCCATATCATCAGAATGAAACTGATTTAAACCCAACAACTTCTTTTGGTATATCATGTTTTGGCTGTCTTTCCTCCCTAGCACTTCCCTTAGCTTCTCAAACCTTTCCTTTTGATCAGGCCCTTAATATGAGCTCTGGCCACTCCTCTTTAAAGAAGGAAAAGAAACTCAAGGAAAGGGGAGGGAACCAGAGGATGGAGGAGTGGTGAAGGGGAACCTGTAAATCCTCACCTTTTGGCTGTCTCAAGTACTTGTCTGCCTCAAAGCTTAATATGATGCAATTAATGAACAGCCAGCCTCCGCCCTTCCTGCCACGTCTGAAGGCAAAGGTGCTGACAGGGTGACACCTTCTTTGAAGGAATTCTTTTTTATGGGAGGAAAAGGCAGAAAATGGCTAAGTGTTTTGGTGGCTCTCTATGACAGTGTCTCCATGTTAGCTTCCATTGGAAATGACTAGAAACCAGAAATGGAAAATAATCTGTTTATATCCTTGCAGACTAATGGTTAAGTTGTTCTTTTATTGTAAATTGGCAGCAATTATTTTAAAATGTACTATGTACTTGAAATGTGTTCCAATTATCTTCACTTTTCCTATGAATTATCAATTGATGATAGATTCCTTTCTTGACTCTTTATTTAATGCCTAATGAATTTTCTTAAGGTTGTTCTGACAAGTTAGACCAAAACCAGTAAACCTTTCAGCAGATGTTGGTCTATTACCCCTCACTACAATCTAAATGCTAACAGAAGTGGCAGTTCAACATCTGGAATTACAAACAACAATCTCCATCTTGTAATGTAACAGACAGCAGGCATTTGTGTTTGTGAAATAATAATAATAATAATAATAATAATAACAACAACATGAGGCCAAGCCCAACAAGTACAACAAGGCAAAAAGAATATAAACATATAGTCAAATAAAATACAATAAAATATATCAAAACAAAAAATACAAAATAATCCAGGATGTAACAAAAAAGAAAAGAAATTGACCAGAATGGGCAGGGCTGAATAAAAGGATAGGATTTAAAACCCTGGGTGAGATGGGTGAGTAGGGTAATGTAGCTGCACATTCCCTTTCTCTGTATCTTTCAGCTACCATTACATGCAGTACCTCTTTATGTAGGACAGTGGTTCCCAACCAGTGGTCTATGGACCACCAGTGGTCCGCAAAAATTAAAATATGATCTGCAAAACATTAAAAATTGTAAACCTTTATTCATTTTTATGAATCCATTGCTACACAGAAGGTGCTGGCAAATAGGATGTCAAGCGACCATGAAAGACCAGGGGGAGGGCAAGCGATCAACGTCATGTGTCACATACTCATGTCACCCAGCATCAGTCAGTCGCACACATTCTTTTGTCTTGCTCAGCTGCGTTGGAGAGGTTGCAGAAGAAATCTAGGAAAAGCTAATTGAATTTCAAAATGATAGAAGCTGCAAGGATGTGTTTGAATCTGATTCTCTTGAGTTTTGGTGTAAAAAAGCAATTTTTATACTAAAATTCAAGGAATCGCCTTGCGCTATCATATGCTCTTCTCCACAACGTATTTATGTGAACAAGGGTTTTTTTTCTGCTTTGCTGGTAATTAAAAACAAGTCCAGGAATTGATTGAAAGTGATGATATGCATGTAGCTTTGGGCAATAATATTAGCCCCAGGATTACCCAACTTATAAAGAAGATACAAGCTCAAAAATCACATTCATGTAAACCAAATTTAATTTTCTTTTAAAATGCTCTTTTTTATATCATGATACAGTAACACTCATAATTCATGTTACTTTTAAGTTTAACGAATATGTTGACAGTTTTGATTAAAGTTAATTTTTAGATTAACACAGTTTATTATTCTTGAACCTTGTGGTTCCTGCTAACAACAAAAAATCAAAGTGGTCCCAGGTCTTAAAAAAAAACAAAATTGGGAACCATGGATGTAGGCAGAGGTTATACATTAGATGCTCTTAACTAATATGCACAGAATCTTGCTACTACTTGCTTTAGTACAAAAATTGTCTGTTTTGCACTAAATGGGTCTGTTAATAAACCACCCATCTCTGATTTCAGTGTTTTTGCATTGAGGATAAGTATGAAGTGAAATGAGACCTGAGTCACCCCCACCCCCCCCCCCGGGGAGTGGGTTTGAGAAGGGCGGGGTACAAGTGTTCGAAATAAATAAAGAGGGGTGATATGGGGCCAATTTCTTCCCTCCATCCTTTCTATGGGCCAGATGACAAGGGATGAAAATAATACAAACCCTGTCTGAAGTGCCAGATGACATGTTCGTACCTAAAGAAGGATGGTCAAGTATGGGCCCTTTCACACTACACAATTAAAGCAGTATCATTCTACTTCAATTGCACTGTTAATATTTCATTGAATTGTGGGGTTTCTAGTTTGGCACTAAAGCTATCTGACTGAGATTTCTAAATGCCCTCCATAAACTGCAAATCTCAGGATTCCATCACAGTTAAAATAGAACCAAGGATTACAAAATAATCCTCCCAAATGATAATTCTGGTCCATGAAATTCTCCTTCAGTCACCCAATTTCTAGTGCTGCAGAGAGCAAGACACAGAAAATCATTTGTATCTAGGACTCAATACTTAATGTGTTCATATTTTTCTAATTGCCTGCCCCTTTTCTTTGGATGCCTGTATTTCTAAATACTCAACTGAAACCTTAGCCTATTACAATGCTGATAATTTTGGAACTGAAGAAAAATGTAATTGAGAGAAAAATTCATTTGGGAAGCAAGGCCCTCATTTGCTACACATCGAGAATCATAACACAATCCTGTGAAAGGGCCCTGGAGCTTGAACCAAATTCATGTGTAGTCATACTGCTGACATTCTGGACTGGCTCATGAGTTTCCCATCACTAACACAGTTGCTATCATAATTTAATTTGAACTGCAAGGCATCTGTCTATCATGCATTTGGGAGTATTTTTATGCAGCATAGAGCCCTATAGATGGGCAGAACATCTCTTATCATACCCTGCTGCCTTGGAGGGTAGTGGAGTCTCCTTCTCTGGATGTTTTTAAACAGAAGTTGAATGGCCATCTGTTGGGAGTGCTTTTATTGAATACTATCCATCCCTTGCCATGCATTGCTGTGGCCCAGTCGGTATATATGTGTTTTGAGTGTGTATATATTTGTGTATATGTGTATATATGTGTGTTTGTGTATATATGTGGTTTTGTGCATGTGTTGTAATGTAATTTGGGGGGGGGGGTTGGCCTTTTAAGACCCTTCTGTTGTGTTTTTCAGTGTTTTTATGAGTGATGGTCACTCGTTGGCCTGATAGGTGTTGTGTCCAAATTTGGTGTCAATTCATCCAGTGGTTTTTGAGTTATGTTAATCCCACAAATGAACATTACATTTTAATTTATATAGATTCCTTCAGGGCAGAGAGTTGGACTGAATGGCTCTTTTGGTCACTTCCAACTCTATGAGTCTATTATTCCTTTGGCCTACAGGCCTACAGAATATTTCTGCCTGTCCCAGAAAGCTTAAAATTACCTCAAAGATTCCAAACTTCCAAACCATGGCAAGAAGGAAATGTTCTTGACCATTCTCCCCTTCATGCAGTTTGCAGAATCATTTACTTTTTGTTCATCAGTTCTAACATATGCCACGTTGTACACATGTATGCTATTATTACATATCTGGGCATTCTTAGGTTAATGCCATAAGAGACAAAACCAAATTTCTCAGACCAGAGAGCTACTTTAAGATTATAAGAAGGATGCCTTGTGTTATCTGCACAGAGAAACTACTTCAAATCCTATCTGTAACTGGATTAATAAGAAATATATCTGTATGCTGAAGACATGAATTTTGTGAGTAAACAACTATGTTATTTTAACAAAGACTACTTTCTTTTTGGTATCTTGAGAGCATGATTGAAACCAAGATATTTTAAGGGTGAGTAGATGTTTTGGAAAACTGAAAGAAACACTCCTGAAACTCTGCTGGGGTTTGTTTGTTTGTTTTTTGTTTTTTGGTGCATTGGCATATCTTTGTCCCAAACAGTTCCTAACAGTTCAAAGAGATATCTAGGTCTATCAATCTAACAGCTGAGAAACCTAATTGTCTTGCTGACTCAAGCGAGTGTTCAACTCTTCTCAGGAAGATCATAATTTACAAAAGGTTAGGATCTCTAACAAGGTTATGCCTTTCCAAAGGTTAAGAATATTTCAAATAGTATGAATGCTAGGTTGTTGCAGGGTTTTTTTTGGCTGTATGGCCCTGTTCTAGAACAGGGCTGTCCAACTTCTACCAGCCCAAGGGCCGGAATTCTGGTCACGGATCACCTGGGGGGCCAAAGGGTCTGCCTCCACCCTCGCCCCTCCCTCGGCTCCGCCCCCGCCGGCGCGGCACGGAGGAGGAAGGAAAGCCCCACCCCCGAAGCCGATGCCGCGGCTCCTCCCTCTCTCCTAAAGCCGTGACATGCCGGCCGCCTCAGAAGCGTCCGAAATCGCCCTTCTGAGGTGGCCGGCATGTCACAGCTTTAGGAGGGAAGGACGAGCCGCAGGGAGAGGCTCCCCCACGGCTCGTCCCAGGATGCGCCGCCCTTCGCGCCACCTCCTGCTCCTTCTCGGTGGTTCCCCCTCCCTCCCTTCACTGAAGTGAAGGAAGGGAGGGAGGGGGAACCGCCGAGAAGGAGCAGGAGGCGGTGCGAAGGGCGGCGCGTCACAGCCAGGCCTCTGACGCGCGCCCCCCATTTGTGCCGATTTCTTGCAGGAGGGTAGGCGGGCCGCATCCAAGGGACTAGCGGGCCGTGTGCCAGGGCGCAGGGGCACCTTTTGGGCAGGCCCGTTCTAAAACATGGCCATACAGCCCGAAAAATCTAGAACAACCCAGGGATTCCAGCCATGAAACCTTCGACAATTGTATGAATGCTAATTGATCTCCAAAAGGACCATGCTTCCAAAGGCCTGTGGAGAGTCCTAGTTTTCCCAAATGGTTATAAATAGCCATTTTCCAAAAGTTTATGCAATTAGATATATGCAACTTTTGAAATTCACAAGCACCAGTGATGGCCCCATGCCCAATAGAGTTCCTCTGTTTGCACCATGTTGTTCCACCTAAAGCCCTGAAAAGAGTAAGTTAACAATAAAATTTAGTAGTAGTAATAATAATGGTATAAACATATCTTCTTTTCCCCAGTTCAAGACACTGGGAGGTTTACAAAAGCTAAAGCAGACTAGAGAATGAATCCACTTTAAATCCGGTTTCTGCCTCATGCAGAATTCTGGGGTTTGTAGTTGAGGGAGGAGCTTTTAACAGCCTCACTAAACTACAAACCCCAGAATTCTGCAGGAGGCAGACAACGGATTTGAACTGGATTCCTTCTTTAATGTGATTAGGTCCAAAGACTGCAAATAAGGCCCCTTTTCTCCAAAAGTTTAAATTGACATTAAGTTTTAAGTTATTATCCATAAAGTGGATAGTTTGTTGACAGCTCTTCCTAGCTAACTTGTGCATGAGGAGGGGTGTGCCAAGAGGGTCCCTCCAAGAACACCAGGGGACCCAGGGAAAGGGCTTGGGGCGAGGGCTGCCTGCCTGCAGCTGCTGAGAGAGGCAGTGGCTGAGTGGGGAAGCCTGGCTTGACCCACCTGAGAAGGGGCGCCTCGCCACCCCCCCCCGGCCCATTTTATAGCTTTGGGGCTGGAGGAAGGAAGCGCTTGGCTGTAAACGGTCATGCACGGCAGCCTTCCCTCCCGCTGGGAAGCAAAGGGCCATTAAGAGCCCTCCCTGTGGGCGTCTCCTCGGGGGAAAACAAGGGCGGGAAACAACTGGCCTGGCGCAATACTAGCATAGGATCCCGGGAGCTGTCGTTTTAGAACAGGCCTGGGCAAACTTCGGACCTCCCTCCAGTTGTTTTGGAGCTTAAGCGGCTGAGGGGGAAAAGGATAGGGCCTGAGGCTGTTAGAAATGGTGGGAGTTGGAGTCCAAAACACCTGGAGGGAGGGCCGAAGTTTGCCCAGGCCTGCTATAAAGTGACAGGTTAAATAACGTGTTATTGGAGAAAGAAAAGTGAGATAATCCATAAAATGTTTGTGGATTATGGCGCAGCTGGCTGGGAGTCAGCTGCATTATTAAGATCACTACTGACCGAAAGGTCATGAGTTCGAAGCCACCCCGGGTCGGAGTGAGCTCCCGACCAAAATTCTGTAGCTTGTTGTCAACTTTTGCAGCCCGAAAGACAGTTGCATCTGCCAAGTAGGAAATTTAGGTACCACTTTGTGGGGAGACTAATTTAACTGATTTATGAGGCCATAAAAATCTCCAGAAAGTATTCAAAGAATGAGGAAGCGACAGCTCCCCTGGTGGCCAGAAGCTGGAATGTTAAATAGCCTCTGAGTGTCTGTCTATATATGTTGTGTGTCTATGGTATTGAATGTTTGCCATGTATATGCACATTGTAATCTGCCCTGAGTCTTCTGTGGGGTGAGAAGGGTGGAATATAAATACTGTATATAAATAAATAAATAACTAAATAAATAAATAAATTGTTGCACTGTGAGTAGATGTCGTGCCTCCAAGTCGTTCCCAATTTATAGCAACCATTCAGAGCAAGCCAGCCATTCATCACAGAGTATTCTTGGCAAGGATCCATCCAGAGAGGTTTTTCTTTGTCTTCCTCTGAGGCTGAGAGAGTGTGACTTGCCAAAATTCACTCAAGTGAGTTTCAGGACTGAACAGGGTCCCTAGAAGTGAGTCCAACGCTCACATTACTCCGTCAGGCTTACTCTGAATCATCTCTTCTATTTTATTGGGAATTAGGCTGTGTGTATTGTAAATTATTCATTTCTGCAAAAAGTTGTGGATTCTCAAGTCCTTGGCCAATGAATTGTGGTACTCCACTCCCTTAGTATAAATAGATCCCTCTATACAGCTCTTTTCACTTCAGGAACTGCGAGAGTGTGCATATTTCTTGTATGTAGTCTAATATTTCTGTTTCATACTCATCTTATGCACATAGCTTGGAAGTCATTTGATACACAATACTTGAAATAGTGTTGTGGATGAAACAAAGTTGGTGCACTTTGAACCATCACAAAAGAAAGATGTTCCCAGTCATAAATCTGGATAGCTTTGGAGTACAGTGTTCCCTCACTACTTCGCGGTTCACTTATTGCGGATTCGCTGTTTCGTGGATTTAAAAAAATATTAATTTTAAATATATATCATGGTATTTTTGCTGTTTTGTGGGGGTTTGCTCTGCAAGGCGTTTTCCCTCCTCAGTCCTCCCTCCCTCCCTCCCTCCCTCCCTCCCTAGTCCTCCCTCCCTCCAGCATTGAAGGGCCTTTCTTTCCTTTCCTTCACTTTATATTAAGTTTATAAAGACACACCACCAACCAAAATGACACAAAATGACACTCTAACACAGTAATACATATAGTTAATATGTTTTTAAAGGTATTTATACACTCAGTGTGAAACCTGGGCCTGTTTCAATGAACACAACATAGATATCCTGGCAGGAATGGCAGAAAGACACAAACTTCCCACACAGAACTCCAATAATCAAGAGAAAATACTATAAGAGTTTGGTGGGCATTGACCTTGGGTTTTGGAGTTGTAGTTCACCTATATCCAGAGAGCAACTCAAACAATGTTGGATCAGGACCAAACTTGGCATGAATACTCAATATGCCCAAATGTGAACACAGATGGAGTTTGGGGAAAATAGACCTTGAGATTTGGGAGTTACCGTTTCTGGGATTTAGTTAACACACAATCAAAGAGCACCCTGAACTCTTGCAACAATGGAATTGAACCAAACTTGGCATATTGAACTCTCATTACCAACAGAAAGTATTGAAAGGGTTTGCTTGGGAATTGACCTTGAGTTTGGAAGTTGTAGTTCACCTACACTCAGAGAGCACTGTGGACTCAAACAATGTTATATTATGTTGTTGTTTGTTTTCTATCCAGAATCACAATGTTGGAAGGAGGCTCACCACTTTAAGGTCCCTAAAACGGGCATGGGAAAACTTCGGCCCTCTGGGTGCTTTGGACTTTAATTCCCACCATTCCTAACAGCCTGAGGCCCTTTCCTGCTTAAATGGCTCGGGGTAAAAGGAAAAGGGCCTGAAGCTGCTAGGAATGGTGGGAGTTGGAGTCCAAAACACCTGGAAGGTCCAAGTTTGCCCATGCCAGCTTTCGACAGAGATCTCTTCCTCCCCCTTCCCCTTTGCGCCCTTTCTTCCCCCTCCTGCCGAACACTTACTTTTTCTTCTACACTGCCGCTTCTGCCGCCATTTTGATCCGAGGGGGCAGCGTGAGTATGTTCAGGAGGGGAGGGGAGAGGGAGGAAGATGTGACCCATGCGGGCGCTACTGCGCAGACTCGCCCCAGAGCAAAGCGAGGCAAAGCGAGCAGAGCGAGGCTGGGAAGAAGGGAGCCCAAGTGGAGAAGAAAAAGTCTTCAGCAGGAGGGGGAAGAAAGGGTATTGGAGTTTCCAATCTCCCACGGCACACCTGAGGATCGCTCACGGCACACTAGTGTGCCACGGCACAATGGTTGGGAAACACTGTTCTAGATTGACGGCTACTGCTCCATGTTTTTGGAGTGATGGAAGTGGTGGCTTTTCCAGCGGCGTCGACCCGCTTTCCGAGCCGCCTGCATCCCAGTGTGAGGATGGCCACCTGAGGAAAAAATCGACTTAAAATCCGGTTTCTGCCTCCTGCAGACTTCTGGGGTTTGTCGTTTAGGGAGGAGCCTTTAACAGCCTCACTAAACTACAAACCCCAGAATTCTGCAGGAGGCAGAAACCGGATTTTAAGTGGATTTTTTCCCCTCTAGTGTGATGCGGCCTTGGGAGCCAGCCGGTCCCCTCGGTCCCCTTTATGGCCTTGCTGCGGCGAGAGAGAGAGAGAGAGAGAGAGAGAGAGAGAGAGAGAGAGAGAGAGAGAGAGAGAGAGAGAGAGAGAGAGGTGACAATGGGAAGGAAATGGGCCGCTAGCCCTTCCAAGACAATGGCCGCCTCGTTAAAGCTGGGCGACACATCCCTCTTCCCTGGGAAATCCAATCCAACAAGAGCACGCCGACAAACACCCCGCAGGACCCACGCCAGAAGACCCCCAAAACCAAGGGGAATCCATGCCCTTGGGCACCATTAGGACCGCCCTGGCTCCATGCTATGGAGCCACGGGAGTTGTAGTTTTACGGGGGTCTTCTCTGCTCAAGAGTCTGGGAGCCTCACCAAACTACAACTCCCAGGATCCCATAGCACCCAGCCAGGACAGTTCCAAGTGGGGTTTAACACTGGCCAATACACTTTCATGCCTCAAATGTTAGCCTTGTTTCTGGCTATAATTGACCTGCTAATTGACCAGTTTTCTCCATCGGCCTTAATTTTTGACACACAGAACATATTTATTTATATATTTACCGCAGTTTTATTCCAATTGGCAACAATTAAATGCCACAGCATACATACATATCAAGGAAAATATTTATTTAAATAAATAAATATCAATTAAAATAGTTAATATCACTTAGTAAAAATTCCATATAAAACCACTTAAAACTATAATAATTAATGTCTACCAGTTCAACTCCTTATCCATTTACTTCACCTAAGCTGTTCCCGTGTTCATTATTTCATCATACTGTGTTTGTCCAATTACAGTGTTCCTTCGCTACTTCGCAGTTCGCTTATTGCGGATTTGCTGTTTCGTGGATTTCAAAAAAATATTAATTTAAAAATATATATTGTGGTATTTTGGCTGTTTTGTGGGGTTTCGCTGCTGCTGCTGCTCTCTAAGGCACTTTCCCTCCTCAGTCCTCCCTCCATCCGTGAAGGGCCTTTCCTTCCTTTCCTTCACTTTATTTTAAGTTTATAAAGACTTAAAATAGTGTAAAACTACTAAAATAATGTATAAATATTAAAATAAATAAAGCATCCCTACATCACAGTTTTTCACTTATTTCGGGAGGTCCTGGAATCTAACCCCAGGAATAAGTGAGGGAACACTGTACACCATGTTTCCAAAGGCTTGCTCAAAGAGCCAGGTTTTTACTCTTCTCTGAAAGGTTAGGAAGGAGGAAGCCAATCTAATATCCCTGGGAAGGGAGTTCCCCAGCTGATGGGCCACCACTGAAAAGCCCTGTCCCAGGTCCCACCAAGTGTGCCTGTGAGGAAGGCAGGATCGAGAGCAGGGCCTCCCCAGCTGATCTTAAATTCCTGGATGGTTCTTAAGGTAAGCGGGGCCAGAACATATGCCATATACCAGGGCAATCCAACTTGTGTCACTGATCACCTGGGGGGCCGTAAGTGATCAGTGAGCAGGGGCGGGGCCGCTCGCGTGGGCGGGGCAGGGGCGGGGCGCTCGCTCACGTAGCCCCTCCTCCTTCTCCCCGGGCACACCGCTGCTCAGATCCCGGGCGGCGGCGCGAGCGGGAGGAGGAGGAGGCTACGGAGGAAGAAGGCAGTCAGCCGCCTCCTTTCTCTGAAGCCTCTCCTCTTTCCCCGGGCGCGCCGCTGCTCAGATCCCGGGTGGCGGCGCGGGAGAAGGAGGAGGGGCTACGGAGGAAGAAGGCAGCCGGCTCCCCCACCCTTCCTAGCAGTAGGCGGCGCCAAGGGTGGCGCATCATGCTAGGCCTCTGACGTGCCGCCCTTGGCGCCGCCTACTGCTCCTTTTTGGCGGCTCCCCCGCTCTTCCTAGCCACCGAAAAGGAAAAAAATCAGGGGTAGCGGGGGCCGTGTCCAACAGGCTGGGGAGCCGTGTACAGCCAGCCACCTGTTGGACAGCCCTGCCATATACCACTCCTCTGCTTGCCCATAGGAAACCATGATAATATCTAAGAAACAGTTCCGGCTCAGCTTACCTGTTCAAACGTATCTCCCTCTATGAACCATCAAGGAGGCTAAGATCTTCTGGGGAGGGCTTCGCAAGTGCAGTTGGTGGGGATGAGAGACAGGGCCTTCTCAGTGGTGGCTCCTCGGCTCTGGACCACTCTCCCCAGTGAGATTAGATCTGCGCCTTCCCTCCTGGCCTTTAGGAAAAGAACAAAGACATGGTTATGGAACCAAGCTTTTGACTAGTAATGCAATACAAGAAGCAATATGGAATATGGGCAATCAACATTTGGAATGGCCCAGTCTACGAGTTGGATCATGTGATTTTAATGCTTTTATTAGGTGTTTTTTATTCTTATATTTCATGTTTTAAATGTCCTTTTATCTTATGTTGATTTTTCCTGTTGATTTTATGCTAGTTAATGTTGTTGATTGGTTTATGTGTGTAAGGCATTGAATTTTGCCATGATTTTTGTGTAAACCGCTTTGAGTTCCCCCAGGGGTGAGAAAAGCAGTATATAAATACTGTAAATAAATAAACACAAAACTAGAGCTGATGTTGTTGTGTTGTCAAAGGCTGGAATCAATGAGTTGCTGTGAGTTTTCTGGGCTGTATGGCCATGTTCCAGAAGCATTCTCTCCTGAGGTTTCGCACACATCTATGGTAGGCATCTTCAGAGGTTGAGAGGTCTGTTAGATACTAGGCAAAAGTTCTTTCTCCTATCCTGGACGTTCCACACACACACACACACACACACACACACACACACACACGTGTGTGTGTGTGTGTGTCCAGGATGGGAGAAAGAACTCTTGCCTGATTGAGGCAGGTGTGAATGTTGCAATTTGTCATTGGATAGAGCTGGGGCTATCTATCCAATGCAGTTTTCTGAATCAGCACCCCAAATAACCCAGGAACAGGCCTGCAGTCCAAGACACCAAGTTTTAGACAACACATATCTTTTTTGTTGGGCTGTGCAATAGAACTGGAAAGAAAGAAGTGCATTTTGCATGTCCATGATATTGTCACTTTTCAAAGTTCTTGTGAGAGCAATTGGAAACATTTCACCTATTTCACCTCTTTGCTTTAATGGAAGCCATTTTCAGTGGTGATATGACTGAGCAAAGTTGTTTTGGATGCTGGCACCCTTCATTTCAGCTGGGCAAGGTTTAGTGTCTATTTGGCACCTGATAATGAGACAAATAAATGGGCCTTGGTGCAAATTAACCTATATTCTCAATTGAAGTCAGAATGAAGAAACTGAGACTATCATGCATAAGTGAACATACATTGAAGGCAGTTGGACATAATTGGGAGGCACTATGAAACAGTAATTGACACACATCAGAAATAGATTCATTTTGGAGATAGAAACCTTCTCAAGCCTCCACTAGTTATTTGTTATGTATATAATTCAGATTGCTTATTGTATTGTATATGTGTGTGTTGGTGTGCAATTTTACCTTAACTCTTTGTTGTGGGAGGGGCTGCAGACCATGTGATCAGAACTGGGCTTGTTCAGGACTCAGACTCCATTTTGGAATGTTCAGTTTAGACTTCAGGAAGAACGGTATGCTTCAGACTTCAATGCAAGAACAGTATGCTGTATCAAAGCCATAAGACTCCATTGGAGTATGGACTGTTGAGTCAAATAATAATGCCCTGTGCTACTTACACACAGAAACTACTTCAGATCTACTTGTAACTGGACTGATAAGCAAAGTACCTGTATACTGAATACATGAAGTTTGTGAGTAAACCAACTGTGTTACTTTTAAAGAAGTCTACTTATTTTTTGCTCTCGAGATTATGATTTAAAAGCAAATATATTTTAAGGGAAAGTAGTTGGAGCTCCCGGTGGCACAGTGGGTTAACCCACTGAGCTGCTGAACTTGCAGAATGAAAGGTTGCAGGTTCGAATCCGTGGGGGGGGGGGGCAGCGTGAGCTCCCACAGTTAGCCCCAGCTCCTGCCAACCTAACAGTTCAAAAACATGCAAATATGAGTAGATCAATAGGTACCGCTCCAGTGAGAAGGTAAGGGTGCCCCATGCAGTCATGCCAGCCACATGCAGTCATGCTGACCACATGACCTTGGAGGTGTTACGGACAACACCGACTCTTTGGCTTAGAAATGGAGATGATCACCACCACCCCCCAGAGTCTGACACGACTGGACTTAATGTCAGGGAAAAACCTTTACCTTTATCTAGATGTTTTTTGGGGCAACTTAAACACTGCTGGTTGTGTGTGTGTGTGTGCATTGGCATATCTTTGTCCCTAACGGAAGAAAGGCATGTCTTGGTACATCAGTTAAGAACAGCTAAGAAACCTAGTTGCCTTGCATGAAAGCTGGTGAATGCCATTTTCCCATAAGGTTATGACTCTAAAAAAAACCCAAAACTATTGTGACTTCTAACAAGGTCATGTCTTTCCAAAGATCATAAAATCCCCAAAAGGTTCTGGAGATTTCTAATTTACAGAATTAATCAAGTCCCTATTAGTCAAATATGACTTAATGGCAAATAAGTTTTAATGTGGTGAATGAAACAGGTCTGCACTGCAGCTGAATCCTCTTTGAAGTACAAAGAAACCAGGAAAGAGGGGGAAATGGAAGGGATTCCAAATAAAAAATTCTCAATAAAACTGAGGCCAGGGCCAATAGTTTAGATTCTGCAAAGTGAGTTAGCATTAGATACCTTTACTCTCAATAGACCAAAATTTGTGTTGTGGGCCTGATCTGCACAGTGCTTAAGTCATAACACTTTTCTCACCTGAATTGCACAGTTTGCAGACCCACTGACCATTAATGGATGGATGGATGGCTAGTTTTTCATGGGACATTTCCAAGGGATTTTATACTTTTGGGGTTGCAGCTTTGCTAAGGAAGGGAGAGAAATGGTGGGTTTATTGCCTTTGTTTTGTTTCTGTCTTTCTGACGCCCTGGGAAGATTTTATGTCATGCCCTACCCCATTCAAAAGCCCCATTTGAAGTGACTTGTAGGTCAGGATATAGGGAGTTCCTGTGGGAGTTAATTTGAAAAGTGGAAGAAAGTGTCTCTCAGGCCAAAGTATAGAGACTGGCGCCAACTGGGAACGAGATTGAATAGGCATTGAACAAAGTGTCTTTCCTAGTAACCCCCTCAAACACAATTTTTGAAGGAAAGTCCAATATGAAAGCCATTTATTTCTGCAATCATATTAAGGAATGCGTCCAATATCAGGGGCCTTAGTCCAGAGTTTGGCTCAGCGCTGATTTCTCCTGAACTCAAGTCTTCATTTCAGCAAAGCCAGTCCTTTATTCTCGGCCTAACAAACACAAAAGGAGACCGAAAAGGTACAAATACATGTTCACATAATTTTATATCTTGCTTTTCTGTCTTAATGCTGTTAACAATGGGTATCTACCAAAAGAAACATTATAAATAAAAGTGTGTATTGCGTCAAGAGAAGAGGGCTTTCAGGACTGGAATCACTGGGTTGCTGTGAGTTTACTGAGCTGTCTGGCCATGTTCCAGAAGCATTCTGTCCTGACATTTCACCCACATCTATGGCAGGCATTCACAGAGGCTGTGAGGTCTGTTGGAAACTAAGCAAGTGGGGTCATCGGAGGAGGCCCTCTTCTCAGTCTCACTCCACCCCAAGCACGGCTGGTGGGAATGAGAGAAAGGGCCTTCTCTGTGGCTGCCCCCTACCTCTGGAATTCTTTTCCTAAGGAATTAAAGATGGCCCCCTCTCTCCCAGCTTTCAAGAAACAGCTCAAGATATATGAGCAGGAGTAGTAGTAGTTGGTAATACTACCATTATACCTATGATTAACAGCTACCATCCCTATCCCATGCCCAGCTTGTCCCACCAACTCAATAGATATCTCAATCTATTTGCCCCAAGGAACTGGGAAATTGATGCTTCTGTTTGATGTTTGATCTTATGTCTGTTATAACAGGCTCTGTTTTAGTATTTAATTCATAATTTGTGTTTATATGTTGGATTGCTAAATTTTGTTAGTATGGATGCATTGTTGTATTCGGGCATTGAATGCTTGTCTTTTATGTTTGGAATCTGCCCTGAGTTCCTCCACGGAGATAGAGCATGATATAAATAAAGTTGTGATGATGTTGGAGGGATGCCCAGGGTGGGAGAAAGAACTCTTGTCTGCCTGAGGCAAGTGGGGATGTTGCAATTGGCCAGTTTGATTAACACGGAATAACTTAAGTGGCTGAGAGGCAGGGCCATAGCCAGGATTTTGATTCGGGAGGGGCTGTTTGATTGGGGGGGGGGCTGAGTGAGAGAGGGTCTACCCTAGCAAACCTTTTGTATCTTTATCCCAATACCCCCATGCATATGGGATATATTGAGCATGGTGATCAGATCATTATATGAATAAACATAACAGTTTAAGTAATGTACCAGTAAGGCATTCTCGCGGACCACCCTGAGAATTTCAGAGGGGGGCTGAAACCCCTCAAGCCCCCCCCCCGCTACATGCCTGCTGAGAGGGAAAAGGAAAGAGGCCTGAAGCTGTTAGGAATTGTGGGAGTTGGAGTCTAAAACACTTGGAGAGCCCAAGTTTGCACATGTCTGGTTTAGGATTTCGACTGGACCACTCATATATTATGGGTTAGCCCTTGGCTCTATTCTAAAGTGGGCAACACCCTTGAAAATATCTCCTCAATCGACCAATGGGTGCCTTTGTTCTTTGCCATGTTTTGGCTGGCATTGATATGTAGAGAAACCTGTGTTTGAGATCAGGGCAGAGGAGACAAGAGTTGGAAGTGGTTCTGCCGATGCTGCGATCAAGGAAGGGCCGGGTAAGTTCTGGCCTCGGCGATTCCTCCCAGGTGCTCCCTGGCTGCTTGCTCCCTGGCTGCTCCCTGGCTGCTTGGGGATGCTGGGAGAAGACCAGGACCATTTCCTCCTCCGCGCCCGACGGCTTTGATGGAGGTGCAAACATCTGGGCCCCGCTTGGCATCAAGGAGCCGCGCGGGATCCCACTGGCGGCAATTCGCATCCCAGGCCTGTCCCCGAGCCGTGTTCTGATATGGCCGCAGGGAGCCAATCAGGGGGGAGATCCCAAGACTTCAAAGGGAGGTCCCTCCAATCAGGGCAGCCCCCTGCCGGCACTGTGATGTCACCAGGGAGGTATTTACGGGGGGGAGGCCGCAGCAGCAGCCCCCGCCTGAACAGTAGCCAGAGGCACCGGGCGGAGGTCAAGTGGAATTAACCCCTCCGGCGCGGGAGAGCCCTCCCTGGGAAACCCTCCCCTGGCGGGCGGCAGGATCACCTCGCCAAGCCGGGAGGACAGCTAAGCTGGAGACGGCGGCCGCGATGGCCACTCCGAGCCCCGACAGCGCCGGCAAGAGCCTGCAGTACCGGGTGGATCACCTGCTGAGCGCCGTGGAAAACGAGCTGCAGGCGGGCAGCGAGAAGGGCGACCCCACCGAGCGGGAGCTGCGTGTCAGCCTGGAGGAGGGCGAGCTGTGGCTCCGCTTCAAGGAGCTCACCAACGAGATGATCGTCACCAAGAACGGCAGGTAAGCGGAGGAGGAGGAAAGGCGGGAGAGGCACTACAGGGCAGAGACACGCTCAGGGAGCAGCCTCACTGGAAAAGGAAGACCCCTCGACGATGCCAGAAGTGCACCGGCTCAGGGCCCTTCCACACAGCCCTTTATCCCAGAATATCAAGGAATATGGCGCAGAGGATGAAACCCCTGTGCCGGCAGGACTGAAGACCGACAGGTTGCAGGTTCCAATCGGGGAGAGCGCGGATGAGCTCCCTCGATCAGCTTCAGCTTCTCATGCGGGGACATGAGAATAGCCTCCCACACGGGTGGTAAAAACATCAAAACATCCCCTGGGCAATTCTCTCACACCAGAAGCGACTTGGCTCCTGACAGGACAAAAAGGCAGGAAATCCTCACATTATGTGCTTTGAAATGGATTATCTGATGGCCCTTCCACGCAGCCCTATATCCCAGAATACCAAGGCAGAAAATCCCACAATATCTGCTTTGAACTGGGTTATCTGAGTCCACTCTCAGATAATGGGGGATTTCCTGCCTTGATATTCTGGGATATAAGTCTGTGTGGAAGGGCCCTGAGTCCACACTCAGATAATGTGAGATTTCCTGCCTCGATATTCTGGGATATAGGGGTGTGTGGAAGGGACCTCGGAGCTAGCGAGGCCTGGAAAGTTGGAGCTTCGCTGGAGCCTTCTCCACCAAAAAAGGACATGTATGGCTCCTTGGAAGCTAAAGTGGCGTCACGTTGAGTTCCATCTACAGTTGTATCGGCACCCTTTGATCTTCTTTGGCTTTCCCAAGGATTCGCCCAAAGCTTGTGGAGAGAGAAGCCGTGCCCCCTCCTCTTTCCCGTCTAGTCTTGAGGTTACAAGTGGGCGCACTTCTCTTTCTCTTTAACCGCCTTCACCCTTGTTGTTGTGGGCCTTCAGCTTGCCTAAGAGGAGCCCCCTTGGCGCAATGGGTTACAGTGGTTCTCAACCTGAGGGTCCCCAGGTGTTTTTGGCTGAAACTCTCAGAAATCCTAGCCAGGATTTCTGGGAGTTGAAGGCCAAAACATCTGGGGACGCTCAGGTTGAGAAGCACTGTGTTAAACTCTTGTGCGTAAGACTGATGCCCAAAAGGTGGCGGTTCGAATCTGGGGAGTGGGGTGAGTTCCTGTCTGTAGGCTCCAGCTTTTCATGCTGCGACAGGATGATCGAACATCCGAGAGTCCCCTGGGCAACATCCCTGAAGACGGCCATTACTCTCACATCAGAAGCAACTTGCAGTTTCTCAAGTCGCTCTTAACACACACACACACACAAGCTTGCCTAAGAAGTTGACTCCATCCCTTTCCTAGGGTTTCCTTAGGCAAGGAATACTCGGAAGCAGGGCCGTAGCCAGGATTTTGATTGGGGGGGGGGGGCTGAGTTTGGTTCGGGGGGGCTGAGACTGGGTGGAAGAGGGTCTACCCTAGCAAACCTTTTGTATTGTTATCCCAATAACCCCATTAATGTGGGATATAATGAGCATGGTGATCAGATCATGATATGAATAAACATAACAGTTTAAATAATGTACCAGTAAGGCCTTTTCGCGGACCACCCTGAGAATTTCGGGGGGCTGAAGCCCCTTAGCCCCCTGGCTACATGCCTGCTCGGAAGGATACTATCCAGTAGATCCTCATAGAACTGATCTACTCCTGCTTCTTCATCAGCTGTGGTTGGGGTATATTGGAATGAAGTACTTTGGCCACATCATGAGAATAAACAACCACACTCCGAAGTGGTTGAGCAGGGTCTTTCCTCTGAAATGTAGCTTGCAGCACCCTGGCATGATCTCCTAAATATTCCCCAGGGCTTATGAAATCAGAAGCTAGCGGTGATGGTATTGACGTCCTCTTACCTCTTCTGCCCACAGACTTCTCCTGTCCTCTCCATCTCTTTCAATATATTTCCCACTTCATGTTCTATTTATATACTTCAAAAGTTTGCAATCTTCCATTTTGCTCCCCTGATTTCACTGTGGGGCCAACACGCATTTTAGTGCCTCAAATATTAGCGCTGTTTCTGGATATATTTGACCTCCTGGTTCCAAAAATGGCAGCCGCTTTCCCCTTTTGGCTCTCGTTTTTCATTCATGCCCGCTGTTAGGAATGGTGGGAGCTGAAGTCCAAATCACACGAAGGGCTGAAGTTTGCCCATGCCTGATATATGTAAGGAACTAGAATGGATGCGGTCTATCTAAAGCAGTTTTCTGAATCAGTTCCCCTCAAAATAACCCCAGGAACAGGCCTAAAAAACCGAAGGCACCAAGGCATGCTGATGCTGTTGTCGGGCTGTGTTCTCCACGCAGGACTTTGCGGCGACCTCTGCCTGGGTAGCTTTCCATGGCGGATCTTCAGGGCTTCAAGCAGGTTGACTTCCAAAGGTCCCTCCAGAGCGGGCCTGGGCAAACTTGGGCCCTCCGAGTGTTTTGGGCCTCAATTCCCACCATTCCTAACAGCCTCAGCCCCCTTCCTTTTCCCCCTCAGCCGCTTAAGAAGTGCCACTTCCTGACCTGGAAGGAGATTGATAGTTCACTTTTTAAAAGGTAATAAATACTTGTAGAAATCTCAGTGTAGGTTTTTTTTTCGTGTCAGGAGCGACTTGAAAAACTGCAAGTCGCTTCTGGTGTGAGAGAATAGGCCACCTACAAGGACGTTGCCCAGGGGACGCCTGGATAGTTTGGTCTTTTACCTTCCCTGTGGGAGGGTTCTCTCATGTCCCCGCATGGGAAGCTGGAGCTGACAGAGGGAACTCATCTGCGCTCTCCTCGAATTTGAACCTCTGACCTGTGGGCCTTCAGTCCTGCCTGGACAAGGGAAACATTCTTCAAAAAGGGTTTCCTTCCCTTAGGTTTGTGCCCTGTGGTCCTCTTCAGTTTGTTGAACGCCATTATACAGATGATTTCCTTCAGTTTGATCAGGATTTCCTCAAAAATCCATATAAATAAAAATGTAATCTTAGTTTGTGAGATTAACGTAACTCAAAAACCACTGGGCGAATGGACACCAAATTTGGACACAAGACACCTATCAGGTCAACGAGGGACCATCTTCGTCTATATATAAATAAAAATGTAATGTTTGTTTGTGGGATTAACATAACTCAAAAATCACTGGGCGAATTGACAAGGAATTTGGACACAACACACCTATCAGACCAACAAGTGACCATCACTCATAAAAACACTGAAAAACACAACGGAAGAGACTTTAAAAGCCATTTTTTAAAAAAATACATTACATTACATTACAACGCATGCGCAAAACCACACACATACATATGCAAGCATACATATACACAAATATACACATACACACAAAACATATATAAGCAGACTAGGCCACAGCAACTCATGGCAAGAGACGGCTAATCACTCATAAAAACCCTGAAAAACACAATGGAAGAGACTTAAAAAGCCAAGAAAAGGCATGCTCATTATTTAAACGGTTATGTTTATTCACAGCCTACACTTACACACACACACAAAACACATACACAGACTGGACCACAAAACTCAAAAACCACTGGGCGAATTTACACCAAATGTGGACACAATGCACCTATTCGGCCAACGAGTGACCATCACTCATAAAAACAATGAAAAACACAGCGGAAGAGACGATATATATAGAGAGAGAGCATGTGCAAAACCACATATATACACTTACACACACATATATATATGGCCTACCCCCACAAAACACATACACATACTGGGCCGCAGCAACTGGTGGCAGGGGAGGGCTAGTAAAATATAAATGTCGAGGATTGTTTTCTAAACAAGCCAGGTGGAATTCCGCCCCTCGAATGGAGCTCAAAATCCTTGAAAGGGAAGCCAACCCCTTCTTTCTCCGCCTCTTGGCCTCAAAGTGCGACTCCACAAGGAGGGCTCGTTCACACCGCCCTCTTTCCAGATCAAAGGGACGAGGAAATGAGGACCAAAGGGGACATTCCCAGCCCTTTCCGTGGGATCCACTCCCGGGCTTGGAGAGCAAGGCTCTCCATGAGCTTACACGTCGGAGGTCATTTCCTAAAGGCATTCGCGCCTCATCCCTCCAAACTATTCCTAAAAACCGATGCCAGGGACGGGATTGATATTGATATGAACCCACGGAAAGGGAATGGGCTTCCACGGAGGCTGCCTTCACTTCCACATTCTGCTCCACTACTGGCACTGCATTTACGAAGGGGGAAATCCCATCCTTTCCCATAGACACTGCTTTAACGACCATAGTTCAGTGATAGGGAATCATGGGTTAGCATCAGGCATGTAGCCAGGGGAGGGGAGCTTAAGGGGCTTCAGCCCCCCCCCCCAATTCTCAGGGTGGTCCACGAGAAGGCCTTACTGGTACATTATTCAAACTGTTATGTTTATTCATATCATGATCGGATCACCATGCTCAATATATCCCATATGCATGGGGGTATTGGGATAATGATACAAAAGGCTTGCTAGGGTAGACCCTCTCTCACTCAGCCCCCCCCCCCCCCCCAAATCAAAATCCTGGCCACGGCCTTGGTCAACATTATTTAAGAACACAGAAATGCTGGACAACCCAACCACTACCATGCCAGATTAGACAGAGAAGCCACTGAAATCCACAAACATGTGGACAATTTCAACAGAAATGAGGAAGCCATTAAAATGAACACAATCTGGCTACCTGTATTGAAAAACCCTAACATCAGGACAGTAAAGAAAGAACAACAGGGGAATTACAGACAAGAAACAACTAGGGCCAGCTAATCACCTCCCAACAAAGGATTCCCCCAGGCAGGAAGCAGCCAAGCCTTGAAGCTGGAAGGCTATTCCATGTTGAGAAAGGTGATCAATTGCAACATTCACACTTACTTCAAGCAGACAAAAGTCCTTTCTCCCACCCACCCAGGACTTTCCACAGATATATAAACCCCATTTTCCAGCAGACCTCCCATCTGAGGATGCCTGCCATAGATGTGGGCGAAACGCCAGGGGAGAATGCTTCTAGAACATGGCCATACAGCCTGAAAACTCGCAGCAACCCAATCATAGATGGTCTTTGAGCCCTCGCTCGCAGCCATAGAGTGTTGGTGCCTCGCCAAACTACCAATCCCGGGATTACATAGCATTGAGCCTGGGCAGTTAAAGTGAATTAATTCGACATTGCAGATTCAACAAGCTCAGGGAAGACCATTAAAAGTGGATTCATTCTCTTGTGTGATGAAGAAGTTGACTGGTGTGTGGCCGTCATTGAAATGAGCTCGACACCCCGGCCTATGCCCTGTGCAGGTGTATTCGGATTTCCCAGGCAGGCTGTGAAGTGGAACTGAAGGGGCTTGAGAAAGAAGGCCTTCCCTTGGGGGCCTTTGGCTCCTGGGGCCTTTTCCTTCCCCTTCCCCAAGAATACAGGAAGTCAAGCTCCTTCAAAACATTGCTTTCCTTCTAGGTAAAGGGAAAGGTTTCCTCTTGACATTAAGTCCAGTCGAGTCCAACTTTGGGGGTTGGTGCTCATCTCAATTTCTAAGAGCAGTAGACTCCTTCAAGGTCATGTGGCCGGCATGACTGCACGGAGCGCGGTTACCTTCCCGCAGGAGCAGCGGCACCTATTGATCTACTACACTTGCATGTTTTCGAACTGCTAGGTTGGCAGAAGCTGGGGCTAACAGCGGGAGCTCACGCCGCTCCCGACTAGAACCTGCGACCTTTCCATCAGCCAGTTCAGCAGCTCAGTGGTTTAACCCACTGCACCACTTTCCTTCTAAGATCCACATAAAATCCGGGTGGAGAAGGGCTCTCTGGGACCTTTAATAGATTGCCATATAAATCCAGATTATCTGTTTTGAACTGGATTATCTAGCAGTGTAGACTCGTATAATCCAGTTCAAATCAGACTTTGTATCAAAAGCATTGCATAAATTAGTGTAAAACTGATAAAAACAGAAGGAGGACACGCAGCTAAATATCTTTTGACCAAACACGGGCGACAGCGACCGGCATTGTCTGTGGCCTCAAAACAATTCTTCCTCTGCACATGAGACAGGACATTGCGGGCAAGCATGGTCTGTTTGGCTCCACAGTGGCACAAAGCAGAGACTCTGGTTTTATGGATTCTGGGATATAGGGCAGTGTAGATCCAGCCTCTCTTTTCTTCGGGCGAGGACACATTTGGAAATCCTGGAACCAGCTGGGGTGGTGATGACACAAACCAGAGACCTTAAGGGCTTTCTTTCGAGCGTGTTTGTGGGAGTTTGTTGTTTGTCGGCCTCAGCTTCCTGCACGAAAGGCTCAGCAGGGGGGGGGGGCAGCCGACCTTTCCTCCGCCTCTCCGAGCTGCCTGCCTGCCTTTCTGCCTCCTTCCTTCCCTTTCCTCCCCGCAGGCGCATGTTCCCGGTGCTGAAGGCCAGCGTCTCCGGCCTGGACCCCAACGCCATGTACTCCTTCCTGCTGGACTTCGTGGCGGCCGACAACCACCGCTGGAAGTACGTGAACGGGGAGTGGGTGCCGGGGGGCAAGCCCGAGCCCCAGGCCCCCAGCTGCGTCTACATCCACCCCGACTCGCCCAACTTCGGCGCCCACTGGATGAAGGCGCCCGTCTCCTTCAGCAAGGTCAAGCTCACCAACAAGCTCAACGGAGGCGGACAGGTGAGAAGAAGCAGGCGCCCTCTCCCTCCCTCCCTCCGTCCCCCCCCCGCCAGTAGTCCTTCGGATCCAGACTCCCGTGCCTTTCAGGATGGAGAGCGTTCCCGACTTGAACACTGGAAAGGGCTCCTGTGCCTTTAAGGCAGTGTTTCTCATCCTGGGGGTCGGGAGCACTAGGGGGGGGGGGGGGATCGGAGGGATTGTCAGAGAGATCACCAAATACAGTATTTTCTGTTGGTCATAGGGGTTCTGTGTGGGAAGTTAGCCCCAATACTGTTGTTGGTGGGGTTCGGAATGTTCTTTGTTTGTGGGCAAACTATAAATCCCAGCAATTAAAACTCCCAAATGACAAGGTCTATTTTCCCAAAACTCCACCAGAGTTCACATTTGGCATATTGAGTATTCGTGCCAAGTTAGGTCCAGATCCATCATTGTTGGAGTCCACAGTACTCTCTTGATGTAGGTGAACTACAACTCCAAAACTTAAGGTCAATGCGCACCCAACCCTTTTAGTATTTTCTGCTGGTCATAGGAGTTCTGTGTGCCAAGTGTGTTTCAATTCTATCCTTGGTGGGGTTCAGAATGCTATTTTGATTGTAGGTGAACTATGAATCCCAGCAACTACAACTCCCTAATGTCAAGGTCTATTTTCCCCAAACTCCACCAGTGTACACATGTGGGCATATTGAGTATTTGTGCCAAGTTTGGTCTAGATCTAACATTGTTTGAGTCTACAGTGCTCTCTGTATGTAGGTGAACTACAATTCCAAAATTCAAGGTCAATGCCCACCAAACCCTTTTAGTATTTTCTCTCAGTCATGGGAGTTCTGGGTGACAAGACTGGTTCAGTTCCATTACATCGTTGGTGGAGTTCAGAATGCTCTTTGATTGTATGCAAACTACAAATCCCAGCAACTACAACTCCCAAATGACAAAATTAACCCCCCCCCCCCAAACTCCACCAGTATTCAGATGTGGGCATATGGGGTATTTGTGCAAAATTTGGTCCAGTGAATGAAAAGACATCCTGCATATCAGATATTTACATTACGATTCATAACAGTAGCAAAATTGCAGTTATGAAGTAGCAAAAAAAAATTATGGTCGAGGGTCACAACAACATGAGGAACTGTATGAAGAGCTGCTTTAAGGGCAGGGTGAAAGACAATTTTAAAACAGCACTTGGCTGTAAATCCCTCTTCTACACAAATTTTAGAGCCACAGGAGCCATTACCAGTTTGATTCTGGCTACTTGTGACACAAGGCTCAGTTGGGAGCAGGTCAGCTTTCTCTCACATTCAGGATATGGGGAATAAAATTGTATCCCCCGCCCAACCCCAATATTTCAGAACACACCTATATTTGCATATACATCCATAGCAAGGCAATTCTATCTAATATTTTTTTTATCATTTAGTGCAGGAAACATAGTTTGTGTACATTAAACCTTCAGAAAACAAAACTGTCTCAATTTCAGCAATCACATTAACAATTTTGGGATTTGGGATAACCTCTTCTTTCTTTGCTGATAATTTTGAACATGGAAAAAGATGGGAAAGCCTATAACTCTGTTTATGTATTGTCTGTCCTTGTTAATTGTATAAGGGCATCGAATGTTTGCCGTATGTGTTCTGTAATCTGCCCCGAGTCTCCTGGGGGCATAGAGCAGAATACAAATAAAGTATTATTATTATTATTATGTGATACACAACAATATTACCTACATAGTAAACAGTATGCTGGCTTTTGTATTGGATCACACGTAGGGCACTTCCCAAGTGTCTAGGACTGTGTGATGTATCAGTGAATAATGTGTGCAGATTCCAGTAAGGTGGCCTTTTGCAGCTGGCAGATGGTAATTTTGTCAGCACCGATTGCGTTTAAGTGCAGGCCAAGGTCTTTAGGCACTGCACCCAGTGTGCCAATCACCACTGGGACCACCTTTACTGGCTTGTGCCAGAGATGATGATGATGATGATGATTATTTAAGACATTGGCATTCTTCTAATATCCAGTTTATGTGCTTCAGTATCATCCAGTAAATGTGCCGGGGCCCATGGATGAGCTATTTGTCCCTTTTCCCACTACTATTGCCATCTCACTCCATTTGTCTGAAGGAAGGGTCTCCATACTTGGGCAATGGGAATACGTTTGGCCTAAGAGGAGTGGTTATCTGTTTGTCTTCTCATATTGAGCATTGCTTGAGAGTTGTTTCTAAATAGAGAGTGTTACCTACAGTGGAACTGGGATGGCATTGTGTATTTGTAACATACCTGTTCTTATGGCAAGGACTGCTTCTTGAGTGCCAGACTATGAGCCATTGCTGCAGATATTAGAGTGACAGTGTTATATATAGATTGAGACGGGATGGCCATCTGTCAGGGGTGCTTTGAATGCAATTTTCCTGCTTCTTGGCAGGGGGCTGGACTGGATGGCCCACAAGGTCTCTTCCAACTCTATGATTCTATGAGAATGAAGCCTGTTGTCCTCTTCCTCAATTTGCATACCTTCATTTGAAGGTGTGAACAAAGTCTGTTTATGTACATACAGCTGTATTTATACTGTTTCTAGAAGGGGTAACTGTGTTGTGTCTTGTAGCAAAACTATTTTGTGACATCTTAAAGAGTAATATGTGCATAGGCTTTTTTGCCATTTTATTAAACATGAAGTTTTGTAAGCTGGACAATACAGGATAATATCTGATGCATTTGAATAATAATAATAATAATAACAATAATAATAACCATCTTTATTTGTACCCCACCCCATCTCCTCAAGAGACTTGGGGCAGCTCACAACATGAATAAAAACAGTAAGATACATAAAATAAAATAAACAATAACACATCAAATCAATATAAAAACAAACAAGCCGAAACACAGGCAAACAAAATTAACAATAAAACTATACAACATTAGTTGAAAACACAGTCATTCCTATAAGTTAAAAGGGGCCTACTACTCCAGTCAAAAGAGGACTTTGGAATATAAATATACATTCAATAGCAATTTTGGGGTCTCAAAGGTGGAAGGCTGTGACAAGTTGAAAACAATTTAAAGGCACACTACAACATACCAACAGCAATGATTTATGATGTTAGGTTATATCTATCTCTGTGTGCTGCTTTTTCCCTTTTCTCTGTGTGCATTTATGTATCTGTAGTGCCACAAAAATGACTTGGGAGTCTAAATAAAGTCTAAATAAAGGCCACAGGTCACATTTTTCTTACAGCTGAACTCTAGATGCCCTTAGTAGCACAAATGTTCATGTGTTTTAGCTACACTCCCTAACAGGATTGCAAAACAAATTGTAAATTGAACAATACAGATAAAATAGAAAATGTTATAGTAATTAAGAGTATCCAGTTAGGAATATTTAGAGAATGTATGAAGAAGTGGAGTGAAAAAATTGAGATTAAGACTGATATTTCAAATGTAATTTCTGTAGTTTATTGTGCAAACTGTATGTCCAGGGAGAGAGGCGGAGGGTGGGAGTGGAATAGAACGATAAATAAATCAGACACTACCTCAGTCCTGTTGACTTGTAAATGCCTTTTTACATTTAATGTTTTAACTGTTTGCTATCATTAGATTTAGTAGTAAACTTGTCCTAAATGTTTGATTTTTATATTTTAATTTTTAAGTTTATTATTTTTGAGTTGTTTTATAAGTACACCTGAAGTTGTTTATTTTCTTGTTTATGGTTTGATCTGTTTGTTAGGTTATGTCAGTAGTCAATGTTTGCCAATTTTCTGTTGTAGACCACCATGAGTCCCCTCGGGGAGATAGGGCGGTATAGAAATAAAATTTATTATTATAAATATATATTTTTAAAGACATAATGAGGGTTGAGTAAGGAGTCAAACTGGAAGAATTCTCCTAATCCTTAGGAAAAATTTGAATTTATTTGTTTTGCCACTTAGCCAAAAACACCATTGCTTCAGGTTTAAATTGTTTATTGATATTATATGCCTTCAAATTTACTCCAACATATGGCAACCCTAACCTAAATTTTCTTAGCAAGATTTATTCAGGAGTTTGCCATTGTCTTCCTATAAGGTTAAAAGACTGTGTCTTGCCCAAAGTCACCAAATAAGTGTCCAAACTGTCTATGACTGAGCAGAGATGTGAATATTAGTCTCTTGGAGTAGTAGTCCACGCTGTGCTGTAAATATTTAGCACATTATATCTCTCTCTTTTGTTCATACTGTGATAGTTCCAGTGAAAGCAAAGGGCTTCATCATATCCTAGTTTGCAACAAGATATGATTTTCCAAACTGTGTCCCTAGCTTAAATTAAAATAGAGGAAGAGACAGGTTAGATGTTTGGTTTTTTCCTTTATCACAATTTATATAGCCTAATGTTATTAACTGTATCATCTGGATTTTTTTTTTAAAAAACTTATGGTATAATATAAATACATTTTGTACCTCTGCCTCAATGCTGACTTATTTATACTTACATTAACAGATTATGTTGAACTCTTTGCACAAATATGAACCTAGGATTCATATAGTGAGAGTGGGTGGCCCTCAGCGGATGATCACCAGCCATTCCTTCCCAGAGACCCAGTTTATAGCTGTGACGGCTTACCAAAATGAGGAGGTAGGCACAAAGTGGGGGAAGTCCCTGCATAAGCATTACTTCTTTTAAGAGTATAGAACTGTGTGTGTGTTGGGGGGGGGGATTCTTGGCATAGAAAGAAGGACATCAAGTTGGGAGTACATTGACTGTGTTTAAAATAATTTTAAAAGATGCCATGGAAGAGATTAGAGCATTGCACACTTCTAGTGAACACTGGGTTGTTTAAAAAGCAGATCAACTGCTGATCTATCAATGTTTAAATATTGAGAAAAACCGCCTAAATAATATCAGAAGAACTCAGCAGTGGCGGAGGTTGATAATAAGATTACGTGTTCCTTTTTCCAAGGTAAATTTTGAAGGTTTGAAGAAAAGATTTGAGCAACCAATAGCTGAGAATATTAAGTTATAGAAACGAAATAAATACAATTTGGCTTGACGGTTTAGGAGAATAAAAATGGCTGCATAACAGTATGATAGCCACAATTTAAATAATTTTCTGTAATTTTCCTTATAATATTCTATTTCAAATGTAAAATGCTTGGTGATCAATTAAAGATGGAACTATACATTTGACATATATATCTATCTATATGTATATCTGTTATCTATATGAATGATATGTGTTGCCGAAGTCTTTCATGGCCAAAATCACTGGTTGTTGTGAGTTTTCTGGGCTGTATGGCTATGTTCCAGAAGCATTCTCTCCTGACGTTTCACTCACATCTACGGCAAGCATCCTCGGAGATTGTGAGGTTGAGGTCTGTTGGATACTTGGCAAGTAGAGTTTATATATCTGTGGAATGTCTAGGGTGGGAGAAAGAACTCTTGTCTTTTGGATGCAAGTGTGAATGTTGCAATAGGCCACCGTGATTAGCATTGAATGGTCTTGCAGCTTCAAAGCCTGGCTGCTTCCTGCCTGGAGGAATCATTTTTTGGGAGATGTTGGCTGGCCCTGATTGTTCCTTGTCTGGAATTTCCTTGTTTTTTGAGTTCCCAACAAAGGATTCCTTCAGGCAGGAAGCAGCAAGGCTTTGAAGCTGCAAGGCCACTCAATGCTAATTCAGCTGGCCAGTTCTTTCTCCCACCCTGTACATTCCATAGATATATAAACCGCACTTGCCAAGTTTCCAACAGACCTCACAATCTCTGAGGATGCCTGTCATAGATGTGGGCAAAACGTCAGGAGAGAATGTTTATGGAACATGTCCATACAGCCTGGAAAACTCACAGCAATCCTAGATATTTATTTATTTATTCTAATTTATCAGTCGCCACTCCCATCTGGCTCGGGGCGACTTACACAGAATAAAATAGCATTACAACAAAGATATATGATATATCTGAGGAAGTTTAAATCGAATCAAATTCAATTATTGTTGATAACTTGTAAAATTTACTTTTACCCAACACAGAACAATAACAAACCTCAAACCAAATCACCGATCAGTCTTCTGTTAATTCATAGCAGAGCAACACTTCCCATTTTATATAGGAGGTTTTAAATTTAAATGTTATAAAGAAGAAAAGATGTGATACCAGTCTCATGCTGTGTCTCTTGCCTTTGCAGTAATTGTAAAGATATTAACAACATGTTTGGCCAATATGTTCCTCTATAGCCATGGTTAATATATCCTTGTGTTGTGTCTTTTCTCCCAGAAACCTGAAACTTTTTATAACTCGTTTTAGGGCACTCCTCCCTTATTTACTTCCTTAATTGGATAATAAAAGCAGGCATCTAACGGGGGAAATTGAACTGAAAGAACTCTTTCAAAGCATGCTCTTGTATGTGTGAGTCTTTTAAGTGGTGCTTTAGTAATTTCATTATAGAATTAGTGCAATTGCAGAAATATTGTGTGGCGGTTTTTATAAAAAAATGATATTTGGATTTGAGACCTTTTGTTTGTGTTTTCTAGATAACAGCTTTAAAAATTAAGTACAACCCCTTTGCAAAAGCTTTTCTTGATGCAAAAGAAAGGTGAGAAATGTGGCCTGCTTTTAGTTGAATTTATAAAGCACATTTCTTTGAGGTATTCAATCTTTTGGGCTAACAAAATATGATTTCTTTGACAGAAGTGATCACAAAGACATGATGGATGAAATGGGAGATGGCCAGCAGCCGGGGTATTCACAATGTATGTCTAAGCTCTCTTCTGAAAATTATTATATAATATATCATCAATATCAGTTCTGCCTTGCTCAGGTACCTTTTTTTGCTATGTATCTAAGGATGTTTTTATTAGGAAAATACAAATATATAGGTTATATAGATATCCCTTTATTTATTAGAGCTTCATTATTTTTGTCCCCCTCCCCCCAATTCTGTGCCTATTTAATCATTATGATTGCCAAAAGTCTTGTTAAAGTCCTGATGCCAAAGGAAGAAACACATGTTAAAAAGGCTAGAAGATATGATTCATATTTCCTCATGCTTATTAATATAAATGTATTTTTTATTGTAATTTAAGTAGGCCTTATGTTGGCTTGATGACCATATAAATAAATAAACTTGATTTGTATAGAGTTCTATCTCCTCAAAAGGACTCAGGGCGGTTTCCAGCATAGGTAAAGCATTCAATTACCAACACAAAAACCTACAGAATAACCATTATAAAACATAAACATAATACTATTAAAGCAGTTATACATATTTAAATTTTAACAGCCAGTTCCAGTACTATTGCACCAGGCAAAATTTGACTACCAATGGCCAGAATTTCAAAGAATTTCAGAATTTCAAATTTCAAAACAGTAGTCGGTTTATTTGAGTCCCCAAGTATGACTGATTTTTTAAATCTGGTGTGAGAGAATTGGCCACTGCAATTGGCCGCCCGGATGTCTAACCATCCAGTGGGAGGCTTCTCTCATGTCCCTGCATGGGAAGCTGGAGCTGACAGATGGGACCTCACCCCACTCCCCGGATTCAAACCGCCGACCTTTCAGTCAGCTGTCCTGCTGGCACAAGGTTTTAACCATGAGTCACAGAGACACATAAACCCCTTTTTGATGGTTCTTGATCTTTCAATTGGATACTGTCTCTCAAATAGAGAATTCCTTTAATTGAAAGACTACTGTCCTCTGATAGAACTTGAAACATGGCTACCATAAACAGGGAGACAAATGCATAATTCTACATGAAGACAAAGCTTGTACAATAATAATGATTGGGCCGAGCAATATATTTTATGAATTTTTAGATCTGTGGTAGAATTTAAACGTTTCATAAAAGGAGGTTCTCCATGTTAAGAAACAAGTGGGCATACATATCCTTCTGAAATGGACAATAAAACTTATATTGCTTTAACCAATTAGGTTTCCATTTTTTAAAAAAAGCATTCTATGTGTCTCATGGAAACATTCACATTCATGGAAATTAAATGGGTTGAGTTAAATGAGTTTACTACCCCAAATAAATAAAAATCTAAAATCTCACAAGAGTGTAACATAGTACTAATTCTGGAGTAATCTCATTGCTTCAGAGTTCATGGAGCCCTGCTTGCAAAAAATTCTGCATTATTTAAGTTTGATTAAATTAATGAATAGTGTTAGAAATGCTAGTGAAAATTATTTCTTTATGGCATTTCTTCATCACCTCCTGATTATTTATTAATAGTCACAAAAGGCTATCTGGCTTACCCATATCTTACCAATAGCATCCTTTTTTGTTCATAGTTCTGAACTAGTAAAGAAATGGTGTGAGTTGTGTGTGGTTTTCCTCCCTCTGTAATAGAATCATAGAATCATAGAGTTGGAAGAGACCTTGTAGGCCATCCAGTCCAATCCCTTGCAAGAAGCAGGAAAATCGCATACAAAGCACCCCCAACAGATGACCATCCAGCCTCTATTTAAAAGCCTCCACACTCCGGGGCAGAGAGTTCCAGAGCTGAACATCTCTCACTGTTAGGAAGTTCTTCCTAATGTTCAGATGGAAATATCCTATCCTGTAGTTTGAAGCCATTGTTCTGTGTCCTAGTCTCCAGGGCATCAAAAAAAAAACAAGGTTCCTCCTTCCTCCCTATGACTTCCCCTCCCATATTTATACATGGCCATCTAGTAGGTTGTGTTCTAGATAATGATGCTGCACTTTCTTTATGCTCTGGTTGAGAAAATGAACACTTTAATGGCACTGCAACATAGAGGTAAGTATTCCTGCCAAGGGAGTGGAGAGCATAGCCATAATGAAGGCATGTTTGTAGTTCTGCAATAAATAAGCAGTTTTGGTCATTTGATATTTCTGAACAATAAGAGTTTATTGCCATCTTGGACAGACCATGCTGTTCTATGTTAGCAGGGTGACAGTTTCCTTCTTCTTAAAGTAGGTGGTTGGCTGATTCCTGGAACAGGGACTCTGTGTCCTCCTACCAATCCTCACTCACAATTTGGAGCACCTCTGTCACTGTCCCCTGCCCACAGTTGTGAAAGATATTCATCTCTGAGGAATCATCGCTCGGCTCCTTATCCAAATCCATACACTCATAGAACCAGTTCTCCAAGTAGGTGGTTTGTATTGTCCTCTTGTTGTTTGATATCAACTAGCTATTGACTAGTTGACTAGCAGATCCAATGTAGATAATGGGCAAATAAGGTGATTTAGGCATGCTTCATATTGTTGACTGCTGAGAAATACTCAAAAACAATATTTAAAAATCATGGTGAACTAAGCAATGGACTGGAGGTGGCCATGTAGATACATGGTAGACTTAAGGAGATAGCAGTTAGGCTTGGTTGATTTTAAAAAAGGTTCAAAACTCATTTTGGATGTAGGGGGTGCTGGTGGTTCAATTCTAAAGTCACTCCCATTTTTTAAAAAAAACACAAAGTTTTCCGAAACTTATGAAACTTCCGAATTGCCTCATCCCTCCCTTACATCATCCGGGGAGGGAAAGCATGAGATTTTAAAACTTTTTAGGCTTTACCAAAGTTGCTTAATGGTTGTGAAAATTAAAATAACCTTAGGAGACATCTGAACATTATGGAATATTTCCAGAAAAAAATGTTAGTGGTTCAATTTCAGATTTGCCCCTCCCACCTTTCCTGCATGATTCAAAACTGCTTCTAAAGTCTAAAGTTAGAAGTTTTTTTATGACTTTCAGGCTTTTCCGAATGAACCCATCCAACCCTAATATCAGTAGATCATCTACAGTGCCAATATGAGTGATCTCATAGTTTTTAAAACATTTCCCCTTTGTTTAAGTTTTGGAATATGCTCACAAGTAATTAGATCTTACAGACTGAGGACTTGGCTTGACAGAATCAATGCATCTATAATGCAGACTTCCCCCTATTTTCCTAGTATTACTGTGTTTTTCACATGTCATGTCACCTCATGATATGTTCAAAGTATGAGTTTCAGTTTCATACAACAGTTTCAGTTTTGTCATGTTGCTTTCTAGTGGAATGGACTTTGTCTATGGCAATGAGATAGAGCCCATTTTTAATATAGCTGGTTTTTAATATAGTTTAATCATGTACTGTTGTTTTTATGAGTTAGAAATACTTCATGTTGCTTGATTTGCATGTATTTGAGTTTGGATTGTTCTAGGTTTGAATGGCATTAAATTGTCCCCAACTGTTAGCTGCTCTGAGTCCCTTCATGAGGGAGATAGGGTGGCGTATAAAACGAAGTAAATAAATAGCGCAAAATTGCTTTAAAATAAATTTATAAAATGGGACATATTTCCAAATATGTGTGCTCACATTTTCAGCTGTGTTTCACTTTTAAAACTACAGTCCTTTGCATACTTTAAATTGCATAGGAGTATAATGTATGAAATTTTGTCTGTTATTCCTTAATTCTATATAAAGAAGCCTGTTCAGGCCTTATATACCATGCTTAAAAGGATATTTCTACACTGCCAAATAATGCAGCGTAGAGTCACATTAGCCTGCATGTGTCCACACAATGCACACAGGCTGATGCAATTTAATCCAGGATTACTATTTAATGTTACTGCACCTTGGGTTAAAAAAACACAACGGAAGGTCCGAATACTGTTCCAGGCTTCAGATCTTTCCATGTGTTGGGGGAGTGGGGACAGCTATCTCCTGATCCCTATACAGCATCCAGAATCAGGTTCTCACAGCCATAACACTTTCCCCAGGCTTAGGCCGTCTAGGGAAGTGCGGTAGCTATCCCCCTGTCCCCCCGCACTCCCCCCCAAATAAATAAAGAAAACTACATATCTTCATCTGCCAACTTGTTTTCTGGTTAGCTGCCATGTGATTGAGCCTGGGAACTTGGGAAGAGAAGAGGGGGCTTGCTCCTTTGAATCTGCTTTGCTTAGTCACATGGGAGCAAACTAGGAAATTGATAGCCAACAGATCAAGGTAAATACTGTTTTCTGATGGGGCAGGGAATGGAGGGTGGGAGTGGGGTGGAATCCTGTTCAATTCCTGTGCTGATACCAGTTTCAGTATGGCTGGGCTGTGGGGCAACTGTCTTGGTTCCAAGGTGCTTGGCAGCACCCCTATGTAGCTGCAATGCAGTGCCAAGCGAATATTTTTCATACTGGCTGGAGCTGCATTTATGGCAGTGCAGAACAGCTCTTAAATCCAAGACTGGCAGATGGATTGATTGGTCACATCTGCTGCCTTCATCCCAGTTTTAAAATAGAAAGATATTTTAAAAAAACAAAGATACAGCATCACAAAGATTATTATTTTTTGACTTTAAATAGAGACTTCTGTTGTTTTGCAGCCACTTATGGGGACAGTTCTTCAGCTTGCCTTTCTATGCTTCAGCCACATGACAATTGGTCCAGTTTGGGGGTCCCACCACCAACAAGTATGTTGCCTATGAGTCACAGTACTGGTCCTCCAACCAGCTCCAGGTATTCCTAATTTCATACGCAATAAAGCTTTTACATTTTCACTTTGACAAGGGCCACTCTGCAACATGAGTATCAGAAGGATTATGAATAAGTTTTTGGTCAACTTCAGATTCACTTTGGTTATTTGTGGTGCTGATACAGAAAATTGCATTGGATAGACCACATCTGCTCTAGTTTCTTATACAGAACATACGTATGCAATCCAGTAGTCACTATCTGCTTGCCCACAGAAAACCATATTCAATGAGCCTCGGCATAATAAGAGGTTTTTGCAAGACCAGTTGCTCTTGTTGCAATTGTGTAGTAATGGTGAAGCCACGGACCATATTTTAGTTCTTACAGACCACTGGTGGTCCATGGACCACAGGTTGGAAAACCACTGATCTACACATACATCCTGCTGATTGAGTAGAACTACTCTATTTGGGACTAGTAATTGGCATATATTTCTCCTATTTGAAAATTGAATGTACTGCACTGGATCATAGTAGTTCAAAAGTAACAAAAGTGGAACCTATTGATATGAATTTATAATTATTTGATGTTGTTCACATTAATAGTGGTTTTTTTCTGGACATCCTCTTGCATTCCATGAGCTATTGTGTATTCACATCTGAACACCCAGTAGACTCATGACTGAGTCCACTGTTAATACAATATCAAACTTGAATTTTAAAATGTGTTTTTCTTTCTCTTACAGCCAGTATCCCAATTTGTGGTCTGTGAGCAACAGCACCATCTCACCAGTATCACAAACAAGTGGGATGTCCAGTGGGATAGGTTCCCAATTTTTGCGAGGCTCAGCAGCCCATTACCCTGCCCTTTCTCATTCAGTCACTACTACTTCCTCAGGATCTCCATTGTATGACAGTGGGACACCAACAGACATTGCCGACAGCCAGTATGATGCCTCAGTGCATGCTAGACTTGCTTCCACATGGACACCTGTCACAACTCCTTCTATGTAGACCTTATGAACAGAGACTTTGTTGCTGCTCTAAGATGGTAATCCAGAAGGAAGATTTCAGGAAGGTGGAGAGAAAAATCATGAGGCTAATGGCAAAGTAACTGCACTAATTGCTTTATGGTCCTTTCAGTGTTATGATGTATTGATAATGGCACAGACACCTTACAAAAAGAATACACAACCTACTTTGACCATGCAGACTGGAACTGGATTGCTATAAGTTTTTTGGACTGTATGGCCATTTTCCAGAAGCATTCTCTCCTGACTGGAATTGCATACTATGCCTGTTTCCACTTTTGCAGTCATGTCCCAGACTTGACAAAGAAAGAAAATTATGAATACCTCCTCTGTGAGTCTTTAAAAAAAAAAATCCAGAAAGGGAACTATGCATATTTGATTCACACATCCATGTCTATATCTCTTTTGGATATGTCCAAGAAAGCTTCTGTCAAAAACTCCTTGTTGGTCTTAGGGTTCAAGAAAACTTTTTATTATGTTTGTTTCACTCGATTGACACAGTTACCTCAGCTGAAGTGCTTCATTTGATAATAGAGATATTTGTATAAGAAGCTTATGATGAGAAGCATCAAAGCTCTTTCTGCATTTCCAGTTCGATATTAGTCATTTCATCACTTTCATGTTCATGACTGATGACAGCAACATCATGTGTGAAGTTGCATAAAATATTGTAGGTTTGATACAAAACTGTAAGAGTTCAACATGTGTTTCTTATCATATATATTTTCTTTAGTAAAGACTGCACCAGGTCCATAATGAAAGGGTTAGCACACTCTGACACTCTGGGAATAAATCCCAGTCTCATGTTGGATGTTTTTGATGTACAAAACCATGGCCTGAACCGATGATTACTTCATCTGATACTTTTGTCATACTGATTGATTTTGGAAAGAAGGGCCTGGCACATTTGGAATAGTGTGCACTGGCTCAAACTGGAATGCTTTCCTTGTTTGAAATACATCAGTACAAACAGCCTTAAAAAGATGTTACCTGGAAAATATTGAAACCAAAGAATAGATGTGCCTTGACCATATCATTGCCCTCCAATTTGCAGATCTATGCACAGTTCTATGTTTGTTTTCTTGTGATTAACTTGAAATGACAATCAAAAAGAGCTCTTTCCTGTATAGCAAATACAGCTTTCAAAGTTTTACAAGCAAGTTCTTTTTTTTAAGTGCCTCTATGTACAAGTGACTTTTATTCTTATGCAGTGCAATCATATGCATATTTACTCAGAAGACAATCCCATTGTACAAAGGGACTTAATTCAAAGTAAATGTGCACAAGACTGCAGCCGGAAAACTGACACAGCACACTTAGGACCTTTACAGATATCTGTTTGTCCACATTTCTATTTCTCCTTTGTATATTCTCAAGTCATAAGCAATTCATTGAAAAGTGACTACAGTAGAGTCTCACTTATCCAACCTTCATTCATCAATGTTCTGTATTATCCTGCCCAGATCCACAGCTGTTTCAATACATTGTGATGTTTTGGTGTTACATTAGTAAATACAGCAATTACTAAATAATGTTACCATGTACTGAACTGCTTTTTCTCTCAGTTTGTTGTAAAACATGATGTTTTGGTGCTTAATTTGTAAAATCATAATATACTTTGACGTTTAATGATCTTTTCCTTAACCTCTCCTTATTAGCCAACATTTTAGATTATCCAACATTCTGCCAGCCTGTTTATGTTGGATAAGTGAGACTCTATTGTATATGTTACCATTATGCATACAGGTGGTGAACATGTCACCGATGATCATATAGTGCAAACTATATTTAGTCCTCTTACCTGCAATTATTTCTGAATAGAAATCTGTCAAGTGTGTGAAACAGTCCTTAACAATAATAATTGGTTGTTTCAGGCTGTTCAAAAGACTGTTACGTGTTAAAAGACATTGTTAAAAATATGCTTGAAATCCAGCCATAAGTAGAAAGTGCACATTTAAAGGGTTTTTTCTTATTTATTTTATTCCAGCATTGACTTTCATATATTTATTTGTTAGGATACTTTTGTATATGTATATATTCTTTGTCTGTTTATTGTATACCTTAAGACAATCAATAATTAAGACATTTACGATTAGTTAGAATGTGCTGAAAGATTGAAACATCTGAAAACCAGCAAAGACAAAATATATTTCTGACATGGGTTCTCATCTTGCAATCTTTTTCACTTGGGTAGAACTTTGCAACCTCAGAAATCTGGAGTCAAAATCTCTTTCAAACCTGTGTAGTCCAGGACTTAAATTGTGTTGTTTATAAGACAGGACCAAGAAAGACAGAAGAACCATGGCCATTATTTGAGAAATCCCTTGGAGTATTGTAAATAGGTTCTCCTGTTTGTTATGAAAGATGAATTCTGTAAAGTAAGTATGCAGATTATATTATTGTCTCTTCTGTTAGGTGAAAGTATGTGTACTTGTATTTGTACTCATTTTTAAATGTATTCAGTTAAACTGTGAAACAAAGTAGTAAAGTTTCTTTAATAAACCAAATGCTTAGCTACCTCTTGGTGAAATATTTTATTAATATCACACTAACAGATCATTCTCTTCAAGCACAGGATCCTTCAGAATACAATAACTGGATGTTATTTTGTAAAGTCAGTGACAACAGACCTCCTTCATTTTCAGAAAGGAGACCATCGTTCTTGAACCCAAAGCAATCTTTCTGCAGAAGGGGAGTGGTAATAATTACATAGTTCCACTCATTGCTGTGTATTGGCAGAACTTGATTAACTTTGATTGTGACTGGATCTATACTGCCATTTAATCCAAATCATCAAAGTAGATAATATGGATTTGATATGGCAGTGTATGGGGCCACTGCAATATAAAATCCATATTATCAAGTTCAGCAGCTCAGCAGGTTAAATTGCTGAGCTACTGAACTTGCTGACTGGAAGGTTGGCAGTTTGAATTCACAGTATGGGGTGAGCTCCTGCTGTCAGCTCCAGCTCCTGCCAACCTAGCAGTTCAAAAACATGCAAATGTGAGTAGATCAATAGGTACTGTTTTGGCGGGAAGGTAACGGTGCTCCATTCAGTCATGCCGGCCATGTGACCAAAGAGGTGTCTACAGACAATGCTGGCTCTTTCAGCTTAGAAATTAACACCAGCCCCCAGAGTCAGATTCAACTAGACCTAATGTCAAGGGGAAACTTTTACTTTTACATATAGCAGTGTAGATGGGATATGAGGTGTTGGTATATATAAATATAAATAGAATATAAATCCTTGGTGATAATCCATATGCTATAATTATCAGCCAACACAGTGAAGCAACTGAATAAGTACAAATCTTGCTGACTTGCATTAATTGTGACTCATGTGGGAGGAAAGCTCTCTTTACTTGGCTTTCCGAGCAGAGCTGGGCCACATTCCTACCAATTTTCCTGTACTTTTAACTAGATAATCCCGAAACCTCCATGTCTTGGAAACGTAAAAGAAAGTAGACTGTGTACTTCTTCCCTGTCATTTCTATTGAGGAAAAGTTGGTGTGAGGCATCTTACATGCCGTTTCCCCCTAGGTAACTCCACCACTTGAAAGTGACCATGGTGTAATGGTTGGGGTGTTGAACTAAATCTCCAGCATTCAAATCTCTATTCAACCACAGAAACCCACTGGGTAATGTTGTCCGAATCACACCATTGTAGCCCTTGAGAAAGACAATGAGAGACCTTTTCTGGATCAATATTAGCCAGAAAACTTCCTGTCAGTTTCAGTCAAAGATTACTTGGAGACAAATAGCTAAGTACTACCACTTGTTTATACACAACTTTAAACTGGAATTACAGAATGTGGCAAATTGTCTTTTGGACATATCAGCCCAGATCAAAGCAGATCAAAACCTATTATTCCCAATTGCTTCTTAGTCTGGAGAATGAGTAAATTGTGAGAAACAGTGGGTGAGGTCAGAGATGTGGCTAGGCATTAATTTTATTGATTTCAGAATACAGATCAACAGAAAGTAATTAAATAATAAACAAAATACATAGCTATAATGAAAAAGATGTGTTTTGAATGTCTGTATTTCTAAGATGGTATTAGTCATTTATGAAGCACCAACAGCTATTGTGAACAACAACCTAGGAAATTCACAGAAGGCATTCCAGAGTGTGATGAAATGTGTAAGAGAAACTCTCTCTTGTCATTTGAGTGTCAAAGAGGATCTAGTGATGGACCATTATCACTCTATGGTCACTTGCTATGGACACTATCCGCCCCACTCCCCAAGATAGTTTACTAGAATTCACCCAAACTACTTGAGTCAACTTCATTTCTGTAATTGCCTGCTCCTAGTTAATTCCCAGCTGGTGCAAGTGAGTTATCTTGTCTGGCAAAGCGCATCAGTTGGACAAAGTTAGAGTGTCAGATTGGACTTGGAGACAGTGGTTTGAGTGTTGGGTGACTCTCAAGGACTAGCGTTCCAAGTCCTACTCAGCCATGCAAATCCTTTGGATTGTCTTGGGCTAATCATATTGTCTCAGTCTCAGAGAAAGGCAATGCCCCCCCCCCCCCCGGTGATCTAATATTGCCAAGGAAATCCTGTGTTGGATTTTACCTTATGATCAAAAATTGGTCAGAAATGACTTGAAGACAAGGACACCTATTTTTATTGGTCAATATATAACTCATGAATAGGCAACTGTGACAAATCTCTCTGTGTGTGTGTGTGTTTGTGTCTATGTGTGTTCTGGCTCTGGGACCCTCCAGTGGCCTTACAGATTTCCAAAAATGCCCAGCAATCCTTGAGAAATTAGATATGTTAAGACATTCACTTCTGG
This sequence comes from Anolis apletophallus, assembly GCA_030556195.1. NCBI lineage: Eukaryota > Metazoa > Chordata > Lepidosauria > Squamata > Anolidae > Anolis > Anolis apletophallus. The sequence goes on along the minus strand of JARBWK010000003.1, from coordinate 157,261,515 downwards.
TTTTAAAACATTGCATGGTCCAGGGACATACTTTGCTCACATTTGATTTTATCATTTCCTCCCTCCCTGACCCCCTTTGTGATTCATATAGCAATGTATAATCAAACAGTCTAAGTAATGCAAGTGATTCAGTTCAACTCTTGAAAGCAAAAATAAGAAAACAATTCAGCTCAACAGTCAAAGTATTAGTGACTATTGAGTATTCTTTGTCCTCCACTTCCATATTGTTCCATGAGCCCATGTGAAAAAATTCCCTTCCACGTTTTCACCTCTGCATCTTATTTATTATTTATTTGTCATGTTTCTATACTGCCCCTCTCAGCCCGAATGTGACTCGGGATGGTTTACACAAGGCAGTCTCTGCCCTCAATACAACACAAGCAAACATACCAAAAAAATAACCATATAACAACAAATTAACGATTAAAAACATACAATTGCAGTCTCAGCGTCATGTTGAAATGTTGAAAGGCATCTCCTCCTCCATGATAATTCTGAAGGAGTATCAGTGAAGTTGGGTCCTTTGATCTTCTATAAAAGCTTCAGTAGTATAACTGAAAATATGTCTGATTGTTTTGGATTCAATTGTTTTGATGAAGAGTGGCAACAGATTCTAGCATTCCTTTTCAAGTTGGCTGGATTTTGCAAATGACTCGTTGTGTCTTGACTTTGTTTTGATATTATATACTTTGATCTCCCCTCCCTCCATTTTTCTGATAAAATCACACATTCAGCTTTTTGCTCTTGAAGATAGTACTGTTCTTTCCTATCCTGCAGTTGTTCTCTCAGTTTCCCTAGCTATATCTCTTTCTTGGAGAACAAAGCTGAGAGTGTTGCACAACCTGGCCTAAATCTCTAAAATGTCCTCAAGTGTGGTGGAAAATCCTGTCCCATTGGTAGAATTACATTTGCCAGTCTAGCTGACTTCTGTACATAAAAAGGATGCTATTTGTTTTGTTTTCCAACTTAACCTTTGCCCCAGGGGTGAGAATTTCTTGGGCTAGTGCTGAAAATACAAGTGCTGGAATGTTTATGCCATCATATAAGTCCATGAGGTAGACACACTTAGGAACTTGTGTAAACTTCCGATAGCCTTTCTCAAGTAGTGATGTTGTATAGCTGACAAAATGCATAAAGGGGAATCAGACTGAAATAATAGGTACAATGTTAGCAGTGCATAAACATGAAATATCCAATAATGTGGTAAGGTTTCATAAGATTTACAATGCTAGAACTATTTTTAACATGAGAGAACACATCTTACAAATATCTAGTTCTTTCACAGCATCTCTGTGGTGAACTCCCACCAGAATTTGACTATAGACTCTCACTGGAGAACCTACAAACATCTAGAGAAGTATTCTCGCTTGAAATCTCTAGGTCTTCCATCATGAGTCTGTGGTCAACTGCTGGTGGAAGTTTATAGTAGTCACCCTGGAGGATTCAGAAAATTCTACAGAACATACTGATCAATCCAAAAGTTAAATTTACACATGTGGAGGGCCAGCTATACTGTAAATAGTAATCAAAAACTCTGCTGGGTGTGCAAGGCTAGTGTTGAAACACTCTTGAGTGAAATTTTAGCCAGGGGATTACGGAAGTCCAGAAGGCTCCCTTCCATGTGTTACTGTTAGGCATGGTTTCGAACCCAAAAAAGGAAGGAGGGAGGGAAGGAGGGAGGGAGGGGGTATTCTATTCTTGGAAGCAGCAAAAAAAGGGAGGAGCCCCCCTCGCTGCCTCTCTCTCACCCCGATCCTGAGGGAGCGAGGGCCCAAGTTTGCCCAGGCTGAGAGGAAAAGGAAGAGGCCTGAGGCTGTGAGGAATGGTGGGAGTTGAAGTCCAAAACACCTGGAGGGCTGAATTTGGCCCCTCATGAAGCCTCTTCAAGGCTTTAGATCCTGGCAGGCAGAAGGGGCAGGGAGAGCTGTCCACTCCTCCTGCCCTGCCAGGATCTAAAGCATCAAAGAGTATTGGGGTGAGAAACCAACCTAATGTATAATAGAATGAATGCTACTGTAAGTGCCTAATATTATAAGTAATCCAACTGGTCATATACCTACATTCCATGCACATGCAATAATACAGCAGTAATAACAATGGGTATAAGAAGAGGTAAAATTCAACCGAAGTATTCTGACTGTGCTCCCTCCTCAAACTGCAAAGGCTCTTCTCTATGAGCCCGGAAAAGCCAAAAGCCCGGGCATAGCGTTAGCTGCCTGGGTGCACACACATACATATTCTTTGGGGGGGGGATTTGCTGCAGAATCCCGGGCTCATAGAGAAGATTCTGCAGCAAATCCCCCCCAAAGAATATGTATGTGTGTGCACCCAGGCAGCAAACACTGTGCCCGGGTTTTGGCTTTTCCCGGCTCATAGAGAAGAGCCTTTGCAGTTTGAGGAGGGACCACAGTCAGAATACTTCGGTTTGAATTTTACCTCTTCTTATTCCCATTGTTATTACTGCTGTATTATTGCATGTGCATGGAATGTAGGTATATGACCAGTTGGATTACTTATAATATTAGGCACTTACAGTAGCATTCATTCTATTATACATTAGGTTGGTTTCTCACCCCAATACTCTTTGATGCTTTAGATCCTGGCAGGCAGGAGAGGCAGGGAAGCCTGGAAAAAATGTAAACAGAGAGGTTTACTCAGAAGTAAATCCACAAAGGAGGGCACGTCATCCAAAGTGCCCTCCTTTGCAGATTTACTTCTGAGTAAACCTCTCTGTTTACATTTTTTCCAGGCTTCCAGCCGAAAGAAGGAGCGAGTTTAGGGCTTGCCTTGCCATAATACTTATTGGCAAGGGAGGCGGGAGGGTGGTGAGAGAGAAGGAGGGTGCCCCCCCCCTTATGACCTAATAACGACACTTAAGAAAATCCTGGCCCCCGAAGTTCTATAAAGAAAGTCCACTTCCTGGTTGGCGTTCCAGATGCGGAAATACTCAAAAGTAGCATTTCTTACGAATTTCTTCCGAATCATTTCATTTTCATAACTTTTTTCTCATGCCTAGTTATTGTATTAGCAAATTAAATTGTTATTTTAATTTTTTCAGGTTTAGGATTGCTAATAGTGGCATGCAAGGGTACAGTGTAGAATTTGGGAACAAAGGAACAGCTGCAACATTAAGAGCATAGTTTTCGTTTTAACTCTTTGCAGGCCATCCCACAACATTTCTGTTGTATCTGTAACTGCTGTGCCAGCTCATCGCCAGCTACCATTGTGACCAAGCTCTGTTTCTAAAACAGAATGTTGGCATTTAAAATACACATTTGGGACAGAGCTACCTTGTACTAAGCTATGGGTGCCCGGTTTATTGCAATGTTTCACTGATCAGTTCATTGTGGATGACAAAAGCAGAATATAAGCAAAGGCAGGCAATTGAAATGAAGATTGCAGACCTTTGCAGTTGAACAATCTGACAGTCTGAGTTCATATCACTTCTCTATATATTTTCCTTATGGGCAAATTCTTCTACCATAGGTGAGGAATGGTATTCATCTTTTTGACTGCCTGCCTTGGGAAACAGAAACTTCTAGAGTAGGCCAACAAGTGCTTGACCCTCTTCAATCGTTGGCTGACAGAACAGGATTGGAATTAAATATCCTCTGAAAAATGGCCTGTCAAAAATGAAATGCCCTGTTTGTCTGTGTCCAGCCAAAACTGTTTTAAAAGCTGTGAGTTCACTTTTATGAACAGCCCAAGAGAGGTTGCTGTTAAGTCACCATGAAAAGCAAACTAGTGCCATGTCTATTACAGCAATTTCCCCATAAATCATTTGCTATGATCTCTTCCTCTCTCTCTCTCTTTTTAAAGCAATCCAGGACATCCTACTGTCAACTTATTTTTCAACATTCGGATTCTTCATGATCATGGAGTGGCAATTATTTTAGCATAAGGATCTTAATATAGAAATGTTGCAGCTGAGAAAAGATCTAACTCCCAGAATTCATCAGCCAGCGTGGCCAGTAGCTTTAGAGGTGTGTGAAGCAGCTGGAATCCAATTAGTAATTCATTTTGGAGATTTGGATGGTGCCTAATTCATTTTGTAAAGCAGTGTTTCTCAAACTGTGCTTCTCTGGGTTTTTTTTGACTTTAGCTCCCAGAAATTCCAGTCAGCTTACCAGCTGTTAAGAACTGTGGGAGCTGAAGTCCAAAACATCTGGAGGAGCACAGTTTGAGAACCACTGCTGTAAAGATTTAGACGGGTCCTGTTTCATTTTGTAATTTGTCTGTCAGTCAGTCAGTAGTCAGTAGCCTTTATTTTGGTCAACAAACCATCAGCTAAGTCAAGTAAAAGTAGAATGATGGAATAATACAACATTTAAATAATAATTAATTAAAACAAGTATCACTGTTGATTGAACGATTGTCTTTATAATCTAAAACAGGAACTGATTGCTGAATAATAATAAGTCTCCTGAGTACTCTTTGTTACACTTTCAGCACTTACAGGTTATTCATGAAGCACTTGCAGCTTTTTGCCACTGCAAAGATTAATTTGGCCACCTGTTCCATTACTCTTTTGTCAAGATCAGACAGTAAATAAGCGCAGTACCAATTTAGGGTTCTTCCTGGCCACCTAGTGAGTAGAGGGGATATTAACCTTAATCTAATACAGTTTTGTAATTTGCCTCTCCAAAACTTCGTAATTGTTTCGATTTGTTCCATTAGCGACAATAGGGAAAATTTCTGTCATTTTTATGGCTATCAAGATGAAACTTGGCACAGTTGTAGACAACCTTTACGACTTTAAGCCTGTCAAGTTTCAGAACATTTTGATTATCCAGTGATTTTTAGGAAATGTTTTAATTTCTTTATTCATCTTTCTCTCCTACTATCTCGATAAAGAAACACAGATTCTGAGGGGAGGAGACCAGCTTTGTAGAAAGCCATGTGATTGGCTGACAAGGGAAAAAACAGCATGCAACTGCCAGCAAGTCAAGCCTGAAGCTAAAAGCAAGATGACTAAAATGAGGCTATCATACTTTGACCGTATTACAAGGAAGCATACATCACTGGAAAAGACAATATTGCTCTATAAAATTGATTAAATGGAGGGCATTACGAAAAACGATGGATTGACTTAATCAGGGAAGTATGGACTGAGGCTGCAAGGCCTGATCAAAGCAACTGCGGAGGATTGACATAAGTCAAAGTGGACTTCAATACAACAAAAAACAGCAAAAGCCTACATGCCTCAATGACTCTATGGCAGGGGTGGGCAATTATTTTTTCCAAGGGGCCACATGAGAGCCAAAAAATATTATGGAGGGCCGCATCTAAAGGCTGAACTACATTCTACATAGTATCAATTGAATTTCTTTAATAATAATAAAAAGGCACTAAATTGCATTTTTGATATATTAATAAGACTGATAAGAGTATATGTTATGAGACATGAAAAAGAGAGGTTGTCATAGGAAAAATGGCATTTATTCACTAAAATTTTACAAAACAATGGTTAACAAAATGTGAACATTTGTATCATTTGTGATTCATTATATTAAGGGTCAGGAACCTTTTTGACTCAGAGAGCCATAAAGGCAAAATATTTGGAAATTTATTTCAGTGAGAGCCATATAATATATTTTAAGACTCAATTCAACTAAATGTGAGTATAATAAGCCCCTGAATTTATTCAGAATAATAATGATGATGATAATATTCATTCAGCCTCTGCTAATAATAATAATAATAATAACAACAACAGGTTCCTAGAGTAGGAGGATACCTCCAAGGGCCATCCAGTCCAACCTCCTTCTGCCATAAGCAAAAAATGCAATCAAAGCACTCCTCACAGATGGCCATTCAGCCAATAATAATAATAATAATAGGTTCCTAGAGTAGGAGGAGACCTCCAAGGGCCATCCAGTCCAACCTCCTTTTGCCAGGGCCCTTCCACACAGCCTATAACTCTGAATATTAAGTCAGAAAATCCCACAATAACTGCTTTGAACTGGGTTATCTGAGTCCACACTCATATAATCTGGTTCAAAGCAGATAACATGGGATTTTCAGATGTGTGGAAAGTAATTTAGATAACACAGGGACCTTACACACAGGCCCTGCCCCTTTCCCGCTCTGGCCCCGTCCCCTCTCTCTCGATGCACTCCCTCCTTCCCTCTTGCGTTCATGTGGTGAAAGGGGGAAGGAATGAAACAGGGAAAGTGGGAAAGAGAGAGGGAAAGAGAGAGGGAGGGAGGGAGGGAGGGAAAGAAGGAAGGGAAGACAGGAAACAGAAACAGGGAAGGGGGAGCTCGCAAAGCGGAAGTGAAGCGAGGAGGAGGAGGGCGAAGGTGTGCTCTGCGTGTAGCCACCCCAATGGGAGTTCGCCTCCCTCTCTTCAGGACAAAGCCTTGAGGGAGCCCCGGGCCGGACAGCATCGGCTGCCGGGCCGCATTTGGGCCGTGGGCCGCAAGATGCCCAGGTCTGCTCTATGGGATATTGCCATGGCAATAAAGAGGAATCGTAGCACTATATTATGAAAGGGACTCAAGTTTCCTGCTGTCTAAGGTGATATTGGTTGCTACTGTGACTCATTAGTTCCCTGATTTGCTAGCAGGCCCATGGGTCGAATGTGTTTTGGAGCTCAAGGTATAGTCCTTTTGGTCATACTGAAACAACCTGGGACTAATTATATTTTTAACATGAATTTTTGGAAAATCCTTTAAGATTCATGAATGGAGTGTGATAGTAGACCGAACTCAGCCATCTAATTAACAACACAGTGAGTGCACTGTTCCTTGGAAGCCCAGGGTTCACCCTAGACAAACTTTATATAGTAGAACTCCTGCAAAAGCATGAACTTGCAACACACTGAGCAACAAAAAATATGACTTACAAACAAATTTTCCCGTAAAGGGTAAACAGTTTCTTATCTATGTAACCACGCTTATTCTTTGTATCTTGTTCTGGTGTTACATCAAGATGTGTGGGAAACTGGTTCAAAATATTATGTCAATGTTTTACTACTTGAAATCACTAAGAACTTGCAGCATTTTCTGTGTATGAAAATGGGTTTCTCCAACATTGCTGTACTTTATTTAGGTCTTATGGCCACTTTCTGACTTCTCGCTGCCCTACCTTAATCTGAAGAATCTCCTTAACAATCCAAGAACCAAATATTAGCTAGATGGTTGCAGCTCATTTCATCACTAGTAAGAACCCTTAGGATGACAGAAAGAAGAGATAGGACTTTCACTGTGGTGGCTCCCTCTTCATGGGATATCTAGTTAACCATGGCATATGTGGGTAGCTCTATCTTTTAGAGTAATAAATACATTCTAAAGAGCAAGTTATTCTAAGCTGCTTTTTATTGGATTTAAAAGTTTTTATTTTATATTATTAACATTGTATTAAATCTTATTATAAAATTACTGTATATGAGGCAGCACAGCCACTGAGGGGCAGCACAGCACATGCTAGCATATAATTTGCATCTAACTCTTAAACTGACATATGAGATACCATGTCAGGAGTGACAAAGAAAAGCACTACTGGCATCATAGCTAAATGCAGGGTAAGAACACACATTAAAACATTCTTAAATCACTATACTGTACAGGATGAGAAATCAAACTTTGGGATGGAGTAACATCCTAAAATTAGGAATGATTTGCTACAAAACTTTCTGGATTCCTAGTCGGCCAATATTGCAGGAATGTGAATAGACAAAAGTAATTGATGGCTGATGACTAAGTCTGGGAAAAGGAGTTGACAGTGTTTCATTGCTTGGAAGATGCCATGTAGTTGTGAAAAATTCAAAATAGTTCTTGCTAATAGATCTGCCCCTTTCAAAGCTCAGTGCACAGAAAAGGAGGGGGATCCTAATTTGTTACACATCTTTTCTGAAGAGTTTTATTTTTTACTGACTAGCTAGATGACTAAACAACCTATTTTAAAGGTCACCTGCTCACCACACTTTACATTTAGGCTGCAGTCCTACAAGAGCAAAGCTCATTGAATTGGTGTTATTTATTTTGAGGGAAAAAAGGCTGGTAGTGTGCAGTGATTTGAGTGCTGAAGTAAGACTTTGGGATACCTGGTAGGCATGGTTAGGTTCGTTCAGAATCTTCATAATTCGGAATAAATTTGGAATGATTTGTCACCCCTTCTTTTCTCTTTCTCTCCATTCTCCTCTCCTTCCTACTGTTTTCCTCCTCTTCCTCCACTTAAGCGACTGAGGGGGAAAAGGAAAGGGCCTGAGGATGTTAGGAATGGTGGGAGTTGAAGTCCAAACACCTGAAAGGAATACCTGATCTGCTTTTAGGCCCCAGATACATTGCCATGTAATGCATCTTGAAACTGCATTATGTATATATATACTCAGTGATGTAGACTTCTATCATGCAGATTAGCTGCCTTCTATGAGTCTCCATAATGCATAATGCAGTAGGTCCACAGTTTGAATCCATTTAGCAGTTTGAATCCGGCTTTGCAGTTTGAGGTGCTGGTGGGAAGATAATGGCGGGAAGGTAATAGAGTCATGCTGGTGACATGACCTTGGAGGTGTCTATAGACAACATGTCTCTTTGGCTTAGTAATGGAGATGAGCATCACTCCCCAGAGTAAGACAGGACTAGACTCAATGTCAAGGGGAAACCTTTACCTCAACTTTGATAATCTGAATTGTGTGACAGGAGGAGGAGGATCGCCTCCTCGTCTTCCTCCACATTGACAGCTGAGGCAGGCCTGGAGTGTAAGAGCCCCTCTGTCAGGAGTGGAAGAGCCCCTGAACTTTCCTCAGTGCCAGTGCTGTTTTTTTCCCAACTGCGCATGCGTGTCTGCCATTAACAAAGCTGTTTCAGAAGTCTCAGAAGTTTCAAAAAGTTTTGAACATTTTTTTCTATGAAAATCGGAATTGATTTCCAAATCGAACCACAAGCGCCCCCTACATCCAAAATGAGTTTTGAACCATTTTTAAAAATCAAACAAGCCTAATACCTGGGTTTGAATCCCTGTCAGCCATGGAAACCTATGGACTGACCTTAGACATATCACATTCCCTCAACTTCAGTTAGGGCAATGACAAACCTCTTCTTAATAAATCTTGCCTAAAGCCTATAATAGGATCACCATAAAACAGACTTCATTAGGAAATATATTGTGAGAGAATATGCTGAGAGATTTATGTTTTGAATTTGGGCCTTATCTTGGTAACATATCCAGGAATAACCTGGATAGGGTTGTTGAGGGCACCACACATCCATATGCACTTTTTTTTGAAACAATGGAATAGGATACCAAATATCTTCATCTACAAGCACCCCTTTCAAAATGCAACAACAGCCTCGAGAAGGAGCTACAAGGTGTGTGAAGTAGTTACTCTGAAGGGAAAAAAAGAAATGGAAATGGTAGGGGGCAGACTTCTGAAGGAAGCCCAGGAAGAGTGGAGGAGAGGTACCCACACTCTGTGAGTTAGGAACGGATTGGACAGTGTGGTTGAATGCTTTGAGTGATAGACAAGGGGGCATCTACATTGATGCAGTTTGACATCACTTTAACTGTCATGATCCAATACTATGGAATCCTGGAAGCTGTAATTTGGTGAAGCATCAGCACCCTTTAGCAGAGAAGGATAGAGACCAGGTAAAGCTACAACTCCTTTGATTCCATGGTATTGAGCCATGGCAATTTGAGTCATGACAGTTCTATTAATTCTACAGTGTACATGCACCTAAGATTCTGGGAGACCAGGGTTTGAATCCCACTCAACCATGGAAACCTGTTAGGTGATCTTGGGCATGTCACAAAATCTCAGCCTCAGAAAAGGGCAAAGACAACGCCCACTGCACACATCTTAACAAGAAAACCTCATGGTAAGTTAGAAATGTCTTGAAGACACAGGCAACAACAAGACTCTTGATGTGCAAGTATAGTCAGAAAGAGCAAGAGCCCATCTCTACAGCCAACCAGTTCCCCTCCTTGCTATGGTTGCTCACCAAGGAAATCAGTTAAGACTGGCAGAGCAGTTTCCACCACCATCTATAAGTACATACTACCTGTCCATTGGAATTCCTTTCCATCAGGAAGGTTGTTTCTCACAAGCTTTTCTTTTACAAACTAGTCAGAGTATATCTATATGCACAATCTTTGGGGTAATATATGAGTATTTAATTGATCTTTTATTGCTTCTTGTTTGTATTTTTGCAGACTTTTTTATTTTTGTATTTATTAGATGTGTAATTTGAAACTTTAGATATTTATCACTGTGTTTCTTGTTAGTTTCTGACTGCTCTAAGCTGTTATGGGGAAAGGAGGTCTAGATATCAAATTAATAGCAATAGTAATCATGAACATTTATTCCATGATAAAGTCATTTATTTGTTTTCAATCATTTATTTTCGGTGTTTCCTGCTTCTGCCTGTAGTTAGGTATATCCCCATAAAGATATTACTTAACATAAACTTTACCCTGTTTTGTGCTTTTATGTTTAAAAATCGACTATATGGACTGAAGGATGAGTGGTGAAATTTACCTTATCCTTCATTTTTTTTAAAAGGTAAAGCTGTCTCAAAAGAGGAAAAAACGAAACCCTTGGTCGACTTCTTGATCCATGTGCTCCCTCTTGTGGACATCATGTTTCATTTCTTGGGAACATGCAAATAAGAATTGCAGAGCATTGGATGCTTTACGGACATCATGCATTAGCAAAGACTAGGTATGCCTGAGTCGTAAGAAATGTGCAACCTTGAAAGCAGAGCTACACGGAAAGTACATTTAGTGGGGCTCAGAGCAGTATTGCAACATGAATATGAATCACAACTTTAAAAATCATCTGCTTTAGTTGCAAATGGTTCTACACATTGATCAGGACATGGTGGGGTTTTTTATTGGGTCTACCTAAGTTTTGCACACAACATATCTTTTCCCAGATGCTGAATTGAAGTCAGGGCCATCTTCCAAGGATGCCCAGTGCTACCCAAAGCACCCAATCTGAACCTGCATTGCTTCTCTTCAAAAAGTTTTCTGAAGAGCAGGAAGAGTCCCAAGGCTCTCAATATGGGAGAGGCAGCTCTTATGTTAAAAAGCCCAGATAAAGCTATGCATCATATATGGAGAATCTTGAAGAATGAATTCTTATGGGATACTCTGACCTAGCCACGGTGATCCAAGCCACGATCATCTCAAAATTAGACTACTGTAACGCCCTTTACATTATTTATTTATTTATTTATTTTTCATGCTTCTATGCCGCCACTCCCGGGAGGGCTCGGGGCGGCTCACAGGAGCCATACAAGGCACGATAAAACAACAACAGTGGTTAAAAACAGCAACAAAACAGCATAAAAACAGTGCAATAGTTAAAAATCTGGGGTAACGACATTGGCCTACCCTTGTCTTTGATCCGGAAGTTTAAGCTCATCCAGAATGCCGCTGCTCGTCTCCTTGCTGGAGTGCCAGTGAGGAAGTCCCATCCTACAGCAGCTTCATTGGCTTCCGGTTGAGCACCGGATCACTTTCAAGGTGATGGTGTTAACCTTCAAGGCCTTACATAGCTTGGGGCCGGTGTATCTGAGGGACCGTCTCACCCCCTATCAACCCCAGAGATCGCTCCGTTCTGAAGATCTAAACCTCCTCGAAGTGCCCAGCTTTAAAACCATCCGCCTGGCTTCTACTCGTCACAGATCCTTCTCTGTGGCAGCACCGAGTATTTGGAATACTTGCGTGCCCTGCAAGATTTGTCCTCCTTTTGCAGGGCTTGCAAAACGCAACTCTTCAAGCTGGCATTTGACTGCTGATTTCTGTAATTATGTTTAGTTAGTCTAGTTTTAAGCTTAGTTAAATTTTTATGTGTTTTATGTGTTTTATGCTGTTTTATGCTATTTTGTGAGCTGCTCTGAGCCCTCGGGGAGTGGCGGCATACAAAAATGAAATAAAAATAAATAATAATGAATAAATACTAGAAAAAGAGGGCAGTAGTGGAGGGTACTGAGTGGGGCCTCAAGCTAGGTACAGTAGTCAACTAGTGAACTCTGACCCTCTTTTGTTTCACCTGCTTCCAGAGAGATGAAAGAGTGGTGCCCTTGATATTTTTGCCATATTTTCCCATTGTTCCTATCTAAGAAGAAATGAAGAGAGGCAAAAGCAAATTAAAAATTTGCTTCTGCATGTTTTAAAAGGGTTCATGGTGTGTACATGTGCATTCAAATCACTTCCAACTCATGGTGATCTCATGATTTTCATAGAGTTTAGTTTACTTACGCAAAAATACCAAGAGGTAATTTTGCCAGCTCTTTCCTCTAAATATAATCTGTAGCACCTGGTATTCGTTGGTGATCTCCCATCCAAGTATTAATCAGAGCTGATTGTGCTTAGCTCCTAAGATCAAACAGAATCATCATTCCTCTAGCATATGACATAGCCATTGTTTATCACATTTTGAAATGAAAGTATCAAAAATCCAGTAGCAATAATGAAGTTACAATGGAGCTTATACATTTTTTTCAAAATGCAAGATAAACAAGCTTATTAATGATACCTTTTGACTGAAGAATAATCTACAAACATGGTAGAAACATTTGCTGGCATTCTACTGATGAACTTCAATTGCCTGCGTAAGATTAGCACAACTACAACTCCCTTTTAATATCACTGTGGAAATCAGAATTAAGTTCCAACCACATATTGACCCCCCCCCCCAAATTCCTGATTGCTTATTAATAGTGCTGTAAGACTGTTCCATAACCGTTTCCATAGTCAGTTCCCCTGCTGTTAGCTCCATTGGGAAAAAGCAAGCAAACAACAAAAAACCTCATCTTGTGAACAACGCAGCCCCTTAACATGGTCTTTTACATGTTGTTAGAGACCAAAGGGATGCGTGGGAATACAATCAGTTATTTTCCATTAGCTGGATGTGCAGATTCTCTAATGTTCAGAACACTTTTCATTGTTAACTGCATGCCATGAAATCGGCCACTAGGTGGCCTCACATACTCACCTGAATCTGATCACACAAGTTACTCATTCTAGTTGCAAAATAAAAGCTTGCTGAGAAAACTCAAATTCTGATAGCAGTCAGATTCATCTAGGTGTTTTATTTATTTATTTCTTCCAACTTCTATACCGCAACTCCCCGAGGGCTCGGAGCGGTTTACAAAGCTTGAACATAGACAGACAACAACAATAAAAATATAGCAACAAGAGGGAGAGAAGGGAGGGGGTAAGGGGACATGGGGGGATAGGGAAGGCATGTATATTTGTAAGTAGCTATAAGCATATGAGCATATATTTGGATCTATTAAGCAACAGTTGCATTAAGTTTTCTGTTGGTGATGTGCTCAGCAGTATTACTCTAATGGTTATATTGCTCAAATATAACCATTTTCATAAACAATTTCATATATTGGTTTGGGGCATAACTGTTCACATGGACTGGACTTTCCCCTATATATCAGGTATCTGTAACTATGATAGTACACAGGCCTCCATATTTAACAGATGAGAAAACCATGATGCCTGTAGTGAACCAGCATTAGAGTATGATGGTCAATATTACAAAAAACTCTCTGGCATTACTTCGCAAACGAAGATTCTTAGGAAGGACTCCTCCCATGCTTTTTTGGTCTACATCGGATTGCAAACTTATGGTTTAATTAGTGTACCTGGTTTGTGGACACTAATTATCGCACTTTGAAGGTCATGTTCCAACTATTATCAATTGTCCTTGAACATCTTGCCAGGCGCAGATGTTTATGCCAGTCAAAGCATGAAAAAAAACAGATTCCTCTGTAATTTCTCAAGTTTGTACCATCCTAGTAATGCTTGCCAAATGTGTGTGTAGTTTCTAGCACATGAGAACTGATGGAGTGTACTGCCTGACTCCTCCTTACAGTCATCTTCTGACTCCTTTCCCATACAACTGTTGAATATGAATAAAACAGCAAAAATTCTTCATCAAGTGGATTTCCATTTTCTCCTTCACATTAAATTGCAAAATATCTTGGGGCAGTCCTGGATTTGCTTCCAGACTGGCCATATTTAGTGCGTGTGAAGAAGCAGAATAATACACAGGTTTATGTGGCAATTCCCAAGATGGGAATCATGATGACATAAACTATTAGCTTGTAGAATGCTTCTTCCAGAGAAGCCACATTGTTTGTATGCGTCAAACAAGGGCTGACATAATGGTTTCTATGAAATCTAAACCTCCCTTGAGGGACATAATTTCTTGTTTTGAAACAAAACATGAAACCTGATCATGGCTTTCATGAGGTGCACAACTCATATTTTGGCTGTGTTGAGATGTACTGCAGTCAATTCCAAATTTGGGTTAGAAGTTTCAAAGTTGCTTTCAACCAAAAGCAAACAAAGGTGTAGTAAGATTTTGGTAAAACTTAAGTTAAGGCTGTTTATATAACACTATGATTATTTGTTTTAATCTCTCTCGGCATTACTTCACGAACGAAGATTCTTAGGAAGGACTCATCCCACGCTTTTTACTAGAGCATTGATGACTAAAAAGGCCAATCTGAGATAGGCAAGTTCGGTTGCAGAAAGCACAGCAGAAAGTCTCCTTGGGTGATGTTGTTTCCAAGTTGCGTTTCTTTCTGTGTTGTTGTTTCCCTTCAAGACCCTCTTCGAAAGAGGCTGCAGCATTGTGGACAGTGCGTCTCCATGCCAGGGTGGACCATTGTTGGTGATCAATCTGGCCGAGCCTGAGTCTCCTCAGATTGCTTGAGGTGGGGTACAATAAAATCAAAAACATATGAACATACAATATATCCAATAAATTAAATAGATAAATACACAAAAATATAAAAAAAATGCACCAAACAGATATACAGAACTGAAATATAGTAGCAACAGAATGCAAATCAAAACTCATAACTGAAAGTTGACTAGGTAGGCCAGCTGGAAGTAATGGGTTTTCAATCATGTTTAAAATTATGACAGCTCATTTAGCTGTCAGAGCTCTTCCAGCAGGTCATTCCTCAGTCATGGGGTGGCTGATGAAAAGGTCCTCTGGGTGATAAACACATAAGTGACAGATATTCTGATACAGAGACTTTGCAGTTTTCTCTGCTGCATGCTAAATATATTCAGCTCCCTAAGTTGCTTGCCAGAGCATTTCCCTTCTTGGTCACCCTCTGTAGCAACCCAGTTCTCTTTTGTGCCTGGGGGCAGGGGGCAGCACCGGGGGTCCCACTTGCATTAGAACCAGCCGCAGCTGAGGAAGAAATGGAGGAAGGGGTTAATGAGCTAGCTGGACCTTCCTCTCCCACAGCGAGTTTGGCCTGGGATGAAGGATGGCCGGATGGCTATGAGAACTGGCAAGGTCAGGCTGATTCTGAAAGTGCTGATAGTGATGAATGTTATGAGAAACCGGGTGGGTACGGATCACAGGAGAGAATTTGGGAAAACATGGGCGATGAGGCCATGGAAGCTGAAAGGGAGTTAGACTCTCGTGAAGATAGTGAGCCAGGTGCTGGGAGGCAAGGTCAGAGCTTTGATAGGAGACGGAGTATCGACTCCAGCAGGAGGGATTGGCACCGCAGCCTAGAGCTCCAGAGAAGCGCTAGATCCCGTAGCACAGATTACCGCCGAAGCCTAGAGCGTCGGGGGTCCCGCTGTGAGGTTTAAGTATAGGATCCGTGGGAACGGGTCCTCAGTAGCTCGGCCACTTCTAACCTAAGGAGGTGTAGCGAGCAAAGGACCACGGAGCCAAGTCGAGGCTCGTGCCTTGCCAAGAAGTTTCTTGGGCCCTGATTGAACTTTGCCTTGTTCCTTGATCCGCTTGGTTTTGCGGAGCTTTTGCCAAGCCTTTTGCCAAGACCTTTGCCTTTGGATTTTACTACAGACTCTGTACTTTTGGACAGAACTTTTCTATATCTCATGGACAATTGCCTTTTTATCTGTTCTTTATTCTTCAATAAATAGTTAGCTGATTACCGTCTCTGTGTGTGTGATTAAGGGGCCGGCCGAGTCCTTGCATCGTGACACCCTCGTCTGTGCATGTTTCTGCTGCTTCTTGAACTGTGCTGCCCAGAAATGGACACAATTCTCCAGGTGATTGCTTCTCTTCATATGAACAGTAGGCTTGTGCAGACTGGGTAAACTGTCATCCATTTCGGTGTTCCAGTTTTTGATGGGAGTATCCAGATTCTTTTGGGAATCTCCTGAATTCAGGAGGAGTTTTCAGTCTGGGAAGCTGAAAGATTCATTTTCTATCCAGCCCATTATGAGGGTGAGGACCTCCCAAGCTCCCCTTCCTGTCATTTTGTCCATATATCCTTCATTAAGACCTATAATAAAAGCATCAGAGTTAAGATAGCCCTTTTTCTACAATCCTTTCCCTTCTATCTGTAGAGGAGACCAGGTTTAATGCTTCATTAAAGTTGTTTCTACTCTAAAGGAGAGAGGGGTTGCAGGCGTGCTGCACTCTCTCTGCAGCATGCAGCTTTCCAAGGCATTTTAAGGAGGCTTCCCGACTTCCCAGAGAAGGAAGAGCGATTGACCTGGAGCTATCATACCCTGGACTTCCTTCAAAAGCCCTCTCTTTTTTCTTGATTTGGAGGCACTGGAGTTGTGCCTCCCTCCCCTCACACTTTTCCTTCTAGCGGATGCCTCCCTCCCGCACTCTTCTTGTAACTGAAGGCAGCTTGTTTTTGACAGCTATTGTACTGCTGTGGATGAAAAAAACATGGAGGCTTAGCCCTTGCCATTATGGCCAACCAAACAAGCTGGATTAGCCAAAGGGAACCGGCCAAATCGAATACATGTACAAGCCTAATATAGCCTAGAATTTCATGGACTTTTTTGGCCAACTACAGCTCACTATGAGATCATGTTTAGCTAAAGGTCACCAAAACTGCTGGACTTTTTTCACAGATGCTGCTTTCAAGACATCTTTATCACTTGGCTGCACCGTACTTGATGAGTCACTGCTAAACATCTGAATACACTTCGCAAGGCAAATGCATAGAGAAAATATAAAGGCTCAAACATCTATACTCAAAAAAAAAAACAGAGGAAGATGTTGCATCTCCTTCCCATATTATATCAATGCCAGGTTGAGTATCAATGGATCCAGGTGGCCTATGGTTAACTACATAGCTGTCATTAATTCCAAAATAAATCCAAGTCTTTCATAGGGTACATTTGCAGTTAAAATCAACTTCACAGTGTTGGCACTACCAAATGAAGCCCACAAGTAACTTTAATAATGCAAATGTTATTACTGTTGTTGTGGTTGCAAGCACAGAGACAATTTGTTTTCTGCAGCAGTGGCAATAATCCTGAGCAATGCATCTCTTGTTCTTTGGCATCATTCGGTTGGGCAGGGAAGATTTTATAAGAACAATAATTCCCGATCTTGCATACTTTCCTTTTGTTGCAGTCAACAATCGTTGCCTTGAAAGCTTTCCTTTTCTTGGAATCATCCCAATTCAGTCCTGCTGAAGCTGTGAAATCTAACAGTGTTAGGCAATAGATTTTGGTCAATGATTTTACAGCTCCCTTGGCCTTAATTCTTACTGGCAGCATTTCCTTGCAAGCACTCTGCTCTCATCCATGCAATAAATGTAGTTATGATTTTCATTTGTTGTGAACAATTGACTTGATTGTAGAATCATAGCATAGGAAGGGGTCTCATGGGCCATCAAGTCCAATCCCCCACTCAGTGCAAGAACTCCAGTTAGAGCATCGATGTTATGTAAATATCCTGTTTCATTAACTGCACTGAAATGTGTCTATTAGGATTATTTAGAAGGAGCATTTGTGCAGGAGATTAAGTAATAGTCAATATTGCTTTGTTGCGGCAAGACTAATAATAGCCAAGACATGGAAGGGGGAAAAAAGAACTAACTATTAAAGATTGAAGAGACAAATTATTAGATTATATCCAAATGGCCAGGCTGACAAGTAGTAGTAGAGGAGGAAATAATGAAGAATTTGCAAACAAATGGAGGCTGGCACTTGGTTATCTGGAAAACAAGACAAAGATAGATGTGGAGATTGCCACAAAGGGGATTTATTGAGAGGATATCTAAGCGTAGTTGCTGGATAGTTATGTGATCTGCATTGAGTGGTGTTGGAGGTCAAGGTGAAAAGGACATATTAAGGTATGACAACTGTACAGCTAATATCTGTTTTTCATATGTTCTACAAGGGTAATCAATATAGTGCTTTGTTAACTTTTTTTGTATGCTTGCATTTTTGTACACCTTTTTCTTTTTGTTTTTTCTATTTTTTTAAAAAATGTTTATATACACAATAAAACAATTTTAAAAATTAAAAAGAAAACAGCACATGAAATAAAACAACCAGCATGAATAAAAACTGTTCAAATCTTCAAGAGGCCACCAGAAAGTGTCTTCTAAAATATACACCAGGATGACTTTTCCCCATCAGTTTTCACTTTAGTCACTATTTTGGTAACCAAACACCAAAATACACTGATGATAGATGGTGGCTTGTTCGTTGTTCCCCTTTCTTTCTGTTTTATTGTTCACAGAGGCTCAAAAAGGGATTGTGGTGCAATGGTAGTTTACATTGTTAGTTGTAGACAGCCACATATGTTTGTTGACAGATAATTGGGTAGAGTAGAATCCTGTTTTTCTGTTTTAGATTTTTTGGTATTGTTTATTGCAGACTAGCTGCAGCAACCAGAAATAAAAGTTTGCATTCCTTCAATACTCATTTACCACCCTCACAATGCTGATGCTGTTACTAAGACTTCCAGATAGACAGGACGAGGCAGAAAACAGGGGACTGCACAGTTCACACAGCACAGTACAGTTGGCTAAGGTATGCATTGCCTGCATAGTCAAATGTCTGAGGGCCCTTCCATACAGCCCTATATCCCAGAATATCAAAGCAGGAAATCCCACATTATCTGAGTGTGGACTCAGACAATCCAGTACAAAGCATATAATGTGGGATTTTCTGCCTTGATATTCTGGGATATAGGGCTGTGTGGAAGGGCTCTGAGTAACTATAAAACTGGGATTCAACAGTTGACATGGGCAGTAAAACCTCATGAATATTTTAGTGCAAGTCAAGTTATATATTTCAGGTGAGAAACATCAAAGCTTAAAGGTGAGCCATATGTATTGTTAAACCTTTTTTTCTTGTTAGGAGCAACTTGAGAAACTGCAATTGGCTTATGGTGTGAGAGAATTGGCCATCTGCAAGGACATTGCCCAGAGGACGCCCGGATGTTTTTGATGTTTTATCATCCTTATGGGAGGTTTCTTTCATGTCTCTATATGAGGAGCTGGAGCTGATAGAGGGAGCTCATCCATGCTCTCCCCGGATTTGAACGTGTGACCTGTCGGTCTTCAGTCCTACCGGCACAGGGGTTTAACCCACTGCACTACATGGGGCTCCTTGTTAAACTATTGACAATAAGAAACTCCTGATGGTCTACTGCAAATGAGCCAGAGGCATCACAGGAGGGTCCAAGCCTACATTCTGTACGCCCTTGAGCTACGAGTTGTAAGGATAAGGGAAAGGGAAAGGGAATATATAGCTCTGCAACATCCATTAGAGTAAAGTTCTCATCATCTGTAGCTGCACTGCAACAACTGATGGGTGCCACAGGTCCAGCCCCATAGCGGCCCTTTTAGCACTGCTTGTGCAAAGCTTTGAGTCTGGGCTGAAATTATCAGCTCATTAACCTTCCTGTTCTGGCAGACACATTTGCAACTTATTTTTCAATGTAGGACACATTTCACCATACTGTACTTTAAAAACTTTCTAAATGCTTAACCACAGG
Organism: Anolis apletophallus; assembly: GCA_030556195.1. Classification (NCBI taxonomy): domain Eukaryota; kingdom Metazoa; phylum Chordata; class Lepidosauria; order Squamata; family Anolidae; genus Anolis; species Anolis apletophallus. The sequence goes on along the minus strand of JARBWK010000003.1, from coordinate 157,241,792 downwards.
CATCAAGTGTTTCTATAAACCACACTTACAGTAGGAATGGCCAAATATCCTTGAAAGGGTAAGAGGGAACATAAACAGAACATATAATCTCTCCATCCTTGTTCTGTTTGCATTCTTTCTCAGGAAAAGAGTGCTTTTACATACTGCTTTCCTGTCTCACTGGCATATTCCCAGAACCACAAAACCTTTGTTAATAGGATATAGACAGCTCCATTCCCTAGCAAGTTTACAGTCTCTGCATTGATGAGCATCTCTTCAGGGAAGAATTTTCAGTAGAGTTCTGCCAGACCCAGTACAGGCTCACAGTCACAACAGAGGCAAATGGTATACTGTGGGTCCTGATAAGCACCATACACTTTTCATTATATGAATCAGTGGTATGGTTTCAGCTTCCAAGTCAGTGAGGGCAGCAAATCTGCTGCAAGTTTGAAGCCTTAAAGCAGTGTTTCCCAACCAGTGTGCCGTGGCACACTAGTGTGCCGTGAGCTATCATCAGGTGTGCCGTGGAAAATTGGAACCTCCAATACCCTTTCTTCCCCCTCCTGCCAAACACTTTTTCTTCTCCACTTGGGCTCCCTTCTTCCCAGCCTCGCTCTGCTTGCTTTGCCTCGTTTTGCTCACACTGCCGATTCTGCAGGAGGGGGGAGGAAGGAAGACGTGACCCGTGTGGGCGCTACTGCGCAGACTCGCCCCACGTCTTCCTCCCTCCCCTCCACAGTGCTCTCTGGATATAGGTGAACTACAACTCCAAAACTCAATGTCAATACCCACCAAACTCTTATAGTATTTTCTCTTGGTTATGTTAGTTCTGTGTGGGAAGTTTGATTCCATTCCATCATTGGTGGAGTTCAGAATGCTCTTTGATTGCGGGTGAACTATAACTCCCAGCTGTTGAGCAAGACCTTCGTGTGTATCTTTCTGCCAATCCTGCCAGGATATCTATGTTGTGTTTATTGAAACAGGCCCAGGTTTCACACTGAGTTTATAAATACATTTTAAAACATATTAACTATATGCATTACTGTGTTAGAGTGTTATTTTGTGTCATTTTGGTTGGTGGTGTGCCCCAGGATTTTGTAAATGTAAAAAATGTGCCGCGGCTCAAAAAAATTGAAAAACACTGCCTTAAAGGATTGGAACTTGCTTTGGGGCATACAGTTCAGACCCTTGGTCATAGAATCATAAAGCTGGAAGTAGCCACCTGCTCCACGTCACCGCCATTGTAGCACAGCAGTTCTCGTTCGTGCCTGGAGGGCAGGGAATAGGTCCTGGGGTTCCATTAGCTTTAGGGCCTGCAGCAGCAGAGGTGGATTCAGAGGATGAGCTAGATGACTGGGGTGAAGCACAGGGCCCTTTGGATGGGCCTCGCTCGCCTGCAGAGAGCTTGGCATGGGATGAGATGATGTTTGGGCCCAGCATAGATTCCGATCACCAGGTGGAGATGGGAAGCAGCGAAGGGAGTTATGAACACCCGGGGGGGAGGAATTCCCAAGAGTTTGAAAGTGTAAACATGGACGAAGCCGAATGGGAAAGTGCTAGGGAGGAAAGTTCTCAGGAAGATAGCGACACAGCTGCTGAGAGGCAAGGTCGCTCCTTCGATAGGAGACGGGACATTGAGTCTACCAGGAGGGCTTGGTCTAGGGTCCTAGACCGACCGAGGTCCGTGAGCAGAGATTGGAGACGGAGAAGCCTAGAGCGTCGCGGACCTCGGCCGAAGGATTAAGTATAGGGTCCGTGGGAACGCATCCCCAGTTCTCCGGCCACGTCTTTCCTGGATAGGCGTGAAGCGGAGTGGGACCACAAGCTAAGCCTTGGTCATCAAGCCTTGCATTTGCCTTTGTTCCTGATCCACATAGCCTTGTGGAGCCTTGCCTTTGTTCCTGATCCACATAGCCTTGTGGAGCCTTGCCAAGCTTCAAGCCTCTTTCCTACGTTCCTTTGGACAATCTTGCTTACTACCTTTTGAACAATTGCTTATCATTGGACTATACCTTCTTTGGAACTGTTTTTATACTCAATAAAGTAGTTAGCCTTCAGTACGTCTCTGTGTGTGTGATTAAGGGGCCCGCTAAGTCCGTGATCGTGACAGCCATGCAAGAATACACAACCAAAGCACACACGAGAAATGACCACTCACATATTTTTAAAAACTGCCATACAATGCGAGTCTATCTCCCACTGAGACAGCCCATTCCACTCTTCAACAGCAAATAAGTCCTTCATGATGTTTAGATGGAATCTCTTTTCTTGTAATTTGACTTGATTGTTTCATGTTTTAGGCTCTGGAGCAACAGAAAATAGACTCACTCTATCTTCGATTTGACACCCTTTCAAATGTTTAAAAGTGGTTATCAAAGCTCCTTTAAAGTTTATTTATTTACCATATTTATACACCGCCTTTCTCAACCCCATTGGGGACACAAGGCAGCTTACATAAATAGGCAGCAATTTGATGTCAAAACACACATAATAAGAACATATACATTAAAACGATAATTAAAAACATATAAAACCTTAAAACCAATTAAAATCATGAAATCCAATATCAATCTGCGGCCATTACAATTTGTCATTGCACTATTCCACAATTTTTCTTATTGCATTGATAAATTACTCACGGAATGCTTCATCACACATTTACATCTTTAGTCTTTTCCTAAAGGCCAGGAGGGAGGGGGCTGATCAAATTTCACTCAGGAGGGAGTTCCATAGCCCAAGGCCACCACTGAGAAAGCCTTGTCTCTTGTCCCCGCCAGCCGCATCTGTGAAGGAGGCGGGACTGAGAGCAGGGCCTCCCCATAAGATCTTAATCTCCTAGCTGGCTCATAGAGGGAGATACGTCTGGAAAGGGAAACTGAGCCAGAACCATTTGGGGTTTTATAGGCTATAGCTAGCACTTTGAATTGTGCTCGGTAGCAGACTGACAGCCAGTGGAGCTGACGCAACAGGAGTGATGTCCTCTCTCTGTACACTGCTCTAGTAAGCAGCCAGGCTGCCACCCGTTGAACTACTTAAAGCTTCCAAACGGTCTTCAAAGGCAACCCTGTATAGAGCGCATTTCAGTAGTCTACTCGGGGATGTAACAAGAGCATGAACCATCATGGCCAAGTTTGGCTTCCCAAGGTATGGGCACAACTGGCGCACAAGTTTTAATTGTGCAAAAGCTCCCCTGGCCATCGCTGAAAGTGGAAGCTCTAGGCTCAGTGATGAGTCCAGGAAAACTCCCAAGCTGTGAACCTGTGTCTTCAGGGGGAATGTAACCCCATCCAGGACAGGCTGTAAGCCTATACCCTGTTTGGCCTTATGACTGATCAGAAGTATATCTGTTTTGTCTGGATTCGATTTCAATTTGTTCGCCTTCATCCAGACCATTCAAACTAAAGATCACTTTACTGGCAACAGGCATGTAGCCGGGGCTAAGGGGCTTCAGCCCCCCCCCCGAAATTCTCAGGGTGGTCCGCGAAAAGGCCTTACTGGTACATTATTTAAACTTATGTTTATTCATATCATGATCTGATCACCATGCTCATTATATCCCACATTAATGGGGTTATTGGGATAACAATACAAAAGGTTTGCTAGGGTAGACCCTCTTCCACCCAGTCTCAGCCCCCCCAAACCAAACTCAGCCCCCGAATCAAAATCCTGGCTACGGCTCTGACTGGCAATGAAAATATCATGTGCCACCAACTATGTCTATATCCTTAGGATATGAAAAAAAGAACATATTTGCATTCCATCTCATCCTTCTATTCATGAGGTGCATGAAAGCTGCAACACACACACACACACACACAGAGAGAGAAACATATAGTATATATACACACACAAATATTTAAAAACTCATAAAAAATTAAAACACTCATCAACTAGAAATCCATCCACTCAATTATCTATAAAACATCAATCGCTATTCAAGAAGAGAAAGGGGAAGAGAAGCTAGAAATGGACTGCAATGGGAGAACAAATGGATGTTTCGTCAATATTCCGTCCAAACATGCTGAAATAGTAGCCTCTTCACCTTGTATCTGTTGCAAAGCAGTGAAGGAAATGAAGAAATACAAGTATTTCTGAGTAAAAATTTCACCAAGGCACCAAGGTCAAGTAGGCTGTGGTAGTAGTTATAATTCAAAATTCCAACATGCAGGTGCACATGATAGATCCCAAGAAGTCCAAATCAAGCAATTGTGATTATCCATCACTCTCAATCTTCCAGCCAGCAAGGGTCCTTCCACACAGCTATATAACCCAGAACATCAAGGCAGATAAGGCACAATATCTGCTTTGAATTGGTAAATTTGAGTCCACATTGTCATATAATCCAGTTCAATGTGGATTTTATACAGCTGTGTGGAAGAAGCTTGAGAGTAAAGTAATAAACTTCCTTGTATTTTATGGGACCTTCCATATTACAGTTATTTTGGGGGATCCTCATAGCTTGATATTTTGGGGGATCCTCATAGCTGTGTGGAAGGGGCCTGTATATTTAGAGATATAGAGCCCTTCCACACAGCTGAATAAAATCCCACATTTTCTGCTTTGAACTGGAATATATGGCAGTACGGACCCAGATAACCCAGTTCAAAGCAGATATTGTGGGTTTTCTGTCTTGATATTCTGGGTTATATGGCTGTGTAGAAAGGTCCATAGCCTCATGTCTACAGCCAGCCTTGACATGGAGGATGACACCCCCCACACACACACACTCATATATAACCAAGTGAAGGAGGGCTGGGGAGGCACTTTGGGGACAAGGGTTGCAAAGAGGTGGGAGAAAGAGGGTGGGCACCAGGGAGGAGAGAGGGGAACCCAAGCTTGAATTATGGTCTCTCCTTCCTTACCTCACCAAGATAGTGACAGGACCCATCTTTCCCAGCATTGTCATAGCAACTGTAGGTTTAGTTGGAGCCTGCCACTCAGGGTGCTTCCACAGGGCTTAAAGCCATGACGATGTGGGTTTAAGAAACCCATTTCATCATGGGTTTAAGGGCCCTTCTTCACAGCCCTCTATCCCAGAATATCAAGGCAGCCCTCTTGCTGCATAAAAATGATGTGCCAGGAAAAGCAGCTTCATAGCAGCCTGTTTTTTTTTATTTTAAGGCTTTAGGAGGGGGGTTGGGAAGGGGTTGTGCACCATCTCGCATTTCCACATAGAAATTTGTGCCTTTTGTAAATGCATTTCCCCCAATTTGTACATTTGTTTAAACACTTTACTTAATATCCACTCTTTCTTTCAAAATTCCATTATAAATGGCAGCTCCTAATTGGTTCTGTCTTAAAAATCACCAATAATCACCAATAGTGAAATAATAATGAAGTTTTGAAAGTTTTGTTAGAGTTCTGAAATGTTCACCACCAGAACTTTAGCAACACTGTAGAAGCAAAGCACCAGTGTCGCCTAGTTTTCACCACCAGAACTTTAGTTTTGTAAGTACTTTAGAACCATTTAGAACCATGATTGCCCAGACCTAATGGGGATATAGATAGATGATAGATAGAAAGATAAATAGATAGATATGCTTGAAGCTGCATTTCAGGAAGAGGATAGCCAATGAATGAATGGGTGACGGTCTGAGTGAGTGCCTGCCTGTGTGAGTGAGTAGCTGGCTGGCTGGCTGGGCGGGCAGACTGGCAGGCAGCTGGGCGAGTAGTGAGTGAATGAAATGGGCATGTGGGTCTTTGGGTGGGTAGATGGCCGAGTGGATGGACCTATGCATCAAGGATGTAACTATTAGAGTTGGAAGACGTATTGATAAATAAAAAACAAAAGTGGGTAGGAAGGATATATAAAATTCTCCAAAGACGGGATAAAGACAGGATAAAGGGAAGGACCACTCTAAGGACTATAAGATAAAATGGTCAAGAAACCTGGGATACAAAATTAATGCAGAGATATGAAAAACAATTTGGGGGAAAAACATAAACATCTCGTATAGCCAAAACTATAAGGAAAACTGGATAAAACTAGTGTATAGGTGGCACTTCGCTCCCATGAGGATTGCAAGAATGTTCCCTAATGCTAGCCCCAGATGTTGGAACTGTAAGGATAAAAACGGAACGTATTTTCACATCTGGTGGCTGTGTAAAAAGGCAAAGGATTTCTGGACCATGGTACACAAGAAATTGGAAAAAATAATAAATAAAGAATTAATAAAGAAACCAGACTCCTTCTTATTGGGAATACTTGATGCTAAGTTAAATAAAGAGGAAAAGAACATGTTTATACTGTCGACGACAGCCGCAAAGATGATCTTTGCAAAGTATTGGAAAACAGATAAAACTCCAGGCAAAGAAGAATGGTTGTTAAAAATTATTGACACCATACAAATGGAGAGATTAATGGATAGACTAAGGGAAAACACTAAGAAAGAAACTAACTGTACAAAAAACTATGAACTGTTCATAAAATATTATAAAAAAGCGTATAATATTGACCTAGACCTAACGATTTAGGCCAATAAGAAGAAAATGGTAGAAACAAAAGAATACAATTTAAAACATAATAAGACAATATTATTATGTTTCTTTTAAGTTATCCTTTACTTTCTCCTACCATAGGAATCTTGAAGGCCCCCAAAGAAGAACAGGAGATGCGTTTAAAATAAGTAGAAAGAACATATGTTGTGACCCATTTCCTTTTTGTGCTGTTTTTAACACTTTTCACTGCTTTTCTATATCCCTTCTTATACAATCCATTTCTCTACCCCACCCCCTAAACCCCCTCCCCCCTTTTATATTTTCATGCTGAATCTCAGTGCAATATTGTGTCTCTATGTTTTTGTGTATGCAATGGTAGAGTTGCATCTTTGCCAATTCTGCTGTCTACATGCATCTATCTCTTTTATGGAAAACTTAATAAACTTTATTTTTTTTAAAAAAGGATGTAACTATTAGATGAAGAAAACAAAAATACAATTGTGGGACTCCCAAAAGAGGTGGGAGTGAGACTATTATGCATTGGGGTGTATATTATAATTTGTATTGTTGGGTAATAACTGCTAACCTCCTGCAATTTCATGTTAGTTATAAAGGAAGAGCTCTCAGACAACATCACACAAAATAAAACCAGAGTCTTGCACTTTATAAATTTGAAAGAAATGAATTTTTAATCATACATTGTCACTACGTCAGACATTTAACAAGAGGGTATACCTCTGTACATTTATTATTGAAAACGAAGTCCAGAAATTAACAAGACACTGTATTGCCACTCCATGCACTTTGGCTCTCTTTTAATTCTCATGGCTCCATCGTACAATATTCAGGGATTTCTAGTTTTACAAAAGGTTCTGAGAATTCTCTAATAAAGTGCATTCCAAATTGTCTGATGTGGAGGACTAGCAATTCATCAACATCAGAAAAATCAAAGGGCCCATTTACACTACACAATTACAGTGCTACATTCCATCTTCAGCACCTTGGCTGCATCCCATGAAGTCCTGGGATAAGCAATTGAGGGAGGGGCATTTTGAATTTTTATCCAAAATCATCTGAGGCCTATCCTAACCAAATCCAGATCTCTGTGTAATGTTGCCATGACAGTTAAATTGGAACACAGCATCATGAAGAGTGAATAGGCTTCAAGAACTGGCACCGACCCAAAGATCACTGTTTTGAGAAGCACTGCACTAAGATAGCTTACTTTTAAAAGGGTCCCTCCCAAATCATAGAAATTCATAGTAATTATAATGGAGTCAAACTGTTGCAGTGCCGATATACTGCAGGCCCTTGCTATCTGGCAGGGTTTGGTTCTAGGACCTCCTGTGGTGGCTGTGGATGCTCAACTCCCCTTGTACAAAATGGCAGCATAGCAAATGGTGTCCATTGTATAAAATGGCAAAATCAATTTTAAAAAAATCTTTATGGGAATACTTTCATACTGTCAAAGGTTGAATCCTTGGACAAAATCCATGAATACCTGAATAGTTATTTTGGAGACAATATATTTTGGGTGTAGTTAAATGTGAGATATAATGGGTTTTTTTTCCTGAAATCTAATAGATGGGATAAATTAACCCCCTCATATCAAAATAATAATAATAAATAATAATAAACTTTTTTTGTAATCCGCTCCCTTTCCCCAATGGGGACTCAGGGCGGCACACATGAGGCCAAGCCCAAACAACAACAAATTACAATAAGAAATCAAACATCAACAGTAAATGCAATTTAAAAAATACATACATATAAATAAATAAATAATTATACAACTGAATATCTAAAATCACAGACAGGGCGGGCCACAGGTACACAGAGAAAATGTTAAAAACTCAGAGTGAGGTAAGCAGAGTAGCATCCTTTTCGAGGGGGGGGGGAATGGACCAGAACCGGGGGCATTGAGGAAAGCAATGGAGGAAATTAAATAACTACTCTCCAAAGGCATAGCAGAAAAGCCAGGTTTTCAGGTGTTTTTTAAAAAGTTTCCGAAGTGGGGGCTCTCCTAATTTCTCCGGGTAAGGCATTCCAGAAGGCCCTCTCCCTTGTGCCCACCAGGCGAGTCTGTGAGCCCCCCCCCCCTTGGTTGTGTTGAGTCTGTGACACTGGCAGGGGTGACAAGAGGGCCTCCTCCGAGGAGCGGAGGGTTCCAGCTGGTTCATGGAGGGAAATCTGGTCACGAAGGTAGGCGGGTCCCAAACTGTTTAGGGCTTTATAGGTGATCACCTGAACCTTGAATTGGGACTGGAAAATAAATGGCAGCCAGTGCAGTTCTTTAAACAGGGGGATTGACCGCTCCCTGTAACTTACCCCAGTTATTAATCTGGCTGCTGATCGCTGAACAAGTTGAAGTTTCCGGGCCATCTTCAAGGGTAGCCCCACATAGAGCGCATTGCAGTAATCCAATCTAGAGGTAACCAAGGCGTGGACCACCATGGTCAAGTCAGACTTCACGAGGTATGGTCGCAGTTGGTGCACAAGTTTTAACTGTGCAAAGGCCCTCACAGCCACCACCGACACCTGTACATCAAGTGTCAGCTCTGAGTTCAGGAGGACCGCCAAACTGCGGACCTGTGACTTCAGGGGGAGTGCAACCCCATCGAGCACAGGCTGCCACCCAATAACCTGGTCAGATGAACGATTGACCTGGAGGAACTCTGTCTCATCAGGGTTGATCCTCAGCTTGTTCCTCCTCATCCAGACTATCACAGCGGCCAGGCACTGGTCCAGTATCCAAGGGGCTTCCTTGGAATGTGGTAGAAAAGAGTAGTGTAGTTGGGTGTCATCTGCGTAGAGGTAGCACCATACTCCAAAACTCCGGATGACATCAGCCAGCGGTTTCATGTAGTTGTTAAATAGCATGGGGGACAGGATAGATCCTTGCAGGACCCCACAGGTCAATGGCCAGGAGTCCAAGCAGAAGTCCATATACAGAATATATGTTGTATTTTCTTTGCATCTTTCTGGTAGTGCTACTTTGGAAGTTGTTATTCCAACAATTTCAACTGAAATGTCTGGCCATTTCTGTATTACAAAATTCTGTATTACAAAATTCCTGCAACTCTACTAATCACATACAGTTGGCTCTCCACATTTGTGGGTTCACCTTTTGTGATTCAAATTTGGATTCTCTCCCCCCCCCCCTTGCATAGCACACCACACATATTATGGCTTCCCTCTCTTTTCAAAGGCTGTCCCACTAAATCAGCTTTCTATACACCATAGTTAGCTAGGATCCTCTTAGCCCTGGTGTCTTTTCTGACTAGCAGCAGATCTGTAGTTAAACAAGTGCAGCACTTGGACTGTAGTCACTCTGATTTATGGCAGCAGGAATCAAGTGAAAGAGTACAGACGTCATTGCTGCTGCTGCTGATCTGGCAACCGAGACTTACTAATGTACAAGTGATGTTTTTCACGAGTACACAGCTTTTTCTTCTTACAAGCTCAGGGCAAGGGATGCCTTGGCTCTTGAGTGCAAAGCAAAGGTCCACGGCTCCTCTCTGGACAAATACAAGAGCAGAGCACATTCTGTAGGAAAAAGAACCCCAGTGAAACAGAGCTGATCAATATTTTTTTTACAGAATTCCTACATTGCAACATGAAAGCAAAAGGGAGAAACAAGCAGCAAATTGGACAGCTGGCGATTGTGGGGTTTTTTTTTAACCTGCATGATATATGCACTGTGGTCACTGAAAGAACAAGTCTCCCTACTGTGAGCTGCTAATACATTCTAGTCTCAAAACCAAGAGATCACGGCTATGTCTATTTCCTTCCTCCTAATGATGCCAGGTTGCCAAGCTGTAGGGAGGCCATTTGCTGCCTACAGCAGAGTGCAGGAAATGTGCCCCAGATGCCAGGGGTCTGACGTACACTGCAGTTTCCTCGGTCTATTGGGAGAAGGCATCCAGCCATAGCTCCTGCAACCCCACAGAAGTTGCACGTACAGTTCTCCCCTCTCTTTTTCTTCTCCTTACTGATGCTTGTTTGTTTGTTTGTTTGAGTTAGGTTACATCCACTCTTCAGCCCACAAGAGCTCTCAGATCAGTATTCAGTTCTTTAAAAACCAATAAAGTAATATACAATATAAATATGTGGAGTGGGGAATTCAGATGAGCAGTGAAAACAGCATAAAAACATTGTTAAAAGTGTGGGTAAATACCTGGGTCATAAGAGCTTTCAGTTTTATTAGAACTTGTTCATTAAATTTCTTTTTTATATTTCATTTTTATTACTTTTGATATAAATTACTTCACAATTAATGAAAAAAATGGAAGGGAAAAAAGAAATACAAGGAGTGAGAAGAAAGATATGCACGTATACAAATACCCAGAAGGTCGTACCCAGAAGGTGTCATTGGGTGACACCTGTTCGGCTCCACAGCCGTTGTCCTGTGGAGTCCCTCAGGGTTCAGTTCTGTCCCCGATGTTGTTCAACATCTACATGAAACCGCTGGGAGAGATCATTCGGAGTTTCGGAGTCAGGTGTTACCTGTACGCAGATGATGTCCAGATCTGTCACTCCTTTCCACCTGTCACCAAGGAGGCTGTCCAGACCTTGAACCGGTGCTTGGCCGCTGTGTCGGACTGGATGAGGGCTAGCAAATTGAAACTAAATCCAGACAAGACGGAGGTCCTCCTGGTCAGTCGTAAGGCCGAACAGGGCATAGGGTTACAGCCTGTGTTACACTCCCCCTGAAGACGCAGGTTCGCAGCTTGGGAGTGATCCTGGATTCAGCGCTGAGCCTGGAACCCCAGGTCTCAGCGGTGGCCAGGGGAGCTTTTGCACAGTTGAGACTCGTGCGCCAGCTGCGCCCGTACCTTGGGAAGTCTGATCTGGCTACGGTCGTCCACGCTCTGGTCACATCCCGAATAGATTACTGCAATGCACTCTACGTGGGGCTGCCTTTGAAGACAGTTCGAAATTGCAATTAGTCCAGCGGGCGGCAGCCAGATTATTAACGGGAGCTACATACAGGGAGCATACTACCCCCCTGTTGTGTCAGCTCCACTGGCTGCCTGTCCAATTCCGGGCTCAATTCAAAGTGCTGGTTTTGACCTTTAAAGCTCTATACGGTTCTGGCCCAGCTTACTTGTCCGAACGCATCAGCCGCTACGTCCCATCCCGTAACCTAAGATCATCCGGGGAGGCCCTGCTCGCGCTCCCGCCGACTTCTCAAATGCGGTTGGTGGGGACGAGGGACAGGGCCTTCTCGGTGGTGGCCCCCCGCCTGTGGAATGCGCTCCCTATGGAGGTACGGTCCACCTCATCCCTCCTGGCATTCAGGAAAAAGGTAAAATCCTGGCTCTGGGACCAGGTGTTCCCACATCAGCACTAAGCAGCATGTTAGATGGGGTTTTTAATGGAAGGGAGGAAGAGGGTCAATGCTTTTATGGATCGAATATTGTTTTAATTGGAATGACTGTAGATGTTGCTGAGGAATTGTATTTTAATGTTTTTAATGTATCTTAATGTGTTGTGGGGTTTGGGGTTTTACGCTGTTTGATGTGGCATCGAATTGTGCCGTGCTGTAAGCCGCTCTGAGTCCCCCCTTGGGGGTTGAGAAGAGCGGGGTAAAATCCTGAAATAAATAAATAAATACTCCTATATACATATAATTAAAGTTAATCTAAACTTAAAACACCAGGCAACACTATACCAAGACACTAAACTACAATAATAAAGACAAGTGATTACCTAAAGACTTTAGATTCATCTATGTTGTTGTATTTTCAAAGATGTATTTTTATTGTGTTTATTGTTTTTATTGTGTATATTGTTTTCTGATGTTTTTGATATTTTCTGTGATTTGTTGCTCGGGCACAGCCCTATGTAACTCGGGCACAGCCCTATGTAAGCCGCTCCGAGTCCCCTTGGGGGAGATGGATGCGGGTTAGAAATAAAGTATTATTATTATTATAGACATTATTATAATAATTATTATAGACAATACAGAACACGCAAGCTCACACTCAACTCCTGGAATGATTCCATCATTGTTGCCTTCCAAAAATCCTGCAAATCTCTTGGGAAGATAGGCAACAAATGTTTTCTATATCATGTCACATCGAAGCTGATTTTTCTGCCATCTTTGCTGTAGTTGTTGTTAATACTATTTCGTTTCTTTGAGCATCTCTGTATACCAAGGAGCCTGGTTAAGAATATGTTGGAGATGATATTTGGCAGCGAGTATGTCAATAACCCTGATTAGATTTTGATTCCACTTATTGAACAGAGCTTGAATATGACTGTCAGTGATACCAGCCACAAAACTCTCTAAAGCAGGGGTGCTCATTAGGTAGCTCGGGAGCTACCAGTAGATCTTCGGCCCTCTTCCAGGTGGTCGTCCGGCCTCACCAGCCGGATGGGGTGCTCCTGCCATATGCACGCACACCCTGCACGCACACGCACTCCTGCTGCTGGCTTCCGCTCTCGCGGTGCTTTTTTCGCCTGCGGGGCATTGCAGTAAGAAGGAAGCACAAAGCGGGGCCGCTGGAGGGAGCGCCCTGCCTCTCTCTCGTCCAGAAGCAGCTGTGCAGCTCCGAAGCAGCTGTGCAGCCTCCCTCTGGATGCCCCGCCTCAGCTTTCTCCTTCCTGCAATGCCCTGCAGGTGGAAGAAGCGCTGCGCAGGCGAAAAACAGCAGCAGGAGCACTCGCAATGGCGCGCGCGGCGGCGGGAGCGTGCGGGAGCGCACGGTGGCAGGGGCAGGTAGATCTTTTGGACTTGGTTGCTTTAAGAGTAGCTCGCATGCTGAAAAAGTGTGAGCACCCCTGCTCTAAAGCCTTCTGGAACCTCATTCTCAAAAATCACCAGGTGAGGTGGCTAAGGCTAAGTATTTGTGTGACTGGCCCTAGATGACCAGCATATTCAATGGCTCATTGGGCATTTCAATCTGGATATCCCAAGTATCAGTACAAGCCTGTAATTATTACTGTACAGTGTTGTTATGTTGTCTGCCTGGCATCCTCAGTGACCAAGGCCTCAGTGCACTAGAATGGTACAATGCTAACACCTGTCCTGTGAGCCTCTTCCTTAGCAAAGATCAGAATAGTTCTGAGCCACTTTTTAATCAGAAAATAGAAACATTACTTGGGCCTCTATCATAGTGTGGTCCAAAAACAACAGATAATTAATTCAAATACTTTTGATAAAGAGCTGCCCTGGGATTTTGTGGAAAATGTAAATGGTTGCCCCAAGCTGCTACAATGCCCCTAAAACACAAAACTACTGTATATCTGTCTTGTCTATAAAATTGCTTTAAAAAATAATTATATTGCCACTGAAGTTTTCCCAAAAGTGTTACATTGCTCTCATACGGATAATGTTTCTAAAGTAACTTTTTAGTTCCCAAGATCTATAAACCATCGCAGAGATTAAGATCCTCCGGGGAGGCCCTGCTCTCTGTCCCGCCACTGTCACAGGCATGATTGGTGGGGACAAGGGAGAGGGCCTTCTCAGTGATTGCCCCTTGTCTATGGAACTCCCTTCTTGGTGAGAATAGACCAGCCCCCTCCCTCCTGTCCTTTAGAAGGATGATAAAAACTTGGCTGTGGGACCAAGCTTTTGGGGCAGTACAATAATGACAGCTATAGGAACCTTAGTTTGCCAACCAGATTTTATGCGGATGGTTGAGATAGTGGAGTTAATGTTGAGATAAATGATTTTAATGTTTTAATGTTTATGCACGTGCAGTCTATTTATGCCCAGTATTGAATGTTTGCTGCTTATATGCTGTGTTCTGCCCTAAGTTCCCTTTAGAATGAAAAGGGCAGAATATAAATGTTTTAAATAAATAAATAATAAACAGGGTCATGGGTGATTGGGAGCAGGGAGGAGCTCTTGGGGGTCTCTCATTCATAGAGTTCCCATGAATAAAGGTCAACATGACAGCAAATAACAACAAACAAACAACTTAAATTTCTTTAAAATTCAGAAAGGCACTTGTTGATATGCATGGTTTCCTAGAGAATAGACTGAGAACCAAGAAACTTTTGCTGGTTGTACTAAAAATATTTTAACTTTATGCTGAAAGAAAAAAGAGAGTTGAAACCAAGTGGGAGCAGGAGGAAGACTGACAAAGATGAATCATCAGAAAGACCCTTTCTCCAGCGAGCTACGAGCTACGAATGGGCGCCAAAATTTAGCTGACAAGTAGTTTATAATTGAAAGCACATGCTTTCTTCATTTGCTGTAGCTGAAGTGGAATGACATCTGCAGTGAACCTCTGAAACCAAAGCCTTTACATGAATGAAGTGCACAAATGTTGACCATTTCCGCTACCCTGGCAACCACCTCTTCACAAAAGTCAACATTGATACTGAAATACATCACTGCCTGAGCTCTGCGAGTGCAGCAGTATTTACGAATGAAGCAGAGAGTATTTGAGGATCAGGACATCCATAGGGATACCAAGGTGCTTGTTTATAAAGCTATTGTCCTCCCAACCCAGCTATACGCCTGCGAAACATGGACTGTCTACAGACGTCGCACTCAGCTCCTGGAATGATTCCATCAGTGTTGCCTCCAGGAAATTGTGCAAATCTCTTGGGAAGACTGGCAGACAAATGTCAGCATGATGGAAGAAGCATTGAAACAATGCTCCTCCACCATCATTGAAATTATGCTCCTCCGCCATCAACTCCACTGGACTGGCCATGTGGTCCAAATGCCAGATCACCATCTCCCAAAGCAGTTACTACTCCCCACTCAAGAATCGAAAATGGAATGTTGGTGGACAGGAAAAGAGATTTAAAGATGGGCTTAAACTGTGGCATAGACACAGAGAACTGGGAAGCCCAGGCCCTCGAGTGCTCTAACTGAAGTTCAGCTGTGACCAGCATTGCTGTGGAATTTGAAGAGGCACGTATGGAGGGTGAAAGGGAGAAACGTACCAAGAGGAAGGCACACCAAACCAACCCTGATCAGGACCGCCTTCCACTTGCAAACCAATGTCCTCACTGTGGAAGAACATGCGGGTCCAGAAACAGCCACCTACATATCAACTGCAAAAACACTGCGCTTGGAAGGCCATCATATTTGGACAATGAGGGAACACCTAAGATAGTGATTCTCAACCTGTGGGACCACTGATGTTTAGGCCTTCAACTCCCAGAAATCCTAAAAGCTGGTAAACTGGCTGGGATTTCTGGGAGTTGTGGGCCAAAACACCTGGGGACTCACAGGTTGGGAACCACTACCCTAAAGTAAGACCTTGGAGGATGCAACCTCCAAATGAAGACAACTTTTCTCTGTCAGTTTTGCAGACTGGCCCTATGGCAGTGGCTTCATAGTCTCCACACTCCCCCTGGACTCTGGTTTATTTCCCCTAGTTTATTTCACATAATCTTTCCCAGATTGCAACTGGGTTTATTAGATGCAAGATCCAGGGGTGCAAATTTCCAAACTAGGCACATTACTTTGTTGTGCTAGTGATGTCACACAAATCCTAGAACCCAGAAAACCTCTGCTAGACAATAGATGTGAAGGCCAGGTCAATCCAACCCATCCTTTACTCCCTCCACCTTGTCTCCCCCCCCCTCCCTCCATAGCACAGCAGCCATCTTGTTCCTACACAGTACTGTTCTGGAAAAGTGAAATTACTGGGAGCACGTGCAAAAGGTGGAGCTGGTGGGACAAAGCACAAGCCCACATGGGACTTCTTTAAAATCCCCATGACGAAAGGCTTGCTTATTCTGTTAGCTCTCTGCGTGGGGTTTTTGTTCCTGAGTGGGCAGGAGAAATCAAGCCAAAAGCTTACAGGAAAGCAGGTGCCTTTCAGGTGAAGGGGTGGAGAGAGAGAGAGAGAGAGAGAGAGAGAGAGAGAGAGAGAGAGAGAGATCGGACGAGAGAGGTGCTTGTTGGCCGCAGTGTTCTGCAATGTATTTTTATCCTGCATAAATATAGCCACAGAGTTGCAGGCATCAAGAGTGTACAATATAGGAGCGCTCACAACCTTCCCCTCCCTTTGGAACACATAAAGAGATAGAGAATGAATGAATGTGTGCGTATTGGGGGGGGAAGGAATGTTATCCTGCATCAATATAGCCATAGATTTGCAAGCACCAAGAGTATGTAATATATAAATTTCTAGAGGTGCAACTACACAAGGCATGGGCAAACTTTGGCCTTCCCTCTAGGTCAGTATTTCTCAACCTGGGGGTCAGGACACTTGGGGAGGGGGTCATGAGGGGGTGTCAGAAGGGCCGCCAAAGACCATCAGAAAACACAGTATGGGTGTTCTGTGTGGGAAGTTTGTCCAATTCTATCATTGGTGAGGTTCAGAATGCTCTTTAATTATAGGTGAACTATAAATCCTGGCCACTACAACTCCCAAATGTCAAGGTCTATTTTCCCCAACCTCTACCAGTGTTCATATTTGGGCATATTGAGTATTCGTGCCAAATTTGGTCCAGATCTATTGTTTGAATCCACAGTGCTCTCTGGATGTAGGCAAACTACAATACCAAAACTCAAGGTCAATGCCCACCAAACCCTTGCAGTATTTTCTCTTGGTCATGGGAGTTCTGTATGCCAAGATTTGTTCAATTCCATCCTTGATGGAATTCAGAATGCTCTGATTGTAGGTGAACTATAAACCACAGCAACTACAACTCCCAAATGACAAAATCAATCCTGCCCCCCCCCAACCCCATCAGTATTCAAATTTGGGTGTAGCGGATTACTTGTGTCAAATTTGGTCCAGTGGATGAAAATACATACTGCATATTAGATATTTACATTACGATTAATAACAATAGCAAAATTACAGTTACAAAGTAGCAACTAAAATAATTTTATGGTTGGGGGTCACCCTTACTTTCCTTACCTTAGGCCATCTCTCATTGTCTGAGTAAGATTGTCCTCCAAGTTTAGTGTACTGGCAGTGGGTACATAGGTGACTGTGGAGCCCTATTATTGACCTGCATGTTCTTCTGCAGTGAGGGCATTGGTTTCCAGGTGGAAGGCGGTCCTGGTTGGGGTTGGCTTGATGCGCCTTCCTCTTGCCATGTTTCTTTCTTTCGCCCTCCATTCATGCCTCTTCAAATTCTACAGCACTGCTGGTCACAGCTGACCTCCAGTTGGAGTGCTCAATGGCCAGGGCAACCCAGTTCTCGGTGTCTATGCCACAGTTTTTAAGGTTATCTTTAAGCTCATCTTTAAATCTATTTTCCTGTCCTCCAACATTCTGTTTTCCATTCTTGAGTTCGGAGTAGAACAACTGCTTTGGGAGACGGGGGTCACCACAACACGGGGGACTGTGTGAAGGGGTTGCGGCATTAAGAAGGTTGAGAAATGCTAAGATAGAGGATGAATGAATGTGTGTATTTGGGGGGAGAAGAGATGTTATCCTGCATAAATGTAGACATGGAGTTGCAGACACCAAGACTATGTAATTTATAGATTTCTATGGGTGTATCTACACCAGTCATGGGCAAACTTTGGCCTTCCCTCCAGGTGTTTGGAACATGCCTGGCAAATAATATATGAGCTCTTTCTGAATCCATAAAGGAATACAGGGCTTATGAAAGTGAATGAAGGTGGTAGTGAGGAGGGGGTGGGGTGTTAAAAGAAAGGACAAGGTGAAATCATCAACATTCAGTTCTGCATGTGAAATCCCAGGAATTTTTTTTGCCCCTATTTAGAATCCATGATTTAGTGCTGTCTGGAAGTGCCCTTGGTGTCTTCCTTTGTCCCTCATGATTGGCAGCCAGCTGTCCCTGATGGGACCTATAATCCATCCACATCAGAAGAGCTAGACCAAAGGTCCCCAAACTGAGGTCCATGGCCCAAATGTGGCCCTCCAAGGTCATTTATGCGGTCCCGCCCTAAACTTTAGACTAAGGGCCCCCATTGGGGGCACACAACAACAACAACAATCCTAATTAACTTGACTATCCCATCATCCAAAAGCAGGCCTACACTTCCCATTGAAATAAGCAGCGGTGGGGGGAAAGGAAGGGGCCTGAGGCTGTTAGGAAGGTGGGTGTTGGAGTCCAAAACACCTGGAGGAAAGGCCGAAGTTGGCCCATGCGTGGTATATAATATATAAGCTCTTTCTGAATCCATAGAGAAATACAGAGCTACTGGGAGTGAATGAATGTGGTAGTGGGGAGGGGGTGGAGAGGTGGTAAGAAAAAGGACAGGGGGAAATCATTCATTCTGAACGTGCCAGAAGCACCAAGCTGCCCTAATGGTTGGAGTTCTTCTAAGCAGAGGAACAGAAGTTCCATTAGGTTTCTCATTGAGAAAAACAGAGAGAGAGGGAGAGAAGAAACCAGGAGGCGGGGGAGGAGAAGGAAAGGGAGGGGAAGGGGGGAGAGAGAAGGCCCGCACGTGTGTCACTGAGGCAAGCATTGACGCAAGCAGCTCTGACGTCAGCAGCCTCGGCAGCAGGGACAGAAGGGGATGAATGGAACGAGGCGCGGCCGCAGGGAGGGGGAGGGAGGAGGGGAGGGGGCGAGTGAGTGAGGAGCAGCAGCCGGCGCTCCATTCACTCCGCAGCCTCAGCCAGGCACTCCCCCTCCCCCACGAGAGCGTACGGCTGCGAGGGTTGCAGCCCTCGCCAATGCACCAGGCACCGAGCGAGGCGCGAGTCCAGCCTGCCCCGCGAGTGGGTGCGTGGGTGGGCTGCGAGGGGGTCCGTCCACGTGGAGAAAGAAAAAGAAAAGAATCAGGGGAGGAATCAGGGGGAGGGGGGAAGCTGCAGCTTTGAGAAGGCCTGCGTGGGTTTGGATGAATGAATGAAGGCGACCTGTTCTTAACCTGCCGGAGGAACACGGGGCTAGAGGCGCCTAAACACCGTGTCCTGAAACAGAGGCTCCCCACGTACTGCCCCGGGGCACGAGGGAAGTCACATTTGGCAGCATATATCCGGCCCTCCCTATCAACGGATTCAACCATCCACGGTCTTTTACTATGCACTCTTTGAATCTCCTTGAAGAGAAGAAAGTGGGATGATCATAACACTGGCTAACACCCATTTTGGTGTTACTGTGATTCCTCAGGGGGAAGAAGTAAAGCTGTGGCTGCCGTTTTACTCAGCACTTGTGGGTCTCCCCCCCCCCCCCCCCAGCACCAACCAGCAACACTCTGTGGGTTTCTCATCCTCCACGAACACCAGTAAAGTTGCTGCTCCCCAGCACTGGCTAGTAACAGTCTCTGGGTCTCTCTCACCCCACACACAAACACCAGGGGATAGGGGAAAGGCTTCAGCAAGCAGTCTACTACTGAGCCCAGAGAGATCATCCCATAAATGCAGACTGTTGTGCTATACTTAATAAAAAAAAATCAGACATCCCCTGAAAATAAGCCATAGTGTGTCTTCTTGGGGAAAAATAAGTATAAGACAGTGTCTTATTTTCAGGGAAACATGGTACAAAACCGGAGCTTTTTTGATGAGTTCCAGGGCCCGAGAAGCAGATGGCAAAGACAGAAGAACGGCCTGCCTCGTGCTTGCTCTATCAGTGTTTAACATTTACACAAATGATCAGCCATTGCCAGAAGGGACAGAGGGTTTCATCTAAGCTATCACCAATCAAGCAGGGAGCTTTCAGGTTGTTGAACAGAAGCTCTCCAAAGCTTTAGGCACTCTTACAGCCAATTACAGGAAAAACCAGCTGATTCCCAATCTATCTAAAACACAGACGTGTGCTTTTAGACTTAAGAACAGACACACATCTCGAGCTCAGGATTACTTTGGAAGGAATCCCACTGGAGCGTTGCAGCACACCAAAATACTTGGGAGTTACCCTGGACTGGGTTCTAACTTACAAGAAGCACTGCTTGACTATCAAGCAAAAAGTGGGTGCTGCAAATAATATCACACGAAAGCTGACTGGCACAACCTGGAGATCACAACTAGATACAGTGAAGACATCTGCCCTTGCGTTTTGCTTCTTGCTTCTGAATATGCATGCCCAGTGTGAAATTGCATCTCACCACATTAAAACAGTGGATGTGGCTCTTAAGGAGACATGCCACATTATCACAGGATATCTATGCCCCACACTACTGGAGAAATTACACTGTTTAGTGCTGGTATCGCACCACCTGACATCTGTAGGGAAGTAGCCAGCAACGAAAGGACCAAGGCATTGACATCTTCAGCCTATCCTCTTTTCAGATATCAGCCAGTATGGCAACACCTTAAATCAAGAAACGGCTTCCTGAGATCTACAGAGATACTCACAGGAACACCTCAGCAAGTGAGAGTCCATAAGTGGCAGGCTAAAACCCAGAACCTCAATCAGTGGCTGAGATCAGATGAGAAACTTCCCTCTGGGCATACAGAAGACTGGGTGACTTGGAAGGTGCTGACAGACTGCACTCTGGGACCAGGAGATCCAGAGCCAACATTAAGAAATGGGGCTACAAAGTGGAGTCCACGACATGTGAGTGTGGAGAAGAGCAAACCACAGACCACCTACTATAATGCAACATGAGGCCTGCCACATGAACAATGGAGGACATTCCAACAGCAACACAAGAGGCACTCCAAGTGGCCCTCTTCTGGTCAAAGGGCATTTAGCATAATGCCAAGTTCTTTTTTAACTTTGTGTTTTTAAATGCATTTTAACTGTATTTAACTGTATTCAACTCTCTTCTGGCATGATAGCATTGCCACGCTTTGAGTCTCATTGAAGAGAAGAATGTGGGATGTTTTTGTTGGACTGTGTAATAAATGTATATACTGGTTCTTGAACATTCATAGATTTTGGTATCCATGGGGATCCTGGAGCCAAACCTCGAGGCCTCCCACTGTAAGGCCATTTTCACATGGGGCTTCCAGTCTGCCTTTTGCTTTATATTTTCAGCTAGGCTTGCAAAATGTGTGTCCTGTTCAGATGTTGCTAGACTAGCCACTATAGCTTCCATTGTCCCTGAAGGGACCTGTGATCCATTCACATTAGAAGGGCTAAACCAGGGGTCCCCAAACTGAGGTCAGTGGGCCAAAGGTCATTTATATGGCCTCGACCCTAAACTTTAGACTGAGGGTCACCCTAAGTCTGAAATGACTTGAAGGCACACAACAACAATCATAATTAATTTGATTATCTCATCAGCCAAAAGCAAACCCTGTTGAAATACTGGTAAGTTTATGTTGGTTAAAATAGTTCTTCATTTTAAATATTGTATTGTGTTTTTCAAATTTTTGCACTACAAATAAGATATATGCAGTGTGCATAGGAATTTGTTCATTTTTTTCCAAACTATATTCTGCCCCCCACAAAAAAAAATCTGTGGGACTGTAAACTGGCCCTCTGCTTAAAGTTTGAGGACCCTTGGGATAGACCTTGTGCTGCTCTGTAACTCTGTAACAACTGTATTGAACTTAATTTTGGGCAGAAGAGATAACTGGTTTATGAGTGTTTTCCCCACTCTCTCATTATGACAATCTCCAATTGGTAGGAAACTAGGGCATTTTATTGGCTGAAGCAGAAAAGTAAAGGAGCCTTATTTTACTCTGTCCACCTAACTGAGCAACTTATTTTGACATCTGAGTTTTTAAAAAACCCACAAGTGTCTTTTTTAGGTAGCAAATAGAACAAGAAAAATGAATTAAGCATATTCAGCAATTTCTCATAACAGCCGAAATTGGATGGTTTGACACTACTGATAGGGTTGGCCCTGATGGCTTCACTTTTGGTCCTAACTGGTGTTCTTAAATATCACACCTACGTGGTTTTATGTCACATGTTCCCTGTGCTTCTCTGGGACCGAGTGGAAATGGAACGTTACTCTCTCAACTGCAAAGGTTTGATTTTCTCACAACAGGCTTATCCAAGAACAAACCCACACAAACCTTACGCATGAAAGATCATTACGCACATCACAAATAATCATGCAGAGAGAAGTTCAAAGGCATTTTAATGTCACATCAAAATGGTTATAGGGCATTTTAACATGTGAGCCTGGCATCTATTGGGATAGTGAAACCTACATTGGAGAAAATGTCCATTTGGTTACTCTTCTGTGGACTTTTGTACATAAAGAACAAACACATGTAAATTAAGAATACATGGAGTTGCCTTTGCTAGCAGAAACGACCTGGTGAAGCATCTGTCTGAAGTAACCATTAGCATTAACAAATGACTCTCATCCCTCTGTATTAATTTTGCTAAAAACCAGCAGGAAACTATCGTAAGTGCCTACACACAAACACTAGATGCTGACCAAGACATCAAGGAAAAATTCTACTGTCAGCTAGATACCATCTTGTACGAGTTGAGCAAGATTTTGAACTGTGGTCAGGAACTATAGTGAAAGGCAGGGTTGGAAACAGCAACTGGAATGGCATCCTACTTCTCATCAAATGTGGAGAACACAACCTTGTTATCACTACAACACTTTTCCACCAGAAAACAACATGGAAGCACCTCCGGTCAAAGCATTGGCACCTCTAGACTATATAATGATACATGCCAGAGACAGCTGTGATGTACTTCTCACAAGAGCCATGACAAGTGCTGATGACTGCTGGGCAACCACTGATGAATTCAATCTATGATGGCCATTACAGCAACAAAGGTCATTTATGGACCATCAAAATCATGGGCCCTTTATTTCTCCTTTGCACCACAAAGCTGGGGGCGGAAGAGAGAGAGAGAGAGAGAGAGAGAGAGAGAGAGAGCGCACATGTCTAAGTAGCATAAGACCACCAGGTAAAGATTTTCAGAGACTTTCTCCACCCTGCACCTTGAAGAAATAATTTAAAGCAACAATCGTCTTACAGAAATTTAATATCTACTACAAACGGGTCTTTTAAAAAGGCAATGGGTCCTTCCAAGCCTATGCCACCTTCCAGAAAAAAAAGGATTTTAAGAAATTAGATGAATACAATATTGAGGCCCAACAATGTATCCTTATATAGCTGGCTCCTGCCAGTTCCTGAAGAATTTGATGCAATCTGAAGAAACTTTGTGGCTAAACTGCAGATTTAACCTGGGTGTTGTGGACATGCAAAAATCCAACAATGTAATGCACATTTCTGCTTCTTGAATCCTCTTGGGAAGATAATTTCAGACAAAGCTTTATCGCAGCATTGTCCTGTCTTATTTAAAGAATTTGATGCCATCATTCACTTGTAAATCTTTGTTATATTTACTATTACTCCTCCCATCTTCTTTTCTAACCTCAGAAATCCATTAGGAAGAAAAGACAGAATCTCAGCAAAGTGTTTTCTAGGCTTGTAATTCTTCACTAATTTTCTTCTTTAAGTAGTTTAAGTAATTTATCCTTGCAGCAAGAAAGCCTTCAAAATCTACAAAGTTTTTAAAACATATCCACAATTCCTGATTATTGAGGCCCTTATAAAATGGTTTTTCAAACCCCCCCAATTTTTACTTTCCGTCTCCAGAGATAGCTGTGCCATCTCCTATATAAGCTGGTTGTTTTGCACAGAAAACAGCATGTTCTGCATAAGAAGCAGTATTTTCAATACAGGAATATTTCCCCATAGAAGCATTTTATGCACAGAAAAGACTATTTCCTATTCAGTGAGCTGTTTCCTATGCACAACTACCAAGTGAGAATTTAACACAAAATGCCAGTAAGTGCCAAACTGTGAAAATTCTCTTCAATCCAAGATTATTCTCAAGATTATTATTTCTCAGTACTCAGGGAGAGTGGGATAGAAGATTTTTCATCAATTTTTGGAATATTTGTGAATATTTTTCAAACCCTGATTCCTCTTTTGCACTACAAAGCTAACTGACTGCGGGCATCCTTAAGTTCTGAACTTATTACTTGCACTGGATGCTTTGATATCCAATTGAGAGCCACACATGTCTCCTGAGGGCTTTATTTTATCTACCACAAGCTTCAATAAATTAACTAATAGGGATGATAGGAAGCTTCCTCCTCTTCCCTTTCTTTATTGTTCCTTTGTGTTTTTTGCCTCCCAAATTCTGAGATTTATTTATTTACAGTATTTATATTCTGCCTTTCTCTCCCCACAGGGGACTCAGAGTGGATTACAATGCACATATACATGGCAAACATTCAATGCCATTTAGACATACAACATTCCAGCCTTTTCCGGCTTCAGAAGGCTATGCTCGGCTCCGGCCACAGGGAGAGTTGACAAGTCACTGTCCACTTGTGACACCGGGTCCTTTGATGGAGTACTTCTTCATTCTTCTGCGTGCTGCTGGAAGTTTTTATGGCATCGTAAATTAGTTAAATTAGCCTCCCTGTATAAAGCGGTAACTAAATTTTCTACTTGACAGATGCAACTGTCTTTCGGGCTGCATAGATTAACAGCAAGCTAGACTATTAATGGCCAGGAGCTTACTCTAACCTGGGCTGGCTTCAAACTCATAACCTCTCGGTAAATAGTGATTTAATGCAGCTGGCATCTAACTAGCTGCACCACAGCCCGGTTTGGAAAATTCCAAACACTGATGCTGGAATTAGAATTTTTTTACTGGTTCAGGTCATCAGTAATGCCAAATCCTACATGTAACCTATCGGGAAGCATTAATTGACAAACACTGCAAAAACAGAACAAAACAAAAGCCAGTCTTAAACATTCTTTCTGTAGCTGTATATTAAATCAAGATAAATGTTACATTGTATTTTACTTATATTTCGCAAGAAATTCAAGACCTGGCTGTTTGAGCAGGCATTTGCTGATGAAATATAACGGTTTAATTAGATATATGGAATGACGATGATGTGATGGAAAGTGATTTCAACATGACGCTGAGACTGTAATTGTATGTTTTAATTGTTAATTGTTGTGCTATATGGTCATTTTTGGTTTGTTACTCATGTTTTTGATTGAAGGGCAGAGACTGCCTTGTGTAAACCGTCCCGAGACGCCTTCGGGCTGAGAGGGGCGGTATAGAAATATGACAAATAAATTAAAAAAAATAAAACCAGATTTGAAGAAAGTGGTTTCTCTATGCAGATGATTGTATAGGAAATCCTGGAATCAGTTTGAGGCCCAGATGGTGATTACACAATCCACAGACTACTGATGCATATTAAGGCTTTCTTTCTTGTACTACACTGGGCATATTACTGTATATACCTTCCCTGGGACTGGTAACTAGATGGTCCAACAGAGTCAGGATTACATCAGCTCCAATAAGAAGCCATTTTATCCTTTGTGTCACCACTACCATCCCACTAGCCACAGAGTTCGATTGACCCCCGGCCCGCCTTCCTGGTTACATGAGCACCCCATTTGGACACCACTGGATATGACTATGATGGCCAGACCTTCACACAGAGCCCTTCCTAAAAATTCCAGAGGATCCTGATGTTGCCTAATTTGAGACAAAACTAGGTTAAGCCAAAAATCTGGGATTCTAATGGGAAATTCCCATGCATCATGGAAACAGACGGTGGTAGATTCAAAGTGAGTTCAGTTTTTGTTTTGTTCTTTTGGTTAGTGTAGACAAGTCCTAAGAATGAATCTTAACCCATTGAATATCATCAACATAATTCTTAAGAATATAAACAATTCTATGCAAGCCCACATGTTTGACTGGGACTTTGGAGATCCTGGTTTAAGTCACCATTAAGGCCTGTAAGTCACTAGGTGATTATGGCCAATTGTTTTCTCTCAGTTCAATCCTCCCTTACGATATTGCTGTGAAGTTCAAGTGGAGAAAAGGGAGAAATAAGGATGCAAATGTGTGATTTTTTTCTTGCTGTTTTTAATAGTATGAAGTTAATGAACAAGTTGACTGTAAACTGTCTTTTCAGAAATTCAGTGATGCCTCACATTTTATTCAAGACTGTCAAAAACCCATTTCTTTCCTACTATGTGTTTGGGTACTCTGTTCATTAAGGGATAGTTCACTACCCAGACTAACACTCTGAATATAAAGTTGTTATCTAATTTCTATGGATATAAATGGAAATTCACAAAGGGAGGACAGGCTGCTTATACCTACTCATAAACATGAGACCAACTGGCATTGAATTTAATCCTGTACTATGGTGCCCGACACATACTTATTTCAGGATATCTGTGCATACTTCTTTATTGCAGAAGTGGCCCTTTTGTTTTAATCCCCAAACACTTACAAGACTACTAGAAAGTTATTTCTTCTGGTGTAATAATGAATGCTACAAGTAAGGAAAGGTCACAGCCCTATATCCCAGAATATCAAGGCAGAAATCCTACAATATTTGCTTTGAAAGGGGTTATCCTAGTCTACACTCAGATAATGTGGGATTTTCCACCTTGATATTCTGGAATATCGGGCTGTGTGGAAGGGCCCTGAGAGTAAAACTGGCTTAGTCAGACCACTTCAATGGCCACAATTCTGTAATTCAGAATCAGGCATTGCAAGTTACCCATAGAACTCCTAATGCTGAAGACAGTGAAGAGAACTATGAGGAAGAAGACCAACTTATTTTTTAATGTAGATTTGGATAAAATATCTGTGAATAATATGAACTACTAAAAATATCAGGCCTGAACTCTCACTAGAAGCCAGATTAACTAAACTGAGACTGTTGTACTTTGGGCATATTGTGAGATTGTACTATTTGCAGTACTATCAAGGAAGATACAGCCCCAATTTTTTAAGACTTAAGCAGAACTCACAGTAAGCTGGATTCTTGGACATTATTTGTTGCCACCACACAAAGCCAACTTGACAGCAAGTATAACATCAGTATCTGGGGCAAATCTATTCTTTCTGAGATCCCAATGCACGCCACTACAAGTTGTGGTTTCCTAACTTCCACATGTGTTTTTCTTATTGTAAAAAACAAACAAACAAACAAACAGAAAAGCTTCTCCTAATACTTGGCTAATAAAAAAACCTGAAATATGTTGGGATTTTGAATCCAACACCTTTGGGTCCTTCCAGACAGGCCCTATATCCCAGGATCTGATCCCAGGTTTTCTGCTTTAAATTGGATTATATGAGTCCACACTACCAAAAAATCTAGGATAAACAGAAAACCTGGAATCAGATGCTGGGATATACTAGGGCCTGTCTGGAAGGCCTCTTACCCCCAACCTTTTTTGAGACTGAATTTGGTCCTTGAGCTAACAGAGTTTTTCTTGCCTTATCTCAGGCCCCTTCCACACAGCTGAATAAAATCCCACATTATCTGCTTTGAACTGGAATATATGGCAGTATAGACTTAGATTATCCAGTTCAAAGTAGATATTGTGGGTTATTCTGCCTTAATATTCTGGGTATATGTTTGTGTGGAAGAGCCCTTAGAATGTCCTGCTTAGGTGCTTTAGCAGCATGTGTATGACTGGTTTTTAATGTTATAGCATTATCCTGGTTAAGGAAAAGTAATAGAAATAAGATACTTTTGATAGCAGTTATTTTATTGGCAATGTATTGTTAAAACCACTGTGCTTAGGGAAGGTAGCTCTATACATTTATTGCAAATCCTTTAAAATTGATAGTCTTTCACACTTAGGTTCAGTGATGGACAGTACAAACTGATGTAATTTTTTTCAGTGAAGATAACAACTGTTGCATAATTAGGGCTAGCTGTTGCTGCAAGGATGTGGTGAAGACTGTTGGCTACATCTAAAGTTTCCTCTCCTCCCTTCCTACAAAAAGGCAGACGTTTTTTAAAAATCCAAACCATTCAGCATGCTTTTATGGAAAAAGGATAAAAGTTGATGTAAGAACCTGACATTGTAAGCTGTGCGCAACTTTGAATGGCACACCCCTAGATTGTTGGCATGATTTCCCCTCTATTCTTTTTTGTAATAACTTTTAATTTAATTATGGGGTTTATGCTAGTCTGACATTACATTGTTCTGTCTTTAAAAGAAAACCCCAAAGCCACTTTTAGCTCTGGAAATAGTTATAGCAGCCTTCCATCCCTTACCTTTTCCCCTCCCAATATGTTAAACTACAATTCATTTTTCAAAAGCATCTCCAGAAAGAAGCCGGTTTTCTGACAGCCCCTACAATAGAGAACTGTCTTTTGTTATGTAGAATGCATGGTTAGATCATGGAAAACTCACTTCTTGGGACTATAACTCCTAGATTTTATTTATTTATTTATTTATGTATTTATTTATTTATTTATGACATTTATATGCCACCCTTCTCACCCTGAAGGGGACTCAGAGTGGCTTACAAGGTATATAAACATACAATATATTATATTATTAGCATAGTACAATATCAGTATTATATATTACTATATTGCACTATACCATTATATTGTAATATTATATGTCTATACAATATATTCCATTCCATTCCATAATATTATATTATTAGCATAGCATAGGAGAGAAGGTGGAACTATGTACAACCTTGCCTTTGAGCTTCCGGTTCTCCTTCGGGATGGCTTTGTACTTCTCCTTCAGGTCCGCCACTTCCAGCCAAAGGGTCTCCACCTCTGGTTTCTCAGTGGCCGTGGCGCCCAAGTGGTGCTTAAGGAAGTCCAGGGCGCAGTTGGGCTTCTCGGGCTCACCAGCCATGCAGGTTGAGAAATTCTGGGAATAGCAGTCCCATAAATTTCCAAGTTCCAAGAGTAATAAGCACTGGTTCCAGACATTAAATTGCATCCTCCAACAGCCCTAACCTATGCAATGATGAAGAATGCTAGGAGCTTTAGTCTAATACAGTGGTTCCCAACGTTTTGGTCCATAGACCACCAGTGGTCCACAAGAACGAAAATATGGTCCATTGCCACAACATTACTATACCATTGCCTCGAAACCACATGGCAATGAGAGTGACTGGTCTCGTGAAACCTCTTATAGTGTTGAGGCAATGGGGATATTGGGAGGGGAGAGGCTGACTACCCACGAAAGATTACTACTACCACATCAGCTCTAGATTATTAAATATGGTTTTCTGTGGGTGAGTAGATGGTGACTACTGGATAACGTATGTTCTGTACCAGAGCCTAAAGTTGATGTGGTCTATCTAATGCAATTTTTTGAATCAGTACCCCCAAATAACCAAACCCAATCTAAAGTTGACCAAAAACCGATTCGTAACCCCTTTGTTACTTATGTTGGAGAGTGGTCCCTGGTCAAAAATGGTTGGGAACCAGTGGTCTAATAGCATGTGGAAAGCCACCATATACCTCTGATGTAAGGGCTCAATTTCTTTACCTGCAAAGGTGGTGAGTGGGACCTTTGTAAACAGGAGAAAAAAGAAATGTGCTAATATCATGCTAAAATGGATTTTGTGATATTTAACATATGTAATATTATCTTCCCCAGCTATATACATTAATTTTCCTCATCTCTATATACAATAGAGATGAGGAAAATTATATTTTTATTTACAGTTGCCATAATTCACCACATTATCTGAAGAAATCTGAAGTAGTACTAAAATAAATCTTTTCCAAGTTCTAGTCTAAGCATGGAAGGCTCATTGTATGATGGAGGTAGGAAATTGGTCTAGATCTTTTACCAACTCTGTAAAAATTATCCCAAGGTATAAAAAATAGGAATAATATTAAAACTAGATCAAAGAACAAATAGTAATAAAAGTAGAAATAATGTACCCATGCCTACTTCCCCAATTTGGCAGGAATAATCTTGGTTACTCTTCTGTTCTGTCATCCCACTTTTTCAGTTGCATTTAAATGTCTTAGTTCTCTCTCCTCCTTTCACTTTCACTCTTAATCCTCAACTCACTTCAATTGCTACAAATTAGGTGCAAAGTTCAAAATTAATTTCTACTCATTAGAGGAAGGAAACAATCCTCCCCTCCTACCGTAGTAGGCTTTGGCAAAGAAGTGGCAGCAGACTCTCCTGGCTTATCTCTTCTTTCTTATTAATAACTTTTCTCACCCTGACCATACTCTGATGTTGCTGGGCTACACATGTCCTGTTTCTATCTTTGAAATGTTGGATTGCACAATAATGTTAAATAAATACATAAAAACCAATAGATCTGCCCAGAAATCACACATAAAACATGATCAAAAGACTGCAAATAACAATTAAGAGCCAGGTGAAAATAGCCACTTCATATAAATGATAAATTTAACAATACCGAGTAAACAATCCATGCAGATAATAAGTAAAAATGGTTTCTAAGCCTTACACAGAATTTCATCCATTCATTCATCGCTCCATGTCAAAATGTATTTAGTTTATTAATTTTATATACTACATTTCCTCCAAAATCTTTTTATAACAGATTGTAGAAACACCTAATGAATGAATGTGTACACCTATATGTAGCATAGTCCATGACAAACTTAGGTTTGCATAAATTTATATAGTATAGCTATGTTCAAATCCATGGCCCATGCAGAAAACAAACAGAAGGCATCATATATGACATGCAATTCAACATCGCCAAGACTAGCAAAATTCACCATTTGCTGCGGCATATCCCCATGTATTGGTGATGTGACCATTGATCCATTGGTTTACTGTTGGTGCCTCTTCTTAGGCCACATCTGCACTGACCTTGTGACACAGTTTGACAACAGCTTGAGAATGCAGTGGTTAAATGACACATTGAGAGTGCATGCAGCAATGTGCACTAAATGCTTTCAAAATGAGAGATTATCTAAAATAAGAGTCCAATAATGTATATCAGTGCACCTGAGTGTAAACCACATTTCATGGTGAAACTGATTACGGAATGAGCACTCCAGTGATCCATACATGCAATTGCAGTGAGGGCAGAGATGAAAAAAACCCTTCAAAGCCATGGATACTGTAGAACTGGGTCAAAACCAGCCTTTACAATGTGTATAAGCACCAACCAGGCTTCGGCCCAGTTCTAGGGTTTTCTATCAAAACAAGCCCACTAGGAAATCCATCAAAGCAGGTCCACACCATCTACACCGATCAGTTTAGATATAGATATGCCCTCAAAGTTTCAGACAGGACTTTTACTCAGCCCTACTGGGGGCTGTTGATTTTTTTTCCTGCTGGTCTCCCATTTATGGCCAGTTTAGGCCCTACTTTCTTTAGCTTCCAATATTGGATATGACTGTGTGTGTACAGATTCACTGTGAACTGGATCCTATGCTCAAAGCTGATGGGAGAGAGGGACAGAAATATCACACAGTGTTGTCCACTTCTTTCAGCCTCAAGCTTTGTCTTTTACCTTTATCAGTCACAAGTCTGAAAGCACAAGGATTGCTTGGCACCATTGTTTGTCTCTCTTGTCTGGATTTTAGATTTTATACCCTTTATAGCACAGTGTGGTCCGTTCTGCCAAGTCAGTAAATAACGTCATGAAGGGCTCTTTGTAAGCACAGCTGACAAGCTGGACTAGCACCATCTCTGTTGATGAAAAATAAAGTGCTTGCAAATTGAGCTATGTTTATGGAAGGAAAGTCCTTGATGGTGAAGGAAAAAGAAGAAAGCTAAAACATATCAGCATAATTTAGACATGATGTCCATGTACTACCTCCAGGATTAAAGGTAGCATGCCTTTCAGGGATATTTTTGGGGGGGTGGGGAGGGAGAGACAGGACTGGGAAGATGCTATTGTGATCACTCATGCCCTGCTTGTAAGTTTTTCATAGGCATTAAGCTGGCTACCATGGGAGATGAGTGCTAGACCACATAAGCTTTTGTGTTCACTTAGCAGAAGTTTTTTTTTTATTAATCAATCTGAAGTCAATTGCCTACCTTGGTACCACCATTTGGGATGGTGGCTATGCTGATGTGGCATGGGTACTGGGAAGGTGTCCCACATCAGAAAAGCTTTTGTTGAGGAGCCAGACCATTAAATATCCCAGACAGGGTTCTGATTTTACATAAAACACCAAATGAAGCTCAAATTCAAATCAAAAGCCAACATGGGGGGAAAGAAACATTTCGTTCCTTTCCTTTTTCTCAATTTTTCTCATGGAAAATCATATGAGATTATCTGAGTTGATCTTTTAAATGAGTCAAATGGCTACTTGAGAGCTGTCAATGTGGTATTCTTTGCATCATCTCTTGGACCTTGGACTAGGCCTCCATAAACATTTCCATTTGTGACCCCTTTCATCCTGAGAAATGTTTATGTGACTCCAAAGGTATAGGTATATAAAATAGGTATTAAAATAAAGCATGTACTCATAACAAATCACCCTCAGCAAGGTTTGCTAAAAAGTACCGCAGGAGCATCTTCCATAAAGTCTTCTGTAAATACCGTGTAACAGCTTCCTGTCATTGTCTAAAACAGCCACTAGGTGGCAATCAGAAGTCTTTTTTACTGTTATCAAACTTTGACCCCATTTGGGGTCAGTTTAAGAAGCAGTGCCATAACAATTTGTTCCTTGCACTTTCAGAGCTCAGTTATGGCTGCTCTGTGAATGCACTGCATTCTAGGAAACAAGTCATGGGCCTGCCATCTTTGTCTGTCCTCCATGGCCACATTCAGCATGGCCAATGGCCAGAGATGATGGAAGTTCCAATCCAGTTGAGTCAAGAGGGACAGAGGTCACATTCCTGTTTTGTTTTTCATCTTCAGCTCCACTGTCTGAACTTTTCTTCAAGTGAGTGGCATTTTTATTTCCTTGTCAACATTTCTGTTATGTGCCTTCAAATCTTCTGGCTTATGGTCACCCAATCCCTGGATTTTCCTGGCAAGGTTTTTCACCTACTTCCTCTGAGCTTCAGCATGTCTTGTCCAAGGTCCCCCAGTGAGTTTCCTTTCCATGACGGAGTGGGGATAGGGGACATGAGAGAAGCCTCCTCGCAGGATCGTAACACGTCCAGGTGTCCCCTGGGCAACATCTTTGTAGTTAGCTGATTCTCTTGCACCTGTAGCAACTTGTAGCAGAAAACCAACCAACCAACCAAACCAACAGACCTTTTCATGACCAACTATGACAATAATCTCAATCAACATCAACACTGAGGCTTGCCATCTTTGTCTGTCCTCCATGGCCACATTCAGCATGACCAATGGCCAGAGATGATGGAAGTTGCAATCCAGTTGACTCAAGAGGGACAGATTTAAACCAAGATTCAACTTCAGAAAGGCAGATTGGTCTAAATTCTCATATATGTTAGATAACACTGTGCTGTATTTACCATTGTGTTTAAGCACAGGGCCCTATCTTCCTGCTGATTTTTTTAAACAAAGGATTTTCATTTTGTGGTGCAATTTTGAATTTGAAGGCATTCTGTTTGGGAGTGACTCCAGTCATAATGATAGAGTTGATAGTCTATGGGAGTGTAGGCCAGGTCCATGTTGAAGTCCAGATGTTTTGGACTTCAACTCTTAAGCAGCTGAGGGGGGAAAGGAAGGGGCCTGAGGTTGTTAGGAATTGTGTGAGTTGAAGTCCAAAACACCCGGAGGGCCCAAGTTGGACCATGCCTGGTGTATGCCTATGAGGCCTTACTGGCCCAAGCCAGGGGACTCATACATTAAGTAGCACAGGACCTCTGTCCTTTGACCTAATTCCGGCACTGGTGGTGAGGATTCAAACCCTGGTCTCTTGAGTCCAACACTCCAGTCACACCACCAGGCTGACCTTTTCTGCCTAAAACCTTAGTGGTGATACTGTTCAACGCCAGTAGCTCCGAATTTAGGGAAACACTCGAAGTTTCAATCCTTTCCCCATCCCATCCCACGCCCCCCTTTCTCTTCTCTTCTGCACTGCCGTTGGCTCCCTCAAGTGGCTGTCTTGAGCGGAAATGGTCACCGAGCGGTCTGGCCGCGTGAGTCTCGGCCTGAAGGCGCAACGCGTGGGCTTGCTCCACCTGACCGCCTTCCCTGCGGCCCCAAAGGCCTGCCACGAGGGGGAGAGGGACTCAATGCAGCGGTTATTTCGGGACGGGTCTGTGCGCGGGGTGGAGGCAATGGCGGTGCAATGGGAGCGCCGGACCGAGCTGATGCGCCCGAGCTCGCGCCTATCCTGGCGCAGGCCGCTTGCTGTTGGCAGGCAGTTTCTTGGGGTTCTTGAGCATCTTCTCGCCCATAGGAGCGGCTCAAAACACCCAGCTGCTCGCTCTCCCTAAGCTTGCCTGGGGGCTGCAGGGCCCCGAGTCCTGTATTGGGAGGAAGGCGGGCTAGAAATAAAAGGATTTGTTTTTACATCAGCTTTGCAAAGCCTGCAAAGATGCGTCTCTGGGATAATAGTGCGTGTGTCTTCCAAGTCCCCCGTCATAGGGTCTATCTTCGGGTGCCTCGAAACTATAGAATTGCCGCAGTTTGACACCACTTTAATAATGGCCACAGCTCGATGCTATGGACCTGCAGTTTTGCAAGGTGTCCGGCTTCCCTGACAAAGAATGCTGGCCCTTCACCAAACTGCAACTCCCAGTGAGCAGTGGGATTGCAACTCTTACCAAACTGAATTTATTCTGCTGCTTTAGTGGGTTCCTACACCTCAAAGAGCATCTTTGGCGGTCTCCTTCTCAGTACTAACCAGGGCTGAGCATGCTTGTAACAATGGGTCAGTAAAACAATGGGTCACCCGCTGTTTTCTAGTTCTCACGCACCCATCCCACGCTGCTGAGAAAAAGCAGCGTCCGCACGGGCAGTCACCGGCCTCCCCCCCCTGGCGCTGCAGGGGGCCCCTCAGGATGCATCTACACTGTAGAATGAATGCAGGTTGAAACCACTTTAACTGCTACGCTTCAGTGCTATGGAATCCTGGGACTGAACTCATTCTACAGCAGGCATGAACAAACTTCTGTCCTAGGGGTGTTTTGGACTTAAACTCCCAGAATTCCTAACAGCCTGGGCGACTGGACTCTCTCTCTCCTCGTCGTTGAGGCCCTTTCCCGCCTTTTGGTAGAAGAGAGGAGAGGAAAGAAGGGGGGCAGCACCGCCTCCGCCAGTCCTTAGCTCTTTGCTCCCTCCCCGAAAGAAAAACCCCCTGAGGCTGGGGGACCCCCCTTCTCTTTAACCCTCATTGGGGGGTCACAAGTTGAGCGCCCTGAGAGGAAAGGGGCACGTGGTTATATGGGAGCGGACATTTTTCTTCCCCACAGAGCGAGCCTCATCACGGTTGGGGGTCTGGTCACGGAGCGTAGCCAGGTTCTGACCCTCTCTGGGTGGATCTATCCAAACTTGGGCCCTCCATGGATTTTGGACTCCAACTCCCACCATTCCTCACAGCTTCAGCCCCTTTCCTCCCCCCCCCCCCGCCGCTTAAGGGGCCTGACGCTGTGAGGAATGGTGGGAGTTGGAGTCCAAAACCCCTGAAGGGCCCAAGTTAGCCCTGTCTTGTGGGAGTTGTAGTTGCATTGAGCCAATGCAGTTCAAGCTGCAGCAATCCTAGTATCCAGGCACCCCTCGTTCTTGCAGGGTCATTAGCAAGCCTGGGCAAACTTGGGCCCTCCAGGGATTTTGGACTCCAACTCCCACCATTCCTCACAGCCTCAGCCCCTTCCTCCCCCCCTCAGCCGCTTAAGGGGCCTGACGCTGTGAGGAATGGTGGGAGTTGAAGTCCAAAACCCCGGAAGGGCCCAAGTTTGCCCAGGGATTGTGGGAGTTGTAGTTTGGCAAAGCCCTCAGTCTTGCCTACATGTCCCAGGATCCCATAGCATTGAGCCAATGCAGTTCAAGCTGCAGCAATCAATCCTAGTTTTTGCAGGGTCCAGGCACCCCTCGGGATTCTTGCAGGGTGACGCATTGGTGGAGTTGGGGTCCAAAACCCTTGAAGGGCCTGGGGATTGCAAAGCCCTCAGTCTTGCCTACATGTCCCACGATCCCATAGGATTGAGCCAGTGCAGTTCCCAATCCAGTTCTTGTATTTTGGACTCCAACTCCCACCATTCCTCACAGCGTCAGGCCCCTGAAGGGGAGGGGGAAAAGGAAAGGGGTGAGGCTGTGAGGAATGGTGGGAGTTGGAGTCCAAAATCCCTGGAGGGCCCAAGTTTGCCCAGGCCTGGTCTTTAGCCTTCTCTGCCCAAGAGTGCTGGTGCCTCACCAAACGACAACCCCTTGATCATCCACGTTGAGCTAGGGCAGTGAAAGGGGCGTCAAAAGTGCATCAATCCTGCAATGGAAACGCACCTTGAGCCCAGAGGCTTCTTAGGCCGCAGCGCTGCCAACGGGCCAGGCTTTCCTTCCCCCTCCTCCCCTCTCCCTTTCCCCCTTCCTCTCCTTCCCAAAGTGTGCTTCTTCTCCTCCTGCGTGTGTTTCGGGGAGAGAGGCAGCTCTGCTGCGTTTGCGTTGCCAGCCAAATCCTCTCGGCTCCCCGCCGCTCGCGGAAAAGGTCCAGGGCTGCTGCTTACGTCTGAGCGCCCCTTATCATTTCCATGAATGCCAATTGCAGCCTTGGCGCTGTTATAGCAATGAAGCTACGCGCGTCATTGCCTCCTGTTGGACGTGAGACGCGGCCAATCCCTCCCAGCCCCCCCCCACCGCCCACCCTTCTCCTTTCGCTTCGGGAAAAGAAAAGAACAGGAGAAAAGAGACCGAGAGAGAGCAAGAGGGAGCAAGAGAACTAACTCAACTTCCAGCCAGGCAGCTTCTCTTCTTCCAGAGCCAGTCCTCAGCTGCTGGACCGAGCTTCCCCAAGCCAAGCTCTACCAAAGGAAAGGAAGGGCCCGAAGGTGGGATGCATCCACGGCCATGGAGGTGGCGGGCGCCGCTTTGCCGCCCAGAAAGGAGCAAAGGGACACACGAGGACTTCATCGGGGCGACCTCCTTGCCCCAGTTTGGCACTGTAGGGCAAAAGGAAAGGATGATGCTACCTCCTGGCTGCTGCTTCTCTTCCCTTCTTCTCCACTTTGGGGGCGCTTCCCTTGATGCTCCCTTCTCTCAATCCGCCCCCCCTCTTTTGGGGCTCCCCTTCTCTCGCAAAGTCGCCTCGGAGGGCCACCGGACAGAGGAGAGCAAGTTCCCGGCGTAGTTTCTTTTTAGAAGGGGTAAGTTGCGAAGAGAAGAAGGGCGCCTTTGCGAGTGTGTGTGAGGGGGTCTTGTCTGCGAGAGAAGAAGCTCTAGGTGGCAAAGGAGGGACAAGTGGGAGGCAGACAGGGCCAAAGATGGGGAGAGTACCGGTCTGGGGTTGGGGGGGGTCTATCTTGGCCATATTGCTTCTCGAGCCTGGAGTGGAAAGGACTACAGGTATTGGGGGAGAGATTGGCCGCTTTGGGCTCCCTGTTCGAAAGCTCCTTCCTGACGAGGAGGGCAAGTTGTAGGACCGCAGGGGGAAGTTTTGTCAGGAGGCAGAAGCGCGCTCCTCCCTGGACAGGAGGCTTTCCCTCCTTGTCCAGCCGTTCGCCCTCTTTGGCGGCAATCCAGCTGTGCCTGCCTCGCGCCCTTGCCTTGCGTCGCGCGGACCGGGCTTCTCGCGCTCCGACCCGGCCCCATTGGTGCCCAAGCGTCGCCTCCCCCGCCCACTCCTCCGCCGCGCGCCCGGCCCCGCTTTCCCGCCTTCCCACGCGCCGGGGCTGCCTCTCCTTTCCCTCTCCCCTCCCGAGTGAGTTTGAATCTCACTACGGGGTGACAGCGCCACCGCCAAGCGCCCCCTTCCCTTCAGAGAGTGCCCTCACTCGTAGGAAATAGAAAAGCCCCCTCCAGGTGTGTTTCCCTGTCACTCAAGTCGACCCCCCCCCGCCAGCGCCAGCATCATCCTTATCTCCTTCTCAGCATCTGTTCCCCTCAGAGGCTGAAAAAGCCCTCTCTCTGCTGCCCCCACCTGTGGGAAAGAGAAAGCCCCCTCCAGGCGTGTTTCCCTGCCACTCAAGTCGACTCATCCCCCCTCCCCCGCGCCAGCATCATTTTCTTATTCGCATCTGTTCCTCTCAGAGGCTGAAAAAGTCCACCAGGTTTCGCCCTCTCTCTGCTGACCCCACCCGTGAGAAAAGACAAAGCACCCCCCCAGGTGTGTTTCCCTGCCACTCAAGTCAGCCCACCCCCGCGCGCGCCGGCATTATCATCATCTTCTTGTTCGCATCCGTTTCCCTCAGAGACTGAAAAAGTCCCTCAGGTTTCGCCCTCTCTGCTGCCCCCGCCCGTGGGAAAGACAAAGCCCCCTCCAGGTGTGTTTCCTTGTCATTTAAATCAGCCCACCGCCTCGCGCGCGCCAGCATCATCATCTTCTTATTCGCATCTGTTCCTCTCAAGAGGCTGAAAAAGTCCGTCAGGTTTCGCCCTCTGTCTGCTGCCCCCGTGGGAAAGAACCCCCTCCCATGTGTGTTTTGATAGAAGTATATCTTCATATCAGCCCCTTCAGAAAGTGAAACGGTCCCTCAGGTTTCTCCCTCTTTCCATTCCCCCGTCCTTGGGAAACAGACCCCCCCCCCCGTGTGTTTGAATATCACTAAAGAGGAGCCCGGCTTGGCGTCCTTCTCAGCAGATGCTCCTCTCCAAAGAGTGAAAAGGTCCCTCGGGTCTCGCCCCTTCCTTCCCAGGCTCCCCCCTCCCCGCTCCTGCCCTCTCGCGTCCTGAATCTGACACCTCCACCTCCTCGTGGAGCGCGTCGCCTCGCGTGGTGTGGCGGGGGGGGGGGGTTGGGGAGACAGAGCCCCGTAGGTGGGGGCATCTCCCATAACCAGGCAACCCTCTTGGAGCCGCCGGGCTGGCGGGGCTGCTGAGCTTGTGATTTGTAGGATCGCTCCGCGAAGTCCCTGCCTCCTCCTCCTCCTCCTCCTCTTCCTCCTCCTCGGTCTCCAGCCACTCCAAAGTCTCGTCCCCTCTTTGGAAGCGGCGACTCCTTCCTTGCCGTCCGCCGTGCGTGGCTCTCTCTTTCTCCCTCCCTCGTCTCTCCACAGAGAGAGAGAGAGAGAGAGAGAGAGAGAGAGAGAGAGAGAGAGAGAGAGAGAGAGAGAGAGAGAGAGAGAGAGAGAGAAGGGGAAGCCAGGCAAAGGGAGGTCTAGCCAACCCCGCTCCCTCAACTCCCAGGCACCGTCCAGATGTCAAAGAAGCGCAAAACCCCCGAGGGAGGAGGTGGTGCTGGAGGAGGTGGTGCTGGAGGAGGAGGTGCTGGAGGATCTGGCCTCCCTGAGGAGGAACCCAGGACCCAACTGGAGGACAACGAGGAGCCAGGTAGGGCCTGCTGAGGTTGGCTGGCGGGGAAAGAGGAAAAGGATTCCATCTTTGGGATCTGTCTTGGGGCTGGCTAGGTCATCCCCCAATAGCTGAAGCAGCAGAGAGCCAGATGTTTCACCTAGGCCAGGTTACCTTTAGGTCAGGCAGGTTCTTCGTCTGTGAATCCTGTGTTTTGAAGCATTGTTGAACTTTTGGGGGGGGGGGGGTGTAGTGTGGAGGGGTTAAAACGTTGTGGTGGTGGTGGGGTAGAGAAGTAGGGTAGTTGTAGACTGACTGACTGACTGAGGGAGCAGGGCTTGCAGTGTGGCCGATCTATGGTTCCCCCCCCCCCACTCCTCGTCTATCTATTTCAGTTACATTTGGTGTGACTTGCTCTCATCCTATTTGGGCTATTGAGGAAATGTTGTGCAGAACAGATCAGAGGTGGGGTGGGTCTTTGATATTTGGTATTTGATGGTGTTCCCAGGTGGGGAGAAAGAATTTCTGGGTGCATCTGTCAACAAGAGAGCCCTGTGGTGTGGCTCATCTTGCTTTCCTTTGGCATACCTCCCCACCAAGCCTCTCTGCCAGGTTCCAGATGCTGTATATATTCATGGCGCTTAGGGAAAGTTGGGGGCTCTGCTTTGCTGCATTCCCCCCATGTGTGCCATGTGAGAACCAGTGAGTATGAGTGAGTGCCTGGCCATATGCTTTAATACCCACACAGAAGTCAGGTTAGCGTGGGGGATATATACATGTGTGTGTTACAGATCTTGGCTCCTTCCTCTCTGGCTAGTATTAGGCAGTTTTGTGGCTTAAAAAAATTATATATACTTCCTCTGTTAGCTTCCTTTCAATGCTCCTTTTGCTTAACAGGGCCTAGAAAGAACTTGAAGCCAAACA
Organism: Anolis apletophallus; assembly: GCA_030556195.1. Taxonomy (NCBI): domain Eukaryota; kingdom Metazoa; phylum Chordata; class Lepidosauria; order Squamata; family Anolidae; genus Anolis; species Anolis apletophallus. The sequence continues at coordinate 157,201,601 of JARBWK010000003.1, read as the reverse complement.
ACAGTATTGCAGGGCTTTTTGGTAATAATGCAGAGAAAGGAAAAGAGGAGAAGAGAATGCAGAATAGTGGCCCAAGTTATAGGAGATGCATTTTGAAGTTCAAACTGGAGATCATGTGCTATGTGGTGTGTTGTACCAGCTTTTCATGTATTTCCATCCATACTGGTATTGAAATAGTATGCCTTGCTTTAGCAGGTGTAAAACTTCTGAGCTTTAGAGCTGGGACAGAGAGAAAATGTATGTCATCCAATATGGAGTCGCTTGTCCATGTTCTTAAAATGTTGTGGGTTGAAGTGTTGCAGCTGCTACCCAAGATAATAAAATCTGATGTCCCCCAAAAATGAGAACTTTGAGCATGGAATGAGGTGGGTTTTCTTTTGTTTTCAGTGTATTAGGTCCAATTTCTGGTATGTTATTTGCTAGCGCCTTTTCAACGATGCCATGATGGCGTCAACACTTGTTTGCTTCGGAGGAGCTTGTTAAGGTTTTTCATACCAGATATATTTTTGAAACCTCCTGCTTTAGTAAATATCAAGAACAATCAAATCTTCTCTTCCTACCTTTAATTGATCTGTGAAAATAAATTCAATTATATTGCAGGTAAATATCTATATCTCCCCGCACATATGTGTTTCCATTCATTTGTTCCCAGAGAGGATTTTTAGAAGTTGTTGGGTTTGCCTGTTTTTTTTTCTGATTTGCTTGGCAGTCAATTTTTTTTTGTTCGATATCAGTTGGAAAACCTGAATGAGACTGAATCATGGCTCATAAATGAAGGGCCATTTGCACCAGGTTACTAGCTGTGCATATGGAAGCTTACTGAGAACATGATTGTAATGCAAGAAAAATATTTATTTATTTATAAAAGGTCTAGCTTATGCAGTGATGACCATTACCACGTTCTTTCAGAAACATCTTTCTTATTGTGGAGATACTATGAAATAAAAAGATGAAAGAAGACCAGTGCAGTTTTGGAAATAGTAAGTTAGAAAAAAGTCATCTGTTCCTTTTCCCACTTCTCTTCATTGTGGCCAGGCTATTTTATACGTGGTCCTCAAGAGCTCACTCGTCCTTCATCGCCAGGAAGCTCCATTCAGTTTTGCCTTATTTGAGGCAATGCTGGAAATACGTGGCTCTCGCTGCAGGCAAATACCATACTACAAGCCTGGTATACTACACTTCAGAAAGCACACACTATTGTGTGCAAGCAAGTCAAATCAACAAACACCTATGTGAAGTGTTTTCAGTGTAGGTTCACATGCACAGTGATTTTATCATAACATGGAATTAAACCTACAATGCCATAACTTTCCTTAACATACTCAACCACCACCACCACCCCCAAGAAAAGAAAAGAGAATAAGCCCTTTTTTGGTCTTTCTTTATTGTTGACAAGAAAAAGAATTCTGCTTGTCAGTTGTGCAGAAATACAATTGTAGAAACCATTTTATGTATACTACAATATCTGAGAGAATATTTGTGTGTTTGTCTGATGTATTCTATTAGCATCTTTTAGAAAACTACTGTGAATTATCCTGAAATTATTTGTAGTTTATTTATGCTCTATTAAAATGAAATGTTTTATTTTTTAAGAAATATATTATGATATAAAAATACAAGTAAATATTTGTTAAGCTCTATTACTTTGTTTGGAATATGTAACTCAATGAAAAGCCAAATACATTAACTTTAAACATATTCATCACTGTTTTTGTTCCATTTGGACAAGATATCTCCTTTGTTATAAACCTGATAGGATGTCTAGAGACTGGAAACAAATCAGCACAACTAGAAAATATTATTTTAAGGGAAAACAGGATGAGAACAGATCGTGTCAGCTGACTCACGTATTACTTTGAAGGTTTTTCATTGCCCCGGCATGGCAGATTGATAAGATACTCGGCAAATATTCTTTGCAACTGGACGTTCTTTTTTTTCCATTCAAAATTTCTGACTGACCCGTCTAATTCATAAAGAATATCACAATGAGTTTTCATCTCTTTTTTCTACGATATGAGCAAGGTCATGCAATTTTGACATTTTCAAACTTATTTTTCTACGTATGCACCAAGAATTTGCGCACTTAGTCTCTTGAATGGTGACCGTGCGTATGTAGAATCTCACTCAATGTTTTGAGTTACAGATTAATTTATTGGAGGAAATAGAGTATCATTTGCAATATACCCAAACATTGTGACTTGAGATGGGACAAATTCATATCCTGAACTAGGAATGACATAATAACAAACATTGATGGCATCACTAGTTACATTGTTTGGATCTTATTAGTTTAATTTATTCATTCCAAATGTATTTCTACATATTGAGTGCCTTATGTTCAGTTGTTGAACTTTTTAAAACATAATAAAATGAGTGATTCTCTCATTTGAAAGTAACACTAGAAATCATCACCTATAAGAATAGGAAAACATTACCTCACTTAAGGAAATTGTTTGCGCGAATGTGCTCTCTGAGGACATTTTCACTTATTTAGAGAACTGTAGTGAAAATGTGCTTATTTTATTTTATTGTTTTATTTTGGAAAACTAAATCCTACCTTTCTACAGAGTGTTCAGGCTTTTCCCATTATACAAGGACACACACACACACACACACACATACACATACACAAATGTTGTCATGTTGATGATGACAATGGTACGAGTAGCAGTGGTGATAATACTGACAACACCCAGAAAACTGTAGCCATGCAAGCCAACCAAACATCATGAGATCAAACATTTAATTCTCAATTAGTTAGTTAAGCAGAAGAGCTGTCCTATTGGGTGGAAAAACCACAAGAATATTTTCATGGCGTAGTAGAAGGCAGACTGAATAGGATCTGGGAGCTCTATAATGCAAGTGTAAACATACTGAAGATTTCAAAGGTATTGCAAGCATCTCTGTATCAGCCATAGTTGGGATGCAGAGTTGGTCTTTTACATTGGGCCTCAGAAAATAGGATGACTCTGGACTCAAGCTTCATGTTTCCTTGCCTTGCCTTTCCTTCTGTTTGTTTCTTTTTATTTAAAGATTTTAACATTATACTAAATATTTAGTAAAGGTAAAGGTTTCCCCCTAACATTAAGTCCAGTCATGTCTGACTCTGGGGGTTGGTGCTCATTTCCATTTCTAAGCCAGCGTTGTCCGTAGACACCTCCAAGGTCATGTGGCCAGCATGACTGCATAGAGTACTGTTACCTTCCCACCAGAGAAGTACCTATTGATCTACTCACATTTGCATGTTTTCAGACTGCTAGGTTGGCAGTAGCTGGGGCTGACAGCGAGAGCTCACGCTGCTCCCCGGATTCAAATCTGCAACCTTTTGGTTAGCAAGTTCAGCAGCTCAACGCTGTAATCCACTGTGCCACTGGGGGTTCCTTACTAAGTACATATAGAAAAGGAAAGACAAAAGAAAATAAAGGAGAAAAAACACAACTTCCAATATCTTTTCAGAAGCTATACATAGTACTTAATTACATATTACTCATATATCACTCTCTGGCACCCCTCACCCTATATTCTCGTCCTTCTAAACTTCAATAGCAAAAGTTACCAAATATTTCTTTCTTTCTTTCTGCCTGCCTGCCTTTAAAAAGCCCATAAGGAGTTTATCTTATTTCATTATATGTGCATCGTATTTTTACCTAATACTGCTTCCGAGGCAGATCATAACATGATATAAAGGAAAACAAGAACCGCCTTGAGTCACCTCTTGGCTGAGAAAGGCGGTATACAAATATGGTAAATAAATAAATAAATCACTATTCAAACCACGATAAATTAAAATGCAATTGACTACATGCTTATATTAAAAGCACAACCAAGTTTTAAAAGTTTTAAGACAATTTAAGAACACCGGAGGGGAGAGAGAGATAAGAGCCTCTGATTCCCTCCCTTCAAAATGGCAGTAAATATAGTATGTCTAAATAAACATATGATATTATATGATATGAATAATATACAAAATAAAAACAGCTATTGAAAAGAACTAAAATTGAATGAATCCTTTAAAATGATTTAAAACACAGCCATGAAACTCACCACTAAGAAAAGAACAGCACCATTTTCCAGAAGCTGGACAGTTGTGTGTTAAAGGGGAAAGTTGGCTTGTCTGCCATCAGAAGGGCATTAGGTAGCTTAGTTTTTTTGTAAGGGAATGTGGTGATTTGGAATCAGCCCTTGAGAAGTCATTGTCTTTTCTTTACCCCAAATATGCCTATGAAAGCAGTGAGGAGGACATCCTTTGATGTTCCTAAAACTCAAACAGGCTCATATGAGACATAATAGGCCTTCATGCAGCCAGAACCCAGGTTGTATAAAGTTCAAAAATTATCACCAGCATATTTACATTATGCCTGGATTGAACTGGAAAACAGTGCAGCCAGGCATGTAGCCGGGGGGCTAAGGGGCTTCACCCCCAAATTCTCAGGGTGGTCCGCGAAAAGGCCTTACTGGTACATTATTTAAATTGTTATGTTTATTCATATCATGATCTGATCACCATGCTCATTATATCCCACATTAATGAGGTTATTGGGATAACAATACAAAAGGTTTGCTAGGGTAGACCCTCTTCCACCCAGTCTCAGCCCCCTCGAACCAAACTCAGCCCCCCCGAATCAACATCCTGGCTACGGCCCTGAGTGCAGCTGTTATAAAAATGGTGCCATGTTATCACATGTTATAACATCTGAGTATATTCTAGCACCCTTGCCATCACACATGAAGCTTGAGGTGAGTTTACAAAAGCGTTTTCCCCCAAGATGAATTTGTTATTGCTGTTGTGGTTGTTGTTGTTGTGTGTCATAAAGTCATTTCCAACTTATGGTGATCTGAAATGACTATATCTACTTCTTTTTATGACCAATGTGTGTTTATGACCACGGAGATGTACTTATGGAGAGTAAAAGCTCATCACATGTATAGGAGAGTTGTTGTGTGCTTTCAGTCAGTTACAACTTATGGTAATCTTGCCCAAGGGCAAATCTATCATGGATTTTTCTGAGACTGAGAGTGTGCGAGTCAACCAAGGTCACCCAATGGGATCATATGGCTAAGCAGAGAATCAAACCCTGGTCTCTAGAGTCATAGCCCAACACTCAAATCACGACTACACCATGCTGGCCCTCATAGAGCATGTTGCTGTAGTCAGATTTTAATTTAATTGGGTTGTCATAGTTATTTCCTTTTGTCCCATGATTCTATCCTTTTATTTGTTCTTACTGTTAAGCTTCCTAAAGTCTCATTTGGACAGAAAGGAATGTGCAAGCTCGAGCTCTCTTTGAGGCTGACCCTATGAATATCTATGTTCAATATTATTTAGATGCATTGTCAAATCTGGTGAAGGCTACTACTACTTAAGTCTTAGGACTGCTTAGGACTGCAGATTACTGAATGGATATCCTTAAATAACATATAATATTCCCCCAACAACGAGCAATTCCTGTTGCATTTTGTAACAGTAACTGATGTGGATCTGAACACCAGAGATACTAGGAAATTGGCAAGACAGCAACCAAACTTGGTAAAGTAGAATTGCAGCAATGTAGTTTTCTGCACTATGGGATGTTGCAGAATTGAACATATAGCTCCAATTCTGCAACAACAGAAACAAGAATGCTTATATTACTAATATCAGCTGTTGTCTTTATCTGCTGCAAATGTAACTATGTAGACTTTGTGTATAGGAATAAGTTATTGAATATTTATGTTATTGAATGCATATGTTGCATTTTCAGACTGGAGATGGACATACAGACTTTCTTAGAAATTCTACTTTAATCATTGTTTTTATAAAACAAGTTTGATAATAGAACTCAGGAAAAACAAGGGTTAGATTGACAGCAGGGAAGCATCAATAGTCAGACTGATCAATCTTCTTTAGAAATAGGTAGAACATATGGCGGTATGATGATAGTAATCTTATGCAGTGGTTGGCAGTCTTGAACATTTTGCAGTCTTATAAACTAACATTCTGTGATCTGATCAAATACACAAATCTGATCACAAATCTGAACACATTCTGTGATCCAATCAAATACACAAATCTGTGTGGTATAAATAAGGAAAATTGCATATTGGGCATGCACAGGTTGAAGCTGAACTTTTCAGTTATCCATATGCTATTAAATTTAATCCTTCAGTCTATATTCTGTAGGGTTATTGTAAAGATGACATAGAATGATGGCATACTTTTCTCCTTGAGCTCAGCAGAAGAACAGTTAGGATTCCCACCGTGTCAGAGGCTATTGCAGCATGCTTGTGCCTGAATTACTAGGAAGGGCAACAATCTGCCCTCTCCTTTCTCCTTTCCTAAATTGTTATATTTATTTCTGTTCTGTTGAGACTCAAGACGGTTTACAATGAATTGAAAAATATTGTTCAAAGTTCACAAGATACAAAAAATAAAATTAGATTAAACAATATTTGTAAAATAAAAAAACAGATTAAAAAATAAAGATGAACATATACACCAGCTCAAGATTCAGTGCATTGTTTAAGCGAGATGGGTCTTTTACAGCCACTCATCAAACGTCTGACAGAAAAGTCTTTTCTGAGAAAACCCAGAGCCAGGGGGCAGCCTCTAAGTCCTTGCCTGTTTTCTCATTGCATGGTGGTGCAATGGGTTAATTCCTTGTGCTGGCAGGACTGCTGACCAAAAGGTCGGTGGTTCAAATCTGCAAGACAGACTAGCTCCTGTCTGTCAGTTGTGGCTTCCCATGCAGGGACATAAGAGAAGCCTCCCACAGGATGGTAATACATCTGGGTGTCCCCTGGGCAATGTCCTTGCAGATGACTTACAGTTTCTGTAGTTATTACCGACACAGAAAATACAAACAAACCAAAACTTGTTAACTGGGGGGGGGGGGGGGAGGCAATGGCATTCCAGCAGATCTCATAGCATGGGCTGCTTTATAACAGAAAAAAATTATCATACAAAATAAATTTAATGTGAGCTGTATATGACTCAATAAGTGCCAGTCAGAACTTTGAATTGTGCCTGGAATGGGCTGGCAGCCAATTAAATTATTGAAAAGGGAGTATTTGAAAATATGAGACTGGCCCTACCAGCTTGTGATGGCTGGAGGGTATAGTACGCAATATGAGCATTTGAAGCTGACATCTGACCATTGAAATAAATGTTTTGTTGTTTGCACTAAAATCCCTAATTTTATTTGCAGATGGGCACACTATCAGTATATATGTGACCTTTACACATCAATAGGCCTAATTTGGAAGTATACTAAGTCGCCGTACGGCTGAGAAAGACAGGCTACAAATGCTGCAAATAAATAAATAAATAAATACAATAAGTAAATGATTTCTGAGTTCTGCCTATAGACAGATCATGACACAAGTACAAGGTTTGAAGTTCAGAGATGTCAAGGGTGGTTTTTCCTGCCTCATTTGGAACTTGATGTTTCTAGAAAGTCAAAGGACTTGGTCAGTTCATTCCAAAGTAATCAAGTCCAGCTTATGCCTTGTTTTGGCACTGTAAAATACTCATCTGTTGTGTGGGCAGATGATAGTCTTGCAGAAACTGTTCTTTTCTTTTTCTTTCTGTCTTTCCCTAATGCCTTGTTTGTTTTTGCTAAGTAGTTGGGGGTGGATTTTTGCCCCCCAAACCCTGAAGGCTCTTTTAGGTTTGATTAAAGAAACAGGCTTTGTTACAATATAAATCTTTGTGGTTTTTTTTGTTGGTGTGGAGTGTTGCTAGTTGCTGCTGCTTCCTTGTCTATTCATTCTATTCTTTTAGAAGACTGTGTTTAGCAATTTTGCAGACCTGTACTAGGGTTTCAACAAAAATACTAATTTTTAACCCTGGGTTGTGGTTTGCTCTGTGGTGGACCCATGGCTTGAAGGACACACATTCTCTTTGTTAATTTTTTTACATCAGTTATAATGCAAAAGTGCCATTTCAATTATGCCATGCATCACAAACTGGCAGGCAGGCGACTATTGTTGTAATATGCCCTAGACTGATAAAAATTTAAAAACTTGAGCATGGGAATGAAATATTTCTGCTCATGCCAGAAACTGGAAGACAGTAATGAAGGATAGCAGAAAACTGTAAATATATTTAACCACCCCCCCTTGCAGAACTACAGCAACAACTACCCCAGCTAGAAAATCCCCCAAACAGCTGAAAACACTGTAAATGCCACTATTTTGCTCCCACCACCCCTCAATGCTCTCAAAAACAAACACAAAAGGCAAGAAAATGGCAGACAACAAAACTGATTTTATCACAGCTGTGCTGCATGTCCTACTACTAGAGGTACATGTGTGTGTGAAAAATGCCCTCTGTCCCCAATATAGCAGCATATTGCTGAAGTTGATCTTGTAGAATCTGCTTTGTTCCCTTGTATTTTATTTTACTTGGGTGTAACCCAAGCTGTACCATCTGGAGCTTGTTGCAAATGGCATATTAATAGAATTAAAACATTCCGAACCTTAGAATTTGCTCAAAATTTGTGTGCCTTCACAGTCTGAATTCCTTGTTGATCCACTGTAAGCTACCCACAGATCTACTAGAAAATCTAAGTGTATATTCTGCCCACCTCTAGACTCCATACCTTGTTGCTTCCACATAATGATGCATTCATGCAGGGCTTCACAACCTTTTTTGTTCCACGAACCCCTTTGCCAATCAGCTGAAAACCATGGGCTTTCTTAGAATGTAGCAGCAGCTACTTTTATGATGTGCAACTTTGTCATATTGCATAATAATTTGGACACAGCAGGACTGTGATCATGTGTGATCTAGCATCAGGAATAACAATTTCTGTAATTGCAAGGAAGGATAAGTCTAAGCAATTGTTTGAGATATGCAGCAAATGTAATGTGATAGGAAATGAATACCATTTATTATATTCATAAGTGAAGAAAATGCAAGATTTCAGTTAGAGACCAGAGAAAATAAAGGTCATAAGTGATTTTTTTAAAGATCAAGCTCTTGGACTCCCCCAAAATCTTTCCATAGACTAGTGAAGAACTCTGCATTAATGAGGAATCTTGTTGTTGTTGTTGTTGTTGTTGTTGTTGTTGTTGTTGTTGTGTGCTTTCAAGTTGTTTCTGACCTATGGTGACCCTAATGTCAACTTATTATGAAGTTATCTTCTCAATATGTTTTCTCAGTATGTTTGCCTTTGCTTTCCTCTGAGGGCCAAAGACCACCAGTGTGCTTGCCGTTGCTGGATGGAGGTTTGAGTCCCCCTTTCCAGAATCATAGGCCACTGCTCAGACTACTACACCTTGTTGGTTCAATGAAAAATTAGTTGATGAGGAGAAGAGGTAGGAAAAACCTTTCATTGAAATGCTCACTTTCAGATGGGTTAACACTGTATTAGAGAAGGTTTTTTTAAATTTTATTTTGCAATACATATAACCTAGCAGGTAACTATGTGATTTGTTTTCCCAGACTGGAACATCTGAAGCAATGCAATTTCAGGGCTAAAATCTGAGATCTAGGGAAGACATGCTTGAACTCTCACAGAGATTTGCCCTGGAAAACAGCCCAGTTTTCCCCACTTCCATTCTCTCTTTTCCCAGCCATTCATTCTATCCACCATTTTCCACTTCTTACTCAGTGTTCATATACACATTGGGCCAGATTTACTACATCTAGCAGTATATTATATGACACTTTTACAATTTATGTAAAATTACAGGAACCATAGTTAATCCAAAGATTAGCTTGGCTCCTGGACTCATGTTCCTTTTTTCAGACATGATGACCTACTTAGGCTACTTTTGGCAGGATAGTGTGTCTATATCTTTCAACTTCTCCAGACAGAACAGTTGTGTTGGAAAACTGTTAGAGGTTGTTCTATTTGTTACTGCAGTTCTTGTTTGTTTGTGTGAGTGTGTTTGTCATTAAAATCCGAATTATACTTTTTTCTGAAAATTCTTAGCATCAGCTGAAATATTTTTCTTATCTTTGAGTAAGTTTCTTTTCAATTCCAAGGCATATCAGAACAAGCAGTACCAATATGCATGTATGCATGTGTATTTGTAGCTCATACTGTTTTGTTTCTGTGCATACTCCCAATGATATGGGTTATAGTTTTGACATACCAGTTGAACTTCTGCATTCCTCACTTCCTGCTTCTCTTTCAATATGAGTGATATAACATGTAAAAGTATTATCCCCTTCTCTTCTCATCCTTTTGGTCCTTTAAAAATGTATAACACAATGGAAGGCTAAAAACATCAGAAGAGGAAAATGCCCTTCAAAATAAAGCTCTGTCTCAGTAAACCAATCCTCCTAGATTTGTTTATTCTTTTTAAAAACAAACTTTGGAAGAGCCCCAATGCAAATCCAAGAAATCGCTACATTCAGCACTAAATAGGCTCCCACAAGAAAGGCATACTGACATTGAAAACATGGATTTGGAGGTGATAAAATCTAGAAAAACACAAGTAGCTACACTGTGAGAACTCACATTTTAAGGCAAAGAACCCTGCACTTAAGTTCCAGCTTGATATAGAAATCATCATTAGACAGGGCAGCTGTAAGTACTTATCTGTAGGCAGTAAAGCAAAAGTTATTGTAAATGCACAGATAAATGGATTTCCCCCTCACACTTGCAAAACAATTGGTCATCTATCCCCAATCACTTCTTGGTTTCTCAGGGTCTTCCCTGAGGTGGCTCCTGTCCTTGGCTAGATCCCCTTTAACAATTAGAGGATTTTTCTCTTTCAAAAGGCATGTATGCCTCTGGGAAGAAGCATAGTTTCATCTCCTTGACTTGGTTGATTTTTTGGATACTATAGTAGATATGGATATAGTTTGTTCTCTATGGTTCTGGGTGTTCCTACACCAAAGAATTAATGTCATCATAAATGCCACTTTAATTGCCATAGCTTTCATCAGTGTAATATATTGAGAGTGTGCTAGGAGATCATATTTTGCCCATCTTTATTTCATGAGGCAAAACTGATCAATACCTATTTTAATTTAACTTTTATCCAAAAAGAAAGCTGCATGTTTATATGCAACAAGAGAGATATGAGTAAGGAACCTGGATGGTAGTTTGTTAGGAGTCAATTAATTAAGCTAAATCAGATCTGCAGGGCCAGTTAGGATTGAAGGAAATTGCTGACATATGTGCAGAAATACTTACCATCATTTTTTAAAAGAAATTTTGGAGAATTGATGGATTGCCAGAGGACTGGAGACAGGAAAACACTGTACCGTATTTCTATTATAAAAAGAAGATCATGAAAGCTACAAACCAGTCAGCTTGACCTCAACACTAGGAAAAATATTAAGATGGGTTATACAGGAGTCTGTGTGCTAACATATTAATGAAAATTTAGAGATTAATAAGAGCCAGCATGGATTTATCAAAAATAAATTCTATGGAACTAACATTAGTTTTAACTGGTCTTAATTGTAATTTATATGTTTATTGATTTTATTGATGTATTGTTGGTTTTTTGTATAATGGTGGAATGGAATATTTGCCAAAGCCTGTAAGATGCTCTGAGTTCCCTTTGGGGTGAGAAGAGCTGGGTAGAAATAAAGTATATCAATCAATCAATCAATCAATATATCTTTTTCATTTGATCATCACTAGTTTAGTAGATTGCATTCCTTCCATTTTAGCACTTCCACAAAATGTCATGCAATTTGCTTTAATTTCTTTGGAGGAAAAAATAGTGAGATAAAAATAAAATACCCAAAAATAGAATATGGTTTAGGTTAGAGAGTTCTATTTTTATATGACCAATGACAGGTGTTTTGTACATGGTGTCATAGGCGTAGGATGTTGACAACAATAGGCTTTATAGAGCTCCAGTAGCTGAGTTACTTAAACAAGCTGGCCACAATGCAGCAGTGTCAATGTGGATGAGGAACCTCAGGCCCCTTCATATTTGAGACTCAGGCCAATTGTTCTTGTGTCCCCCTTTCTGCTTCATCTAGAAGCTTCAAAAGCACTTGAGTCACTATATGGGACTGAGAATGCAGGCCCCAAGATTGTTGTTTTTAAAAGTAATAATATAAACAATGATTGTATGTGTATTATGAATGCTCATCATTGAATGGCAAGTCTGAAAATAGGTCTCTTATCATTTAAATTAGAATACGTAACTGGAAAATTTCTTTTTAAAAAAACCACTGGAAAACTTATTTTTCAAAAAAACAACAAACCAACAACAAAAAGATTTGTGTCATGATGCCATATATCTTTTTTGCAAATTGTTTTTTTAAATTCACAAATAAAAGGAATTTTGAGATCACACATTATCTCTAATCAAGACTTCTACCTTATTTGACGTTTCCCTCTTTGATTTCATTCTGAGAAAAAGAGCTGAGTCATTGAGAGGCAAGTGGAACAGCTGCTGAATAAGATACAAGCACAGATAACGTTTAAATATGTAAGCAGGAGCAGTACTTGCATAGTTTGTAGTTCATTTTTGTGGTAAATAATGAAATATGCCTGAACTGATTTTGTGACAGTCTTGATTATAGAAATTATTTTAAGGCAATGGCTTAGCTATGCAAAGCTACTATTTTTAGTTGTTGCTTAAATGCACATTGTAACTGATCTTTCTTGCAATTTACTTTTCCTAATCTTAATTAATGTTATCTGAATTGGTTGCCTTTACTAAATGGCTACATCTTCCCCATATTGTTTAAAACAAACATGTATCAATTTCCTGTTAAGATGGAAATTTCAAAGGCTTAAGACTATATGAAGTAGTCTAGGTAAATTTAAGAAATTATCTTGACTGTGATCACGCATTTTGACTATCTACACATATTTATGAGTGCCTGTTAGAATGATATACTGTTTCTTTGAACATGGCTCAATTTAACTTCTGTGCAGCTGAGTAAGCATTTTTAACATTCATGTTTATTTTTCATAAATTCCTGTCAAACCACAAGGCACAACAACTGATAACCTGATTCCTTTTTTTTGCTTTGGAAAACTTCTGTCACACTCCAGATGTTTGGATTCCATTTTCCTTTAGAGCCCAAAAGCATAGGCCATAATAAAAAATGATGGAAGTTATACTGTAGTCTGAAAATATCTGAAGGGCTTAAGGTTCCTCACACCTAAAAATGATTGATCCCTAGATAAGCTAAAATAGGAATTAGACTTTAAGAAAAGTAGGGAACCCTAAACTATCAAGAAAAGCTTGAGGCTGTTGGTCAAAAGGTCAGTTGTTTGGGAGACAATGAATACTCCATAGATGTGTTCTATATAGTGTTTATATCGACAATAAAGATGATACAATTATGAAACCTGAAACCTATTACCCTAATGAACAGACTTATTTTCCCATTCAGCTATTGGAAATTGAAGGAGATACCCCAGACCATCGATGTGCAACATCCATGTTAGCTGTCCCCAGGCATGTAGCGGGGGAAGCCTTGAGGGGCTTCAGCCCCCCCCCCCCCGGAAATTCTCAGGGTGGTCCGTGAGAAGGCCTTATTGGTACATTATTTAAACTGTTATGTTTATTCATCTCATGATCTGATCACCATGCTCAATATATCCCATATGCATGGGGGTATTGGGATAATGATACAAAAGGTTTGCTAGAGTAGACCCTCTCACACTCAGCCCCCCCCCCCCGAATCAAAATTCTGGCTACGGGCCTGGCTGTCCCTATACTGAGCTTAGTCAGCATCACTTTAGGAGTCTTATTTATACTTGCAATGTCACTTGGTCTACATCAGATTGCAAATTTATGGTTTAATTAGGGTACCTGGTTTCTGGACACTAATTATCACACTTTGAAGGTCATGTTCCAACTGTTATCAATTGTCCTTGAACATCTTTCCAGGTGCAGATGTTTATGCCAGTCAAAGCATGAGAAAACACAGATTCCTCTGTAATTTCTCAAGTTTGTACCATCCCAGTAATTGACAATGCTTGCCAAATGTGTGTGAAATTTAAGTCTGTAGTTTCTAGCACATGAGAACTGATGGAGTGTACTGTCTGACTCCTCCTTACAGTCATCTTCTGACTCCTTTCCCATGCAAGTGTTGAATATGAATAAAACAGCAAAAATTCTATTTTCTCCTTCACCTTAAATTGCAAAATATCTTGGGGCAGTCCTGGATTTGCTTCCAGACTGGCCATATTTAGTGCATGTGAAGAAGCAGAATAATACACAGTTGTATGTGGCAATTCCCAAGATGGGAATTATGATGACATAAACTATTAGCTTGTAGAATGCTTCTTCCAGAGAAGCCAGGTTGTTTGTATGCGTCAAACAAGGGCTGACATAATGGTTTCTATGAAATCTAAAACTCCCTTGAGGGACATAATTTCTTGTTTTGAAACAAAACATGAAACTTGATCACGGCTTTCATGAGGTGCACAACTCATATTTTTGCTGTATTGAGATGTACTGCAGTCAATTCCAAATTTGGTTTAGAAGTTTCAAAGTTGCTTTCAACCAAAAGCAAACAAAGGTGTAGTAAGACTTTGGTAAAACTTAAGTTAAAGCTGTTTATATAACACTATGATTATTTGTTTTACTAGGTGAAAGATTAGTAACTATGCTCACATTAATTTAAAAATATGTTTAAGAGGTATGGCTTTTTAATTAAAAGAACAATGTTGGTTAAATAGTGAAGCATAAACACAAATAATGTGTGTTGTTCATTCATAGTTAAAGGAGATGTAACTACAATTGCAGCTTGCTGTGGTATGACTGAAGAAATTGTTCCTTTATAGTATCCCAATTTGAAATCACCGAGTTGTTGAATTTTAATACAGGACAGGGTACTCAAAATGTTGTTGCTATACATTGAATAAGCAGAATTTGACAAAATAATGTCTCTCTTCCCTCCCACAACTCCAAAGTAACACAGCTGCTATTTTTGTTTAACACAACCATACTTACACATCTTCGAGAACTGGGATCAGACAGATTGATAGTAAATGGAGGAAAGCAAACGTTCTGGATCATGCTTTAAAAAGGAAACAAAATTCTGAGATTAGAATGCATCTATACTTTTGCTCAGGATGTTTCTGTGTTGGCTGGGTTGATGGGAATATCTAGTCCAGCACATTTGAAGGAAATTGGAGTATGCTGTGCTATGCTATTTTTTTTCTGCTACAGTTTCTCAGGTGAGCGAGTGTGGAGGGAGCAAAATATTTTTACACAACAACAGTATCCACTGTTTTCCCCTGTATGCAATTAAGTCCCATGATGCTAATGTCACATGCACTGGAATTGAAGCACCATACATCTGCATTCAACTTGCTCTCATGGAATATCATGTCATTTCACTGGAGCTTTGGAGCCCATGTGAAAAGCTGTCCAAATCTGTTAATTTGGCCTTCTTGTTCTGAGGCTCCAGGCACCAGGGAGGGCATATTCATTGGAGGAATTGTTTTTCTCAAAAACAGTTTTCTCTGGTTGGCTTACCAGAATAATCATGAGTGGCTTCATATCATGTTGTACGTAGGAGACTGCAGTGTTGGCAACTGTAGCTGCCCACTGATTCATTCCCATCTGTTCTTGCCTTGCAAAACAGTAGGTGAAAGAGAGGAGGAAACAGAATGCAATACCTTTGCATAACATGGAACTGGCAGTTTCCTGATGTAAATTAGTTTACAAGAGAGTACAGGAAATCATTGGTTAGAAAATACTCTTTGCCAAAGTCCTGACTGAAAGAGTTGTTGGGGAGGTGATTTTTTTCATGCAGCAATGTATATTAGTATCCTAGTTTGCAATGGTCCATTTATGGAAAAGTTGGAAACTGTATTCAGTCAAAATACTTTAAAGCATAAAGCCCACCCCCATTTTCTTGGCTGGGACTGAAGCCCTAGGTCACCCACTGAGTTTAATATCTGACTGGGGATGTAAATTCTAGGCTCCCAGAGTATTAAACTAATGTTCAGACCGTTACACCACCACACTGTATCACAGGTTTACAGTTTTCATCATATGTATATATCCACATTTGCAAATCTGATTCCCCTTTGCAGCTCTTTTTGATGAAGCCTCTAGAACAGGGATCCTCAAACTTTTTAAACAGAGGGCCAGGTCACAGTCCCTCAAACTGTTGGAGGGCCAGATTATAATTTGAAAACAACAACAACACACAAATGAATTCCTATGCACACTGCACATATCTTATTTGTAGTGCAAAAACCACTTTAAAACAATACAATAATTAAAATGAAGAACAATTTTAACAAATATAAACTTATTAATATTTCAATGGGAAGTGTGGGCCTGCTTTTGGCTGATGACATAGGATTGTTGTCGTTGTTGTTGTTGTTGTTGTTGTTGTTACCGTATATGCTTTCAAGACTTAGGTTGACCCTGAGCGAGGGCCAGGTAAATGACCTTGGAGGGTCATTTACGACCCCCAGCCTTAGTTTGAGAACCCCAGCTCTAGAACTTTGTCACACTAAGCATCTATGCACTTTAAATCCTGTGGCTGTCTCATGCAGAATTCTGGGGTTTGCAG
The DNA here is from genome assembly GCA_030556195.1 of Anolis apletophallus. Classification (NCBI taxonomy): domain Eukaryota; kingdom Metazoa; phylum Chordata; class Lepidosauria; order Squamata; family Anolidae; genus Anolis; species Anolis apletophallus. Next base: position 157,185,151 of record JARBWK010000003.1, on the reverse strand, counting down.
TTTAGGAAGGACCTTTAAATTGCACAGGCAAAAAGATATTGGGCCTTACTAAACTGCAAACCCCAAAATTCTGCCGGAATCCTTCACAGAATTTAAAGTGAATAGATGCTCTAGCTTAGTGTGATGTGTAAGGGCCACATGGCCTGTTCAACAAAGCTTTCCTTTCTCTTGCTGCTATTGTTACATTCCAGGACCACGTGAAATTTTCACTGCGAACAGTGAAAATTTACAAAGTAGGGAGATTATATATATATATATATATATATATATATATATATATATATAAAATATGTATATCACATTCTGAGTGTGAGGCAGAAGCAAGGGGAGATTTAAAGGCACCACAAACCCTTTTTTGCTAACTATAAGGAAGGGGCTATAAGGCTGTGATTTACATATTGCTATGTATCTCCCACCTCTCTTTTTTATGATTGGCTGCCTCTGAGGGGGAGGGTGAAAGCCGCTTCCATACTCCATCGTTGCTAGGAGGCAAAAACCTGCAAAACAGCGGGTCCGTGAAAAGCGAATCGTGAAGTAGCGAGGGAACACTGTACATGGGATGATTAGAGGTGGGGGCATAAGCAGGAGAACTCTAAACACAAGGAATAAGGATGGTCGAAAAGCCTAGAATCAAGGAGCTTGTTGACATACTCTAAATTGCCTCCATATGACTTATTCTGAGCCTTCATGACTGGAGATACTATTGTGTAGGGGATATCCATTCATGGACGGATGGCATTGTTGCCTCGTTTTGCCTCTTATCAGAAATGGATAACTGCATCCAGCTATATCTTAGATTTTAAACTGGGGATGAACTGGTAGATAAGTTATAGCACTCTTGTTGGTCTACAGTTTTAATCACCTCTCACTCCTTTTATATATGAAAGAACGAATGGCAGTTGCAACCAACAACTTTTACATGATTACAGATTATGCACCTTTATTCCAGGGATTATTAAAGTAGAGAAAACTTGACTATGTAGAATGTAGAGCTGGGCAGAAGAATAAAAAATTCACACAAGTTTCAGATACCTTTCCTAAATTTTATTTTTCAAAGGTTCACTAAACTAAAAGTATATGTACTTATGCTGACTGCTTGTTACTGATGCTGGAATGTGGAAATATTATTTCATATCAGTGCACACAAGAAAAGATTATTACTTTCAAAATTAGTAGTTACTCCTGTAATTTTAGATCACCTACTGAGAATTAGTAGCCACACCTATCTAGACCAAACCTAAAGAATTGACTCAATGTCAAGAAGCTTACTGGGTGACCCTGAGCCATCTTTTATCTCTTGGCCTAAGCAACCTCACATAGTTGTGAGGATAAAACAGGATAGATTCATTTTGGCTACCTTGATACATGAAATTAAAAAAATTGGGGAGGGGAGCATAAAGAGGATAGCCATTTTATACCACAGAGATGGGGTGGAAGGGAAAACTCTATTCAAATAGCAGAGTAAAAAACAATAACATATACACTAGTGTGAGATAGTAAACACTTAAGAATAATACTAAATAAGAGTCTTTACGTGTCAGAATCACCCCAGCTCAGTTCTGTGTATAATTATTGGTGAGTCCTGAATGAGGGAGAGTCCATTAACTCACGGAAATCCATTGTTACATATATAAGCCAATCTTTAAGAAAATCTCACTCGGCTACAATATTCCTTTGGTTGCGGTTTACTTGTTTTTATTCAGTTGCTGAATGTATAGGCCACCTTTTGCCAAGAACTCCAAGGAAGGGTGGACTAATTCCTCCCAGTTGTGCCCGACTCTGGGGTTGGTGCTTATCTCCATTTCTAAGCCGAAGAGCCGGTGTTGTTCATAGGTGCCTCCAAGGTCATGTGGCCAGCATGACTGCATGGAGCGCAATTCCCTTTCCCCTGCAATATCTGAGACTTGAAAGCTGCCAGAAAGGGTGTGTTGTTCCCCCATTTTGGTCAAGATGTACAACAGGGCCTGAGACAAACAGGTGAGGAAAAAGGAGAGAGTGAGAGTTAACAATGGAGAAAATCAATTACCTGTCATGATGAGTCAATTAGTCCCCTGTTGCCCTTGGGGCGGTTTTCAGCAGCCCACCCACAACCCTGGGTTCTAAATTCTACAAAATGCTCCAGTGTGGGCGGGTGTTTATAAAGCACTTTGCATCCCGTGAATATGATTTTGCCATGGAATGTGGTTTAGATTTGGGGCTCACTAAAACACATTAAGGTCTTAACTTGGACTTTATGGATTATATGGTCAGAAATGTGTCTAGAGGAAGGCACATCATGCCAACCCATGTTGGGACTGCCTTCCATCTGGAAACTGATGTCCTCACTGCAAAAGAACATGCAGATTTAGAAAAGGTCTCTACAGTCACTTACAGAGCCACCTCGCAGACTCTACATTTGGAAGGCAATCATACTCGGTCACAAGGGATCATCTATGATTATGATTTAATACAATCTGTTTAGCGGGCTTTAGATCCTTTAGCACAGCTTTATAGCCAATGTCTGGTGGAAGTTGACCATAAAGATAAAGAACAAATTCACACAGCCCGTGCCATTTTGGTGGCAGACAGCAGTGAAAGGGAAGGTACACAAGGTATCTCGTGGCACCCTACGTACTCTCCCTCCTTCCCCATCGGACAGTGGGAACGGGCATCGTGTGTTAGCACCCTGTTCCTGTTCCCATCAGATGGGAGATAGGCAATGCGCATTGCCCTGCCACTCTTTTCCCCATCATATGGGGAAAAGGGGAGGAAAGTGTGGATAGCTCCCCTTTTTGGTGGTTCCCCGCTACTTTGGGAGGAATGTGGGTGGGTCCTGTCATGCGTCATGTGATGGTGCATGACAGGCCTCATCCAAGCTGCAAATAAAAGCGGCAAAATGGGGCTTTTAGAGAAATAATATGTGTGTGTTTTTTTAAAAAAAATCATGATTTCCCCACTTTGTGAGGGTGCTATGCCCCTAAACATAGTAAATGTGAAGGAATGACTGTAATTTTTTTTATCCCATCTGTCTTACATAGAGCCCAAGGAAGATTATACAGGCATAGAAAGCATCTTCAAAAATTGTTGAAAAACATATTTTGCCTATTGAGTACTCCTGATGAGAAAAATTCTGAACTGATGAGAATCGTCACAGGTTGGGATTTAGTTTGTGCATAATTTGCATGTTCGTTTTATGTATTTTATGCATTTTTCATTCAGAAAATAATATTTCTCCACAGAAGTACTATTTTTCTGAATAAAAATGGTTTCCTGCACAGAAAATGCTTTAACAAAGGACACTCTCTACAGAATCCATGCAAGGTTGATTTGCATAGAAAACAGGCTCTTTTCTCACAAAACCACTAAGTGTAAATCTTGTGGTTTTGTGGTCATTCTCTCTGTGAAAGTAGATTGCTTAAAATTACTTGTTGCTACCTTTGAGAAAGAAATTAGTGAAAAATTGTGTCCTTTTTTGTTAGATCAATTTCAACTTATGACACCTATATCACAGGGTTCTTTTGGCAAGTTTTATTCTGAAGAGGTGCCATTGCCTTCTTCTGAGGCTGAGAGAGGGTGACTTGCCTAAAGTCACTCAGTGAGTTTCCACTGCTGAGTGGGCTCTCGTCTCCTCCAATCCGGGATATCCTACTTCTCAGGGCACTTCCAGACAGCAGCAAATAACGGGTTTTAATCAGGGGCAAACAATCATGGGACTTCAGAAGTGGTCCACATACAGACCTGTTGGTCTCAGTATTTCTGCCTCCATTGACCACACTGGCTGCTTCATTGTGGGATTTAGAGGCTGGCAAAATGGCTGCTGCAGGATGTCTGTTTTTTAAAAAAAAGAAACTCAAGACGCGAATATGTGAAGATGAGAATCATTTTGTAAGTCCTGTTCTGGGTTATATAAGCTGCAGGGGCATCTGTGATGACAGGGTTTTGTTCCTGGGTTATACATATCTGTTCCTTATTCTTCCAATGTACAACGTTGACTAGGGGGGCACAACTTTTTCCTGGCCAGAGGAAATGTGCCCTCCACACATTTCATGAAGTTTCTGGCACTCAAACAATTTTTTTGCATTCTACTCAACAGTCCCCTTCTTTTTAGGAAGCACCCTATCAGGAACAAACATCTAAAATCCAGGAACAAACCTAGAAAAAAATCCCATATTTTCCAAGTGCAGGGATATACAGATTTTTGGCTCAGAACTGAGATATTCCTGCACCTGAAAATCTTGCATTTTTTACTGTTTGTAGTGATTGCTTCTATGTTTACAGAGCATGGCACCTGGCCACCTTCCTGTTTACTGTGGAAGCTCCTGGGATAAAGGTACTGTCTGAACGGGCCCTCACTTACCCTGTGAGGTAGGTCAAACTGGGAGATAATAATACCTAACCTTTCTATGTAGGGGTACAGTTTTGCCAGGAATGCTCTTCCACAGATGTCATTTAAAGGTTGCTTTCTTCATCCTGTTGACAGAAATAGATTCCTGTATCCATCTAAATTTTAGATTCATATCTGAGTGGGAACTAGACCATAGACCTTGCAGGTCCCAGTCCAACAGTCTTAAGTATTGCAATGCACTAGCTCTCACTTAGTGGCCTTGTTTTCATGGATAGGGTTCTCCTGGAGCGTGAAGCCTTTCCTTGAGAACTGTAATATCAGCTGCCTTTCTATCGTGTACTTCTCATCAAAAAATTGGCTTTTATTCACTGTTAACATGTTTAACTGTTTCTGTTGTAATAAAACTGTGTAATGTATTTTTGCACATACAGTTGGTCCTTGTATCAGTGGATTCTAACCCTTGGATTCAATGATCTACAGATTGAAAATCTCCCCCTGCCCAAAAATATCCAAAAAGTAGGCATTGATTATGCCATTTTCTTTAAGGGAAATGTTTACTATGCAACTGTATATAAAAGAAGCGGACCATCAATGGATTTTGGTATACATATATGTGTGTTCATGTTTCAGAACCAAACTCCAGTGCATACAAAGGATATAATCAGAAACAGTGCTTTGAGATTACAGCTTCCAAATAACCGTTAATTGGTAATTTCATCCCTTTTTCCATTACAAAGTTATAACTACACTGCACTTGTAACATAACATGTAAATTAGCCTCAATATTTGTGTAGTGCAACTTTTAATTACATTTTACTATGGAGTGTTGCTTTACTAACTAAGAGGAAGAGAATGTCGCATACTGCATTGCTGGTGGGTGTTGAAACCACAGCAGTGTGGTTGGGACGAGAGCACATTTTGCATCACAAGCCAAAAGCCTATAGGATCCAGATGCTTTTCTTATTAAAAAGTTATATCTACTTTTCAAAGATGAGTAAAGAACAACTTTTAAAAATAGTAACTGTAATGTAACTAAGGAGGGGAAAGAGTAATAAATGAAAACGAAACATTCATTTTTAAAAGTAACTCATTTATTGTGTTGGTAGTTCATCTCTCAGTACAGGCTCCAAAAGCAGCTTCTGATCTGACCACAAATCTGTCTCTACAACATACTCTACAGCTGCTGCTTGATGTAAACTAACCACCAAAATGCGGGTTACAAAAAGAAATGGAGAAAAAATAAAAATCATCTGTGGAGATGGTTACTTATTACATCTGTAAGTAAATGACATTGTAAAGAGAGATAACAAGAAAAAAATATCAGCCAGCCTTCTTGTTTAAGTTGCTACACAGTGTTGCTTTTTCTTTCTCACTAATTGTGATATAAAACTTAAAACAAAATGAAGCTAGAAATGAATTACTGACACTCTTTTCCGACTTCATAAACATGAATCAATTCATAAACTTTTGAACATGTGTGCCATTGCCCTCTACTGGATAACCTAATGCATAACCATAATAAATTTGTACAGGTTTTGCATGTACTATATTCTTAGTGAACTAAACTCAGATAGACCATTAAGACATTTGCCTGGTAGTCTGAATCAGGGGCATGCAGTTATTAATAACCCTATAGTTCTTTTTGAAAATAGGTGAATTAACAGGTGAAACTAGGCCCCCTTTTACCCTCACTTTTCCCAACCTCAGTGTGTTGATCTGAATGTCAGATGAGAATCCGCAGGCACTTGGGCACCTTGCCTTTTGTAATGTTTCTAATTATGCTTATTATTATTTTGTATCAAAAGCATTGCATAAATTAGTATAAAACTGACAGAAATAGAAGATGTGCAGGCGGCTAAATATCTTTTGACCAAAAATGAGCAACAGCAATGGCATTGTCTGTAGCCTCCAACAATTCCTCCTCTGTACATGTGGCTGGGCACAGTGGACAAGACCCTCACGAGGGGGCCATCCAGTTGGGATTTCCTGGTTAAGCTGCCCAGAGGGATACCCTTGCTGTTGCTGGAGGGATACCAAGAGGAGTGGTAGTTCTCATAAAGCTTTTCCTTGATTTGAATCTGCTGGGAGGAGGCTGGTAGACATGTAGTAGATGGCTTTCACAGTGTTCAACCTTATTTCTCTCATATTTAGCAGCAACTTCCCATCGCACATCAGGGTGGCAGTGCCAGCTAGCTTGTAGAGTTTATCAACAGGTGTAGATTTAAGACATCCCGTGATTATTCTACATGCTTCATTCAATGCTATGTTCACCTGCTTTGCATGGGTAGACCTAGGCCAAACAGGACAGGCATACTCAGAAGTTGAATAAGACAAGGCCAGTGCTGATGTTCTTATTAATTTTGGGTCTGCAACCCATATGCTGCCAGTAAGTTTCCGCAGGATGTTATTGAATGGAGCTACTTTGTGCTTGGTGTTCAAGCAGTGTTTCCTATATGCTAATGTTCGATCTAAGGTGACACCGAGATATTTAGGATGGAAACAATGTTCAAACTGTTGACCTTCTCAGGTGACTTTCAATTTCCTGTTGGCTTCACAGTTGTGTAGATGAAAAGCCCACACTTGTGTCTTGGCAGGGTCATACTTCAGGTGGTTATCTTTTAAGTATATTGAGAGCTCTTTCAAGGCATTAGTAAGTTAGATTTCAACTATTTCAAAGTCTTTTGCTTGTGTTGTTAGGCCAAGGTCATCAGTGTATATAAAGCTCTTTGTGAGTGGTGGTTTTGGCTGGTCATTAATAAAGATATTAAACAAAGTTAGTGCAAGAACGCTGCCTTGGGGTAAGCCATTATTTTGCCTCCACCATCTACTTTTCCTGTCTTGAAACTCCACATAGAAGCTACGGTTTTCTAGGAGAGTCTGGATAGTTTTTGTAAAATCATAGTCTCGGGTAATATGGTAGACTCTCTGCAGCATTTTCCTATGTTGCACCATGTCATAGGCTGCTGTGAGGTCAACAAAAACTGTTCCAGTAATTTATTTACTTATTTAAAACTTTTGTATCCCAATCTTCTCACCTCCGTAGAGGGACTGAGAGTGGTTCACAGCAAAGATTCAATGCTACAATAATAATTTAAAACATTCAACAACAATAAAAGATTAAAATACATATGAATAAAATACATAAAAGCCAAATCACCAACTAAACATAAGTTCACTTAGTCTATAAATGTAGTAATTCATTATGGTCTATAATCAGTCTCAGCCTTCTTCTGGGAATGCTTCATTCCAAAGCCAGGTTTTTACTAGCCTCCTGAAGGACAAGAGGAATGGGACAGATCTAACCTCACTTGGGAGAGAGTTCCACAGCCGAAGAGCCACCACGGAGAAGTCCCTGTCTCTCGTTCCCACCAGACGCGCTTGCGAAGGTGGCGGGACCGAGAGCAGGGCCTCCCTGGAGGATCTTAGCATCCTTGATGGTTCATAGGGGAGAATCCATTTGGACAGGTAAACTGGGCCGGAACCACATAGGGTTTTGTAGGTTAAGACCAGCACTTTGACTTGTGCTCGGAAGCTAATTGGCAGCCAGTGGAGCTAGCACAACAAGGGAGTTGTGTGCTCCCTGTACCCCAACTCCTGTTAGTAACCTGGCTGTTGAGCATTGCACTAATTGTAGCATCCGAGCAGTCTTCAGAAGCAACCTCACGTAGAGAGCATTGCAGTAGTCTATATGGGATATAACCATAGCGTGGACCACCTTGGCCAAGTCAGATGCAATCTTTCTCATATCCTTCCTCCATGTACTCAGTCAGATTAAGAATTTGGGCTGTACAGTTTTCCCCTGGTCTGAAACCTGCTTGTTGTGAAATAAGCTGGGGTTCAATAACAGGTCCTAATCAATTTAGTAGTATCCTCTCATATACTTTATATAGATGACATAGGAGTGAGATGGGCCGGTAGTTCCTGGAATTGGAAGCATTTTTACCAGGTTTTAAAATGGCAATTATCTTAGTTTTCATCCATAGTCTGGGAATCTGTTTGTGTGCCAAGCATGGATTGTAAAATTTCAAAAGCCAGTTTTCAGCTTTGGGGCCCAAGTGTTTGATTTGCTCCATCATTAAGTCATCTAGACCAGATACTTTACCAGTTTTACATCACTTAATAGCTTCTCTGAGTTCTTTCAGGTTTATGAGAAATGTCAACTGGTGGGTTTCAAGTTCTGGCACCCTGTTGATTTTCACCTTTACTTTCCTGCAGTTGATTTTCCCATTCTGAATTATCTGGTGTGCTATCTGGTCTGGTGTTATGTTTGCATATCCACAATTGATCAGAGGGTCAGTATCCAGGCGACTCAGCAATTGCCAGGCTCTTCGGCTACTCTTAGACATGTCAATATTCTCATGTAGTTCTATCCAGCGGTCTTTTTTAGCTTTAGCTATGACTGTAGATAATTTTTGGCCTGCTGCTGTAGTCTTGTTGCTGTATGGATTCTCTTGAAATAGTCTGAGATATTCCTGTAGCTGGTTTTGCGATTCTTTGTTTAGGCCTGGTAGGTAGCTTGTGCAACAGCCTCTAGAGATTGAGAGCCTTGAAGATCTTTACACAGCTTCTACAAAAATATCATAACTTTCTATAGATGGTTCTATATCAGGAATAATTGCTTCCAAGTTCTCTGTAAACTTTGTCCAGTTAGCTTTATTGAAATTATATCTTCTGCAGAAAGGGATATTTTGTGGACTTTCAGTTGCATTTGTTTGGCAGCATATTGGTCTGTGTTGAGTATTGGGTATTGGGTTTAATACCCTTTTAATGCATTGGCGGTCTGTGCTGTCACTTACAAAAATCAGATCAGGGTTATAGCCATGCTTCCATTGGCCACTATTAAATGATGGTGGTAATTTACTGTCATGGAGGAAGCTCATTTTACTATTGTCGGCCCACATTAGAACTGCTTCGCCATTTCTATCATCTTCATCATAGCCCCAGACACAGCTATGGCTATTGAAATATCCCACCATAAAATGATCTTTATGGTTGTGGCAATTGGTTGGGGGCGTAAAATAGAAATCAACCCCAGGTGGTTTATAGAGTGATGATACACTGCAGCCATCGAGTTCCACAGATAGGATTTCTAATTATGCTGACAGTGCTCAAAAGTTGAATTAAGAATGGAGGGGCAGGAATGGGAATAACAGGCTGCCTGCTCATTTCCCTGTTTGCTGAACATCTGGGAAAGGCTTCAGTTGGTCCACATAGTTGGTTCTAATATTCTGCTACAACTTTCAGGGTATGGGTGTCACATCTATATTCTATAGTCCTCCATTTTACCCATCGTTAATTCTGTCATCTCCTGTTTTTACCCCTCCTTTCAAAGTGTGTTGTCCTGAAATTACATACTTCTGATACATTAACGGCATAGTTAGCTATGGGTAGGGTCAATATTTTTGCAAAACTGTTTCGGGACTGCAAGTGGCTTGTGGCTGGCACTTTGTCCATCCTTGCTCCACTGAAAGCCCCAGGAGATTATATCAATTAAACACTCAATCACTAGGACCTCATTGACTCACAGGCTCTAGTACAGGGGTGCCCACACTTTTTCATCATGCGAGCTACTATATGAACAATTAAGTTGAAAAGATCACCTGTTGTGCATGTGAGCGCACGCACGCTCCTACTGCAGCCTTCCCTCCGTGCGGGGCTTCTTTCTTGCCTGCCCACGAACTCGCCGCTGCGCACACCCAGGAAGGGGATCCTCCTTGCCTGCGCACTCGCTCCTTCTTAATGTCTTCGTTGCCTTCCTCCTTCCTGCTGCGTGCTTTCGCGAAGCAGGAAGTCCCCATCCTGTCCTGCTTCTTGTATGCACAGCAGGCCCCTCCCATGCACGCAGCAGGAGGGTATTTATAGGTGCACCCGCCAGTGCTCCGGCCAGATATGGCTTTGGCGGCGGCTCTGAAGGCGCAGGGCTGGAAAGAGGGGCCGCCTGGCTGCTGCCTGGGCTGGGAAACTCAACCGAGAGAGGGACCCACGTGAGGCTGGAGCCTCCCCACGGCAGCCTCCCCCGGCCCTCCTCCCTCGAGGCTTCCTTACCTGGGCAGGAGAAGGAAGAGTGGAAGAGATGTTTCCCCAAAATGACAGATGCAGTGGGGGGGGGGGGCGCCCTTCCTTTCGAGGGTGTCACTCAGAAAGGACGCCCAAGTGGACAGTGGCAGGAAGGAGGACCCCTCCCACTGGTGGCAGTCCATGCCCACAGGGGGGAGAGAGAGAGGATGGCTCTTCCTAGCCGGCTCTGAAGAGCCCCCCCCTGTGGGCCCTCACCGCCTTTCTCCTTCGAGGGCGAGGGAGGGAGAGGCAGAGAAAGGCAGCGAGGGCACAATCAGCAGCAGCAAGTGGACTCTCCATCCCCGCAGCCCCCTCCTCCTCGGGTTCAGCCCCAGGAACACGGCGGAGCCCTCCCTCCTCGCCCCCAACCAAGGAAAGAAAGCAGCCCCACACAGCTCGCTCACCCAGGTCTCGGCTTGGAATGGGAGTCCTGAGGGCAGCAGCAGGGTTTGCGGCGGGGCTTGCTTGGCTTTGCCCCACTTTGCCCGGCCTCCTTCCCCTCTTTCTCTCTCCCTCTCTCCTTCCAGTGCCCACCTGCCTGCCTGCCAAAAGGATCCGAAAAAGTTATCTGGATTTCTTTCTTCTCTCCTTGGCTCTCTCTCTCTCTCACACACACATACATTCCCTCCATCCCTCCCACAGCCTCATATCCTATCTGTGCGCGTGCCTTCACCTTGCTCCCCCCCCCAGCAGCAACCAATGGGTGGTTATGTCACCACACCGTGCGTGGCAAAAAACGCCAACGAAAGCCTCATTTTGGCAAAAGAAGCTCCGGCGGGTGGCGGGAGCGGGAGCGTCTTGCGCGGCATGGCAGGAGTGTGCCATCCGGCTGGTGAGGCCCAAAGATCACCTGGAAGAGGGCCGAAGATCACCTAGGTGCTCCCGATCACCATAATGAGCTCCCCTGCTCTAGTAGGTATCCAAAGGTGTGGCAGAGCATCAGCCCCAAATTACTAAAGTGAAAAGCACTGCCCAGGTAAGGAATCTAGCTTTCTTCAACCTAGTGCCCATCGGGTGGTTTGGATTCCAACTCCCATGCAGTTGAGATGGGAATTGTAATATAAACATCTGGAGGGCTCTAAGCTGCAGAACGCTCTTCTTAAATGACTTCTGTGTGCCATCATTTTCCAGATGACCAAAACATATATTGGCCTGATAACAAATTCACATGCTGGCTGGAAGCCTGCTGGTGTACTATATCAGCATAATAGTCCATTATGTCAACACAAAGTTACATAGTAGCAGCAGGGGAAAAGCAGGAAAATCCATTTACAGGTATCTAGAGAGCAAGCTGCTGGCTCTCGTGCATCCCAGTAAGTTTATATTCTGCCTTTCTCCCAATGTAGGATCTAAAGTGGCTCACAATATAAGTAGAAATAAAATGTATTATTAATAATAAAGAATACAAAAGTTCAAAACAATTAAATTTTAAAATATTATTAAGCAATTTAAAAGGCATTTAAAACAGAATAATATAAACATACAGCACACCCATATTAAAACACGATCTACAACATCCAGTTAACAGCCAATGGCATGGGTAAACCCAACCTTCAAGAAGCTGAGAGCAGTCACTAAGAAGATTCTCTCTCATGAGCTCACCGAATGTGGTGATAGGATTAAAAGAAAACCTCCCCCTAATTATTACAGTCCAGGCCTAAGCTGTTTCCTTTCAGATATTTTGGCCCACAATGCTGTGATGGAAAAAAAAATAGTCCCCATTTAGTTGGGTTTCTCTGTGTCCAACCCACTTGCATTCCTACTTATCCTTGGGTGTTATTATGTTGTGAGATTTGCATCTTTTCTTCCTGTCCTTATATACACACTTTTAAAAATGTATCTTACTAATTTACACATTATTTGCACGATTTACTGAAGCCCTGTAGGTCTTCTATTTGACTAAGCGTGTTTCTGCATAATTTCTTCCAATTATGTGTATTTTACACATTCACAATTTTAAAGTATATACATTGCTTTGTGTGCATATTATTTCTCAGAAATAGTCTGTAAGCTCTGGAAACATGTAAAGACTTAAAGTAAGGTGTTCATTTTCTCACGTTTCAGAAGAATGCAAATACTATATTCATGTCCAACAAAATATCTGTGGGGTAGATAAAGTATAGGTTCAAAATATATGGACAGTCAATGGTTTCCCATCTACATTTTCCTCTAGAAGTCAAGGAGGTCTGGATCTTCCTTCAATATCTACCAATGGTTCTATCTGGATGTTATCTTATGTCGTACCTTGTTTGACACAGAATAACTGGAATATGACAACTCATTATCAAACACAGGGAAAACAAGCCAGGTGTCTGTAAAAATAATGTCCTCACATATCTCATTTGTTAATCAGGGTAATATTACCAAATGTTCATTTGTTGTACCCCAAAGACTCAGAGGTTCATAGATGGCATAGTTGGTCAAACTGTTCATCTTACTGAAACTCATTATGTATATGTAATTGAGCTGTTATGAATAGAGAAGAAATATTTCACAGACTAAAAGGGCCATAAAAACAACACTAACAATGCAGATATACACAGGGGCGGTCTTTGCCATTACGCGGCCTACGCGGCCGCGTAGAGCGCCACCTTGGACGCACCGGGGTGGGGCGCCAATGTGAGGCGCCGCGCCGTCGCCCGCCCTGCTGCTGCGCTGCGCTCCGCGGTTTCGCGCGCATGCGCAGTGCCTACGGACCTCAAGAGAGGTCCGTAGGCACTGCGCATGTGCGCTCCGTGGTTTCACGCGCACGCGCAGTGCCTACGGACCTCAAGAGAGGTCCGTAGGCACTGCGCGTGCGCGCGAAACCGCGGACCGCAGCGCAGTGCCTACGGACCTCTCTTGAGGTCCGTAGGCACTGCGTATGTGCACTCCGCAGTTTCGCGCGCATGCGCAGTGCCTACGGACCTCTCTTGAAGTCCGTAGGCACTGCGCATGCGCGCGAAATCGCGGAGCGCAGCGCAGCAGCAGGGCGGGCGACGCCGCGGCGCCTCACAATGGAGCGCACATTGGGAGCGCCGGGGGGGGGCGCCTAAATAATGTTCGCTTACCCCCCCGGGAGAGCTCGGACCGCCCCTGGATATACATCACTGGTTGGCATTACCAAAACCATAATTGTCTCTAGTGGCGGAGGAGGAATTTATGTCTGCAAAGGCAAAATCATAAAAATGGATGACTTCTTATTGAATGACAGCAAGAGTCTTCTAATACTTTTTTCAATAAGTGTATTCGAATTTGGAAATACTAGATGAAGCTGAATTGTTGCTAATTTGGATTGCAATAAATCCCAAACTACAGTCCTTCAACTTTAGAGTGGGAACAAACAAGTAGTTTTCCCATTGCGTAATAATAATTTGTTCAGAGAATGGCTGGGTTTTAAGTGGGCATTTTCCATGGATTCCAAATTCAGTTTGTGGTTATTACATGGTAGTTAGGATTTCAAGTGTATAATACACAGAAAATCATTGATAACATCAAGCTTGTATTTGCCCCAATAACTATAAATCTATTGAAATCAACGTGACTTGCATAAGCAGTGATGAAAAAGTCCCACTTGTTTCACTCTAGTTGGGATGAATATATGATTTAGTCCAGTATTTTAATAGGCCAACAATTTAATAAGGCTGACAGCCTCTACCTTGCATTCTGTAGGATCTTTCCACAAATAAGAATAAACAGAATTTATATTTAAGCCTAAGAATTCTGCAGTAAAATCTTTCTGATACCAGGATCAATCAGAGCCCTGCCATTTATTTCCTTAAGCCAGGGTTAGACCATGTTCAATGCAGCCTATGAGCTCCTTAAACACACAAGGAGAAGAAACTAGTTTTGATTGTGCAGATACTGTTCAGCTTAGACTTGTCAAAACCTTCAGCTAGTTAAGCCATGAAATGTGCAAATATTAAAGCTTCCTTTTGCCACTGCAAATGGGGGGCCTGAATTGCACTGATACACAATAGAGACTATTGCTTTATGGTACCATTTGGAAACTGTCTAAACTGCTTGGGCAGTTTATACAAGACACCACTGAATAACAAATAGATTTTTGATCTTGAAAAACAAATTCCAATAACCAATGTACAGTTCATTGAACGAAAATATGCAGTGCATCAGAATATGTAAAAATACACTGGCCAAGTGGCAGATTCCTCCAATCATTGTCTTTCCTTCTCAATAAAGTTTTGCCATGTTGGTATTTTAAGACTGTATGAGAGATTTGGATTTTGATCAGTGCAGGTTATGCATTTAGGACAGGTTTGAATGCTTTCAGGATTTCCAAGTCCTATGGTTGATGGATTTCACCTGGTTTAAGATTTGTGTTGACTTTAGAGACCTAACATTTCTGGATCAACAGACTGAAAATCAGAAATTGGCTGCAGTTTTCTTCAGCACAATCTGCAATGATTATGTTTCCTTTTGATTTAATTATATATTCCCGGGTTAATGTTCCCATAGCAATGTTAGCACTTCCACAATGCACATATGTAGCATTATTGAGAACTGCTAATTTATGTGCCCTTTCTGCATGCTGGGACTGTGACAGGCACTGATGTTTTTTTTAAACCCTCTTCCCATTTTTTTTTATCTAGGCTACTTATTGATCATGGAAGAATTGTTTATTTCAAGGCTTACTTGGAAGAGTATGGCAAGCAATATGAAATCCAGTGAAGACAGTACAAATGAAACAGGAGCTCTGAATCCACATCTCAGCAGGACCAATAATTGCCCATCTTCTAAGCATCAACAAAGAGTTTACTTTTCCCACTGAAATGAGAACCAGTGTGATGTGGTAGCTGGAGTCATGGGCTTGGGAGATTCAAGTTCAGGTTCCCACTAAACCAGTGGTTCCCAACCTGTGAGTCTCTGGGTGTTTTGGCCTACAACTCCCAGAAATCCCAGACAGTTTACCAGCTGGTAGGATTTCTGGGAGTTGACAGCCAAAACATCTGGACCCACAGGTTTAGAACCACTGCACTAAACAATGAAACCCACTGGGTGACCTTGAGCCAATTATACATTCTCAGCCCAACCAACCTAACTAGGTTCTTATGAGGATAAAAAGGACAAAGGGAGTTTGTTGAAGTAATGATGAGATATAAATAAAACTAGAAATTGTGTCCACTACCCAAGACCTGTTCTTGCAAATGACGTGATGCACAGCAGAAACTGTTCAAATCAATTGCCTCACAGCAGGTGAAAAGGTTATCTAATTTGTGGTTTGAAATTTAGATTTTTATCACTCACCCCTCTGTGTCCCACTTCTACAATGAAGAGTAACTCTTTTAGTGGAACACCGTTTTACACCAGTTAATATTAGTAGCATCATTAGGATTGGTGTCACCAACCACTCATAAGGTTACCCCATGTACCTTCTGTATCACAGTATTGTAACTAAAATACCAAAAAATGTATCAAAATCAGCAGCTATAAAAACAGTGCATGCTTGTACTGTGTGTAGATGAAATCATGTGATTTGAGTGTCATTGTAACTGGGCAACAGCAGCTCTGACCAGAGTGCATGTGCATTTGAAGTTTCAAAAAATTAGCATATTGTTTTAGTTTAGTTTAGCTGAACTTACAAAAATTATTTTGTGGTTATAACTATAGAAATATGCTTATATGTATAAGAACTTCTGTTGAAGCATTTTATAGATGGTAATTTTGATGTTACTCCTTCTGATGGTGTCACCTGGTGTGATTTACATCCCATGTTCATACACAAACAAATCATGTACTGTAAATACCAGGGTTGGTTTAGAACCCAAAAATTGTGGTTCTAAAAACAAATGGGGGAAATTTTTCTTTGATGCTTAACGTAATGAATTACAAAAAAATTTCAAAAAAATTCTTAATTGATATGTTATTACTTACAAAATTTTGGTTCTAAATTGGTTCTAAATTGTCCAAAGCAGGGAAACAGGACTGACACTGTTTTAAGCACAGGGAAATCAAGGGGCAACATTTCCCTTCACCTTGGAGTGCAATTCACTGGAGCTAAAGATTTATAGCATATAGAAATGCATCTTGTTGTGTTTCAAATAATAATAATAGAAATACATTTTAATATGTAACTTTTATGGAAATACATTTTAATATGTGTATTTGTGGCAATACTGGAAGGGTTTGGTGGGCATTGACCTTGAGTGTTGGAGTTGTAGTTCACCTACATCCAGAGAGCAGTCTGGACTCAAACAATGTTGGATCAGGAGAGGACCAAAGTTTGCATGAATACCCAATATGCCCAAATGTGAACAACACAGATGGAGTTTAGGGAAAATAGACCTTGACATTTGGGAGTTGTAGTTGCTAGGATTTATAGTTCACTTACAATCAAAGAGCATTGTGAACTCCACCAGTGATTGAATTGAACCAAAATTGGCACACAGAACACGCATGACCAACTGAAAATACTGGAGGGCTTTGGGAGGAATTGACAGTGATTTAGGGGAGATATAGTTCACCTACCTTTGGAAAGCACTCTGAACCCAAACAATCCTGGATCTGGACCAAATTTGGCACAAATACTTAATATACCCAAAGTTGAACACTGTTGGAGTTGTGGGGGGTTGATTTTGTCATTTGGGAGTTGTAGCTGTTGGGGTTTATAGTTCACCTACAATCAAAGAGCATTTTGAACTCCACCAACAATGGAATTGAGCCAAAGTTGGCACAGAGAACTGTCATGAGCAATAGAGAATACTGGGGGCCTCTGGGGGGAAACATACCTTTGAAATTGGGAGCTGCTGGGATTTTCCTTCATGCCACAGCCATCTCCCAGGATTCAGGGGCGTTTGCAGAAGCGGTGGCTTTCCTTCTCCGCTGGACCCTCCCACACAGCAACCCAGCTGTGCTTTACTCTTCTTTCCTCTGCTCTTGCTGCCTGCAAACCTTTCCCTCCTTCTTCCTCACCCCATACACGTTTATTTTCTTCTCCCTCACCTCGTGGGCATCTTTTTCTCTCTCTCCTCCTCCTCTCCCTCCCTCCTCCCTTCTTTCTCTCTGCCTTCCCTCCTCCCCTCTCCCTCCTTTCCTTCCTTCCTCCTTTCCTCTCCATCTTCTTCTCTCTTTCTCTCCCCACTCTTCCTTCAATTCTCCCCTCCTCTCTCTTTCTCTCTCTCTTCCTGCAATTCTCCCGTGCTCGCCTCAGCGCAGCTCCGTCCACCAGGAATTTTAGGTCTCCTTGGGGGCGGGGCCTACCCTTCCCAGCCCCTCCCTGCCTCGGCTGCCTCTGCCTCTCTTCCTTCGAGCCAGGCAACATTGGCAGCGACGGCAGAGAGAAGGAGAGAGGAAAGAGAGGGAGAAGCGTGGAGGGCTGCACTTCCCAGAATGCCTAGCGGCAGCGTCACTACCAATTCCCCATTAAAATGCGGGAAAAAGAAACAGGGCAAGAAAATGAATGAAGGCGGGAAGGAACCGAAGGGGAGAAGACAGGGAGAAGGTGTGTGAATACAATAATTAAGAATTAATTACAATAATTATGCAAATTACTGGCCTCAAGGAGCATAAATCAAAGTCTACTTCCGGGTTCACAGGGGAGGTGCGGAAAAGCTCAAAATTAGCATTTTGAACAGATCTAATACGAACTAATTTAATTTCTTCATCCGAAAGCCCAACCCTAGTAAATACACGATAGCAAAACACACAGGGAGACAGTATATTATCAAAAATAAAGTGTATATATTAGCATACAAATGAAGTGGGAGACGCTGGCAGAGAACAATAACAATAACAGTTCTCTGGCGCTTACATAAGCAATATCAGTGGTGTAAATACCATATCAAAGAAAGCGCGGCGTGGTCCCTGGGCGAAGTTCCAGGCAGCGGCGCAAACAAGTTCGAAGGGGCAACAGAATGAACAACGAGGGAAGGGGATCAGTTACACAGGCGGAGAGGAAAGATTAATCCAGGAGTAAATTCCGCAGCAATCCCAATTCGCTGTAATCGGCGATAGAGGCTAAATGCCTTTGTTTGTAATCCAAGCTCCTAAAGTGGCCGATAGCCAGGAGCAATGCTGCGCAAATGCGCTGCGTGTTCTGTTGCCGGAACGAGATGCGCCGACCTCAGAGGTGACCCAAAGAGGGGACCACGGGGGCTGTGTCAGCATTGCAGCCCACTCAGAAATGCCAGGCACGCCGCAACGGTTTCAGCTGCAGGGCCCCCGATCCGTTTCTCCAAATAATGGCTTTTTCAAGCGGCCAGGGTGCGGTGAAGATCACAGGCGTTTCACAGAACATACATTATCGTGCAATGGCATGGCCCCATCATAGGTAGTTCCATGGACTCCATGTGACAATAATTTATCTGAACAGGAAATATTTATGCATAAGGCTTGTAGCAAGGGTCCTCAAACTTTTCAATCAGAGAGCCAGTTCACAGTCCATCAGAATGTTGGGGTGGGGTGGGGGGTGGGGGCAGAATATAGTTTGAAAAAAACATAAACAAATTCTATGCACACTGAAGATATCTTATTTCCTACAAAGCCCTACACGGTTCATTTCCAGCCTCTCTTTGTGACTACCTATTCCCCTATGAACAGGCTCAGTCCCTAAGATCTGCCAGGAATGCCCACCTCTCAGTCCTGCCTCTATCTCAAGTGCAATTGGTGGGGATGAGGGAGATGGCCTTCTTGGTGGTGGCTCCCAGGCTCTGGAATGCCCTCCCCAGGGAACTTAGGCAAGCCCCCACACTACAGCATTTTTGGAAAGAATTTTTTTCAGCAGGCCTTTGACAACATTTATATATTTAGTTACATCATTTATATTCCGCCCTTCTCACCCCCCAGGGGACTCAGGGCGGATCACAATGCACATATACAGGCAAACATTCAATGCCATTTGACATACAAGATATATACAGACAGACATAGAAGCAATTTAACATTCCAGCTTCTGGCTACCAGGAGGAACTGTCGTATTTAGAATAGTAGCCAGACAGATTCCAAACTATTCTAGCATTTTATATCCACATTTTGATGTGTTTACAGCTGGAATCCTAAACTGATTGTATGGACGGCTATTACTGATTTTATTTATTTATGTTAATATGTTTGGTTTTAAGTAAATCTTTTGTATTGATTTTAATGTTGATGTATTGCATTTATATAATATTTTGTAGTGCAAAAAACCAATGAAAAAACAATACAATATTTAAAATGAAGAATAAATTTAACCAACATAAACTTAACAGTATTTCAGTGGGAAGTGTGGACCTTATGAGAGAGTCAAGTTAATTAGGATTGCTGTTGTTGTGTGCCTTCAAGTCGTTTCAAACGGAGGGCGACCCTACATCTAAAGTTTTGGGTGGGTGGTGGGTAAATGATATTGGAAGACCACATCCAGCCCTCGGGTCTTAGTTTGGAGACTCTTGGTTTATAGGGTAACCAAAATGAAAACTGTACCTATAATGATGGTAAAGAAGAGAAAACTTTTGTAGGTGTTGCTTATCAATCAACGCAGTGAGAAATAACACCTGCCCATTGAAGGTATCAGTTTACACTCTGGTAGCCCTACTCATCAATGATGTTTGGTAACTTTAGATATAGAAGCTGAAATGGATTACACACCATGTCTCAACAGTCTCTTCCACCATTAGAAGGTAAAATATAAACAAAACTTCTAAGTCAAAGCTAAGCCACTTTTTGTTCTCAGTCTTAATTCTTGTGGATCTGGAATGGAGTGGCCAAAAGAAATAAGCTGTCTCCAAAGCTTTTTAGAGCTGACAATCGTTGTCACTGTTAATTGGTCAAGGACAGCTATTTCAGAACAGCTACGCAGGAAGGAAGCTCAGCGTGTTTCTACTAGAGATAGTTTTGTTCACTGGTGACGACATACTATCCCTGTCACCTAGGAAATGAAACATGTTGCCATGGAAACCACAGGGCTGCATTTTTACACATCCTCAAAATGTTGACACTTTGGGGAGAGGGGAGTTCTCTGTGTGTAACATTTCATTCCCAATTTATATTTTAATCATTTGTGAAAAAAATTATCATGTTTTTGTTTTGATCGTTTTCTTGAAATAACATAGTTGAAGCAGGCCAACAGTCTTGGAAGAAAAGCTTATGTTACATATTTTGAAGTAAGAGGCCATAAGTTCCCCTATACGAAAATACTCTGGAAAGTTGCTTTTTAAAAAAAGTTTTTATTGGTTAAAAAAGAACTTACAAACATCACAACATGGGGGGAGGGAAATGCAGGAGGGATTAGGGAGGGGGAATGGGGAAAGGGGAAAGCGGGGTAGGTTTACATCGAGTACAACATACAAGAACAAACAAACTAAAAACAAACTGTTGACTTCACCCGGCGACACAGCTGTCTTTCCCTTATATCATAGAGCGCCACGCTAAATATGCCCTATATTCTTACATCTTATATCCAAAAGCCTTTCAAATTTATCTTTTTCTTCTTTTTAACTTATATTACAAGAGGTTTCCAGGTATCCGTAAAGTGTTTAGTTGATCCCGATCTTAGCAGGCAAGTCAGTTTGTCCATTTCTGCTAATTCCAGCAGTTTTTGTATTAGTTCCTCCTCCTCTGGTATTTCAGGGCTTTTCCAATACCTGGCCAACACAATTCTGGTGCCGGTTGCAATAAACCACAATAACTTTTCCTTCTCTTTTCCCATTCTTGATTCTAAAATATTTAAAAGGAAAATTTCTGGTTTTAAATCCACCTTACTTTGTATAATTCCCTCCACCAACTTTTGCACCATTGTCCAATATTTTTTAATAACTCGACAAGACCACCATTAGTGGAAATAAGTTCCTCTATTGTTCTGGCACTTCCAGCACTGGTCGTTGCCATTCTTGTACATTTTGGCTAGTTGGGCTGGTGTTGTATACCACCTATATAGAACTTTCAACTGGTTTTCCTTTAGTGAGTATGCATATGTATAATTTTGCATTTGCCTCCAACTTCTTTCCCAATCTTCAATTCTGACGTTATGCCCTAAATTGTCCTTCCATTTTACCATGTAATCCTTTATTGGTGCTTTTTCGTATCTATTTAATAGTATAAATTTATACAGTTTACTTACTCTTTTCTTACCCGGCTGGGTTAGTATTTTTGCTCCAGTCGTCGGTGTATCTTCTAAGATCAGGCACTGTACCCGAGGACTGGAGGGAGGCAAATGTAACTCCGATCTTCAAGAAAGGATCCAGGGGTGACCCAGGAAATTATAGGCCAGTTAGTCTAACCTCAGTTCCAGGCAAAGTGATGGAAACCATTATTAAAGAAAAATCACTAAGCACATAGAAGAATGTTTAATGGAAATAAAGCAGGCATTGCTGAAGGAAAATCAACATGGTTTCTGCAAAGGCAAATCATGTCTTACTAACTTGATAGAATTCTTTGAGGTGTAAATAAACACATAGATAAAGGGGACCCAGTCGATATTGTTTACCTTGACTTTCAAAAGGCTTTTGACAAAGTCCCTCACCAAAGGCTCCTAAATAAGCTCTTCAGCCATGGAATCAGGGGACAGGTCTTGTCCTGGATTGGAACCTGGCTAAACTGTAGGAAACAAAGGGTGGTAATAAATGGACACTTCTCTGGATGGAAAGAGGTGAGAAGTGGCGTACCCCAAGGTTCAGTTTTAGGACCATTACTTTTAAATTTATTCATAAATGATCTGGATGTAGAAGTAAAGTGTGAGGTAGCAAAGTTTGCAGATGACACTAAACTGTTCAGGGTAGTTAAAAATGAAACTGATTGTAAAGAGCTCCAGAAAGATCTCTCGAAATTGAGTGAATGGGCAACAAAGTGGCAAATGCATTTTAACCTAAACAAATGTAAAGTCATGCACATCGGGGCAAAGAACCCCAAATACACTTATCAACTGATGGGATCAAAGCTTTCTGAGACAAACCAGGAAAGGGATCTTGGGGTTTTGGTGGACTGCTCAATGAAGATGTCAACCCAGTGCTCTGCAGCAGTGAAAAAAGCAAATTATATGCTTGGCATGATCAGGAAGGGAATCAAAAATAGTTCGGCAAATGTTGTATTGCCTCTCTACAAATCCATGGTGAGGCCACATCTGGAGTACTGTGTACAATTCTGGTCACCGCACCTTAAGAAGGATATAACGGAACTGGAAAAGGTACAAAGAAGGGCAACAAAAATGTTCCAAGGGGTGTAGCAGCTCACCTATGAAATCAGGTTGCAACGCCTTGGTCTTTTCAGCCTTGAAAGACGGCGTTTAAGAGGTGACTTGATCGAAGTGTATAAAATCATGCATGGGATAGAAAAGGTGAATAAAGAAAAATATTTTTCTCTGTCACACAACACTAGGACTAGGGGGCACTCCCTAAAGCTCCAAGGTAGGAAAGTTAGGACTAATAAAGGGAAATATTTCTTCACCCAGAGGGTCATTGGGTTATGGAACTCACTTCCAGAGGAGGTTGTGACAGCTGTCAGCCTGGACAGCTTCAATGCAGGATTAGACAGATTCATGGATACCAAGGGAATCAGTAGTTACTGAAATGGACATCCAAGTGCCACCTCTGTGTTGATTGAGGCAGGCAGGATTTCCCCGGGTACTGGTTGTGAGAGGGTCGGGAGCAGGTGAGGGTTTTGCCCTCCTTTCTGCTAGAGATCCCCGTGTACAACTAGTGGGCCACTGTGTGATACAGAATGCTGGACTAGATGGGCTGAGGCCCGATTCAGCATGGCTCTTCTTATGTTCTTATGTTCCAGCCTATTTGTCTGTCCATTTTAAATCTCATTTTTAATTGGGTGTATTGGAGCCAGTTTATCTTAAAGTCATCCAGAGTTTTCAAATTAAAGCTATTATTTTCTTTTTTAATATATCACTATATGTAGGCCATCTTTCTTTCCCAGTTTTTATTATATGAAGTGCCTCTGAAGGGGAGGCCCATAAGGGATATTTCCTACAGATAGTGCCCTTATACTTATCCCATACCTTTAAAAGGGGTGCTTTTATTATGTGATTCCTGAAGTTTCTGTCTTCTTTCCCTTTATTATAAAATAAATAGCCATGCCACCCAAATTTGTTTTCCCACCCTTCTAAATTCAATAATTTCCTGTCCCGTAAGTCTATCCATTCCTTTACATTATCTAGGCAGTTGGCATCATAGTATGATATGAGGTCTGGCAAGCCGAATCCGCCTTTCTCTGGCATTTCTTGTAGATGTTTTTGCTTAATTCTAGCTCTTCTCCCTCCCCAAATAAAATTAGCTAATTCTGCCTGCCATCTTTTTAATAATATGTAATTTTTCAATATGGGTAACGTCTGAAACATAAAATTTAACTTGGGGAAGATTTTCATTTTAATTGTAGAAATTTTCCCTAGTAGGGATAGGTTAAGGTTTTTCCAATTTTTTAAGTTTTCTTTAATTTGCTTCCAGGTTTTTGGGCCACTGTGTATTGTGCTTTTGAGGTCCGAATGAGTTCTTATGTTCTTATGTTCAATTTTTTGGGGATAATGTTATTCCTAAATATTTTACATTCTTTGCTATGGGTATTTTGAACTTTTTTTCTATCTCCTGGGCTTCTTTTTTATTTATGTTTTTAACCATGATTTGCGATTTGCTTTTGTTTAACTTAAATCCCGCTACTTTGCCAAATGCTTCGATTTTATTAATCCATTTTTCCATATTGTCGAGCGGGTTGTCTATTAGGCAGACCAGATCGTCCGCGAAGGCATATATTTTGTGACTTTGGTTCTTTATTGTCAGTCCCTTTAGCTCTTTGTCCTCTATTATATCTTTTAATAGTACTTCCAGAACCAAATTAAAAATCAAAGGGGATAGGGGGCAGCCTTGTCTTGTACCCTTATTTATTTGTATCTTCCTGGATTTTTGCCCATTAATTGATATTTGTGCCTCTTGCTTTTTATAAATTGCTTTTATCGCTGAAATAAAATTTAATCCCATGTCTAACTCAGTAAGTAATCTTTCTATTATTCCCCAGCAAATTCGGTCGAAGGCCTTTTCCGCGTCGAGAAACGCGAAGAGGACCTTCGAACCTATATTTTTATCCAGGAATTCGATTGCATTTATTATATTCCTAATGTTCTTTTTCATCATTCTATTGGGGAGGAAGCCGGTCTGGTTGTCGTTGACCCATTTATTCAAGAATACTTTAAATACTCTGTAAAGTTATGTTGCTGAAGTATCATTTTAATGGGGTAAGGAATATTATTGGTTGGTTACTTGCAGAATTATTTTATCTAGATTGAACACACTCATGTTATTTGTCTTGTCATGAACTTTATAAATAATGAACATTCCTTTTCTAAGCTTCTTGTATATAGAAATATGTTGAATTCACTTTGTGTGTATTTTTTCATAATTTAAAAACTAGACACAATTTGGAAAAATGCAGAAATTTGCTATAATTTTAAATGCAATTGTTGAATGCTGAGAAGTTCCAAGGAGGGTTGCCAAGGCAAGGCTGACTATAAATCATTTCCAGCATTTCTACATTTTGATTCAATGGAGCTTCAGCTGTTGGTGTAATTGTTCCCTTGGGTGCCTTAAATTTATCATGGATTAAATTCACATCTAACCCAATAGTCTAACATTTTAGTTAACAATTTTAGTTTAGTTGAAATATAACAATACCTTAATTAACAAAACTGGTGTTTTCCTAGGGATTATTTTGTTAATTGAAAAAATAGTACCCGGCAAAAATACCACTGGAAGAATGGTGATAGCTTCCCACACCATGAAAGAGTAGAGCAACTGAACATGAATCAATAAACTTTCTATTTAAAATTGAAGCCACACTTCTGAGTTTCATTTTATTTGGGAACTCACAGGTTTATGCTTCTTCTTTTTATAAAAAAAAACAATGCTGGGGGTAACTGGTGAATCAGGTTTATCTTCTCTCCTCTTCTCTATTTTGCTGTTCATGAATGTGCAGTAAAAGATTCTGTGGCTGGTTGCTGTTTACCTTGCCTGTTGTAGGCAAACATATGCAGTAATAACAGGATTAGCTTTTTCACAGCTCAAGCTTTGCTTATGGCATTGTTTCTTAACATTGCTCCAATTTGTGTATTTCTCCAAATCTGCTTCCTCATCTTCACATTGCTGATGCTACTGAAAATGTCCAGCTAGACAGAGGACAAACTGTAAAAGGGGAACTTGAAAAGCTTTTGTAAAAAGAATCTTTACTGTCAGAGATTTTGTTTACTAAGATATTTGTGCAGTCAACAACAACAACAACAAACTATAGTCAGTCCCCCAACAGTATAAGAGACTGTGAATTGGCCCTTTGCTTTAAAAATTTGGGGACCCCTGCTGTAAGTAT
The DNA here is from genome assembly GCA_030556195.1 of Anolis apletophallus. Lineage (NCBI taxonomy): Eukaryota > Metazoa > Chordata > Lepidosauria > Squamata > Anolidae > Anolis > Anolis apletophallus. The sequence goes on along the minus strand of JARBWK010000003.1, from coordinate 157,159,503 downwards.
TGCTGGATATTCAGCCTTTCATTGCCCCAGGTTACAAGACCTTGAAATGATACCTCATACCATCTATCCATCAATTATTTGTATTTATTCATTCATTACTAAAACGTATTAATCACTCTACAGCTAAAAGCATTAGAATGATGGATAGTTTATACAGATACAATCCATCAACAGACTTTGCTTGCACTGAAATCTCTCAATACAGTCTAAACTGACAATATCTATGACAGGCATGTGACTAACATCATCACAATTTTTCTCTTGTATGATTTTTAACATCTTTGCCTGATGAAGAATTCAGCAAAGTTTCAAAAGCTTGAATAGTGTAGCTTATGCTTTGCAAGGAGGCCCCAAAAAGTTATCACTTTCTTGTGAATTTTATTACCCATTTTCTTTTGGTACCTCTTTTGTTTTAAATTTAGATTGCAGAGAGGTATACATATATTTGACTATTTCTTCCTCATAAGTGAAAGTGAATATTTCCGCAATTTTCTCTTTGCTGCAGTCAAAACAAAGAATTCTGCATGGTTCTTGCATGGCATTTGTATATCTCAAAGGTTTTTGTAAAATTATTCTGCACAAAAATGCACATGACTTTTTACATGAGAATTGTGGTTTGGTGTTTCCACACAAAACTAAGGTTTTCTGTGTAAAGAGACCCAACACCCTTGTCCACAAACTCCTGTCTCTATATTTTTGTGCAAGATTGCTAGCAGTATTGTGCCAAAAAATCTTACACAAAAAACTTGTAAAACCAGGCAACGTTGTATGCCAAAACACCGGCATGTATACAGGGATCGTGCACAAAAAGCCCAGTGTGACTTTTAAAAAAGTTGTATTGCACAAAATAATGTGAGCTTTTTTGCACAAAAGATCCCCATGATTATCTTATAGGGAATCCACTTGCACAAAAATAATTTTCCTTAAAAAAATTTGAATGTGAAAACTTTTCATTGCTGTGTTATATCTTCTGACAGAATTTCATTGCTAGCAAAAAACAAAAAACAAAACAAAGACAAACCATTTATCACCTAGATAACAATGGTGAACAGTCTATTTTTAATGGAACCCACTACTACAAAACATATTTGCATGGGTATACATCCAATATGTATTGCAAATGTCCAGTTTGGCTTCTTGTCTTGTAGACAGTCAGAATATTAGAGACCATCTGGAAAAAAAATAAGACAACTGTGGTTCAGAAAAAGTTTCAGTCTGTTTCCAGAAAATGCTATAATTGCCTCTAGCGTCATTCTGTTTCGGCAGCTTGAAAGAAGCAATTGTTATGTAGGTGTCAGAGCTCAATGAAGGATTTGTAGGATGTGGAACGCCTTTAAAATAAGCTGTCCAGCATTTTTACATTTTTAGGATGGCATGGACCTAGTTCTCCTGAGATAGCAATTCTCATAAATATCACTTTGGTCTTTCTCTATATATGTATGTAAAACCAGAAACCATTCTCATGTAGAATACTTGTATGTAAGGTAGAAGGTTGCACTATAGAATCTTATAGCTAAGTGTCTACATGCAGAGGTGTGACATACAGAGAATTGCTGCCTTACAGTGTCTGGAGTGCTTCACAATTCTACCCTTATTTTATTCTTTTAAATCCCTACCCTTATTTGAATATCCGATGTTGATCTTTTTAATCCTCTTTCACATCTATTACACTTTTTACTTATGTTTTCATCCTTTAACATTTAACATGCATTTTAGGATGAATAGCCTGGTTGCAAATGGAACCGTAGAATCCTAGAATTGGAAGATTCTATGATTCCATCCAGTGGGCCATCCAGTGCAACAATCTGTCATGAAGGAAAACACAATCAAAGCACAGATGGTGATCCAGCCTCTTCCTAAAAATGCACAGGGTATTCATCAATGTGAAATCATTCTGAAAACCTGCTTCATTGTAACTTGTTGTTCTTTCTCTGATTTTGTCCTGTCAGCGTTGGGGTCATTTAGGCTGGTGTCAAATAACTACTTGCTTCCTACTCAACCATATCTCTCACTTGACATGTAATTGGGTTGCTAATTGCAAATGTCAGTTGCAAGTAGTAAAAATTTAAAAAATCTGAAAATTCTACACTGGCCCATTTTTCTCTCCGTGTAATTATTCTTTTCTTACTGTAAACTAAGAATTATACTATGGAAAAAGTCATGGAAGCAATAATGAAAATACCATTTTCTTTCAGTGGCCTCACCTGATTGTCTTATAGTTTCAGCAAATACTGATGTTTTCTGTTTCATCAGGATTTCATGTCTTGTAACATCTCATTAGGAGCCACATCCACTGTTTTAGCATGGTGAGATGTGTTCCATACTGGGCATGCATACTCAGCAGCAGAGTAGCAAAGTGCAAGGGCAGATGTCTTCAGTGTATCAGGTTGTGATCCCCAGGTTGTGCCAGTCAGTTTTCATAGATATTGTTTCTAGTGCCCACTTTTTGCTTGATATTCAGGCAGTGCTTCTTGTAGGTCAGAGAACGGTCCAGGGTAACTCCCAGGTATTTGGGTGTGCTCCAGTGCACCAATGGGATTCATTCCCAGATAATCCAGAAGCCCGAAATCCCAAAGGTAATCCCAGGTAATCCAGAATCCATACAGCCTGAAAAACCTACAACAACCCAGTGATTCTGGTCATGAAAGCCTTGGACAATACATTGAACAACTCTATGGGGAGAAACTGTTCCAAAACACACGAAAATTGGAAAAACTAAGGACCAGGAAAGTACATCTTCTGTGCTCTCTGACTTTCCTTCTACGCTGCAGAGACACAGATGTATCCCACAATTTCTCACAGCCAAAAGGATTTTCAAAACAATGATATAACCCAAAAAACCCTACAACAACCCAGTAATCCAGAAGCGACCAGAGAATTTTAGCTAATCTGTTACTGATAAGATAAACATCTAAGGTAAGTGGTCAGTTTAGATATATGGAGTGGGGAGATCCATACACATTTTGGCTAATAGTCCCCCCCCCCCCAGAAGAATTTTTCCTCCAAAGTACTGCTACAGGCTTTTCTTAGTTCTGTGTGATTTCTTTTTGTAAACATCATATTAGTGTGATATCTAGCAGAAATAGGAGAGTTAAGTGGAAATTGCATAGACCTGAAAACTCAAGTTCTCATGGTGTAGTTTCTTTTAATGGTGAGCAGAAGTTCATTTCTGCACTTGAGTCCTACTTTGGTTTTGTTGAACCCTGTTCTTCTCAATCACCACCTGAAAGTGGATTCTCCTGCAAAGTTAGTATGCAGGCCTGCTTTGCTGACTGATTGATTCAAAGGCCAATAAGAATGGAGAGAACAGGGACATTCTTTTTTTTAAAAACCCAACACCAAGCAGCACAGGTTGCTGAGCAACAATATGACATCAGCATGTTTAGTCTATTTTTGTAGCACAAAGGTTGAAGAAATTTCTTTCTTTGCTGAATGGAAGCAACGGAATGGTCATCTTAGAAAAGGACAGAAAGTTACAACAATGTGCCCTCTTCCAGCAGTCCCAGAATATGTCCTGTTTCTCCCAATAACAAGTAAATGAGTGCTTGTTAAGGTGGCCAGATGCCAAAGAAGACAGGTGTTTCCTACCTTTAAGAGTTTTGTAGGAAAGGGCATTTCACCAGAAAATGGCCATTTAACTTGCTGTTTCTGTGAAAGAACCTTAGCCTCTTTTTACTTGACCCTCTTAAGATATGGTGATTACTCAGTTTTGTTTTGTAATACAAAAATACTCATATTAACACATACATTCACACACTACATTGTCCAACAAGAAAAGGGGATGAGGGCATTGCTTCCCAATAAGAAATCTGGCTTCTGCATTATGAATGTTTTCTTCAGTACCCAAAGCTCTTGCGTTGTAGAGAGTGAGACTTTGAAAAATATTCACACCTAAAATTCTTATAGTTTCTATTCCCATTCCCTTGTTATCTTTGCCTACCCCTTTATTTGGATGCCTAAACCATAATTTCAAACTATCAAATTAAAATTTATGTTTCTACAATGCTAGAAACTGAAGAACTGAAAGAAAATTTAATGGGGTTGGGATGCAGAATTCTTATAGGGAGGAGGCAACACTATCATTTGGCCTCTATAGCTATGTATTCTCTTCTGGGCATTTATATGCTATCACCAGGAAAGGGAGAAAAGAAGGAAGAAAGGGAGGAAGTAACATCTCCTTATAAGTCATTTGTATTAATTTATGTAAACAGGCACATATTTAGAAAATATTAAAACTTAAATAGTAGTTCAATACTTTCTTATAGTGCGAGACACTGTGATAAGAAACAAAATCCTATTGTCAACTCCTGCTAGGTAATACCCATTGAATCAATGAAACTTATAGCAAATGTTGATTTCACAAAGTCCCATTTATTCATTGGGTTATACTAGTTGAAGTTCACTCTAAGGACACTTATACATGCCTGTTCAATCTGCTATCCAGGTACTACATTTTGATGGACAGCAGATTCAAAGCCCCAGTCTTTCTTCATGCGGTTCTTAATCACTGAATTGAATATTGTCTGGACAGCTCTTCAGAGACATTCTTCTAACACCAGATCTTCATATAGATAACTGTCCTCTATTACGTAGAATAATAGCAATTCCAACATCAACCCAATTGGTTGTTGTGCTTGTTTTGTGTTTGAGATAGAAAGGTCTAGCTAGCATATTGATATCTTTGTCTCTCTGTGAATATGGGGAATGCTCCTTCCAAGCTATATTGCTTGGTCACATGGCAGGAACCAGGTAGTAAACACGCAAGAGCTCAGGTAAGTGCGAATTTTCTGTTTTGAGGCAAGGGGCGTAGGGAATAGGAAATGCAGGCTTCCAAGCTGCCTCAGAAGCACCTGTTGTGTGTGCATGAGCGATGCACCTCCCGCAGTCAAACCCAAGGAAAGACACACACCCAAGGTTTTGGGATAAACACTGGCCACAACTCATTGATAACAGGAACAAGGATTGGCAGCCATGCATAGGTCCTGGATCAAGATTGGGCAGCCCACTGCTGTCCGATACCACTAAAGATGCCCAGGGTGCTGCCGCCGCAATACCAGGGCAACGTAATCGGCACCCCTGAGACCTCCAGATGTTCCCCCCTTCCACTAAGGGGAGATACCAATCCAGATCCAGGGCCCATGCCCCACGCCAACAAGGAGTCGTGACAGCACAAAATGATTAACTAAGCACAAGTTAACCAGGACATGCTAATAAAACAAGCTCACCGTAAACGAAGACACAAACTGCACGCAGGGTGGGTGGGGTGGGTCAGCTGTTTCAGATAAAGTGCCTGCCAGGGTGTTTGGGGCAGCCTTAAATGGGCTGCCCGAGAAGAGGGAGAGGCCAGCCCCAACCTGTCCAGAGGCGAGGCGTGGCCAGTTGGCCATTGGCATACAGCCTGATGGCGGGAAACTTTCCCGTTGACCAAAGGGGCTTCTGGGAGGAAGAAGCCCCCTGAGGCAATAATGGCGGCGGGGAACGCCCCACACCGCAACATCCTTTGCCCGGTAAGTTGGGCCATGCCATATGGGGACACTGATCCTCATCCTGATCCTGCATAGGACTCCAGAATGAGCGTCTCCACCACCCCAGCACAGGAAACATTCTGAATCCTGGAGCAGGATTCAGACCTTTCCCTATAATTTTTAAACCGAGGGGCAGCCACATTAAGTGGCTCGAGCAGTAGTATGAAACAGAGTGGAATAACAAGAATTGGCAAATTATAAACTCTGATGGAATAATTAAAAATGGGAGTTAAAGAATAACTGTGGACAAAGAAACTGGCTATTATGGCTTGTAATGAAGCTGTGGAGGATCGAATGGGGGGGAGGAAAGTTGGGAAGCAGACTTAGACCAAATTTTAAAATGGAAATTAGAGAGGGGGAAAGGCATTTGGGATATATATATATATATATATATATATAGAGAGAGAGAGAGAGAGAGAGAGAGAGAGAGAGTTATGAAGATTTTTCCCTCTTAACAATTTTTGTGTATCTGTCTGTGCATTTGCTGCCACCTTGTGGTAGATAGGAAACATGTTCATGGGTAGCTCCCTTGGCCATGCAACAAAATACAAAAAATCTGAAACCCACAAAACAGCTATACATTCATTGAGCTAACTCCAAAGCATAAAATAAATCATGGAAGCTTTCTTAGCTTCACTGGCATCTTCATCACAAAAATATGTTAAAAATAATACAGAAGAAGGAATGAGTTGATGGTAAAGTCACATGCCTAAATTTTGTTTGAGATGTTACTTTGTAAGATAGTATTGAGGAATCTGAATGCTGGCAAGTTATCAGCCTGTTTCTCGAAGAGTGCATAGGTTACTTGAAAAAAATTATGTTCTCTGCCTAAGAAAGGGGCAAAATGTACAATTGGAATTGAACCAATAAAGGTATGGCTTTTGTACCTTTTTGTTTCTCTTTTAGTATATGGAGTAACAGATATTCCATCATATGTTTCCAATATCATGAACAAGTGCTTTCTAAATAGCAAAGATGAAGCAATTAAATAGATAACGAATTGGAGTGTGGAGTCCCTCAGGGTGCCATTCTATCTCCCACCCTCTTTAATATCTACATCCAGCCCCTGGCTAATATTGCTAGGAGCCATGGGTTCTCCTGCTACCAATACGCAGACGACACGCAGCTGCTCTTGAAGCTTGACCCAGGGTCATCATCAGTACCGGACAGTTTCAGCCTAGGATTGAGGGCGGTGACGAGCTGGCTCAGGGCATATAGACTCAAGATCAACCCGGCTAAAACGGAGATCCTCTGGCCGGGTCGTCCCGACCCGGCCCACCACTTCCACTCTTCGAGGGCGAGTCCCTGGCTCCAGCCCCGGCGGTGAAAAGCCTGGGAGTGATCCTAGACGAAAATCTCACGATGGAGGCCCAGATCCAGGCTGCAGCTAAGGGCGCCTTTTTCCATCTCCGTAGGGCCCGTCGGCTGGCTCCCTACCTTCCACCAGAGGCCTTGAGAACAGTGGTCCATGCCACTGTCGTCTCACGCCTCGACTACTGCAACGCCCTATATGTGGGCCTCCCCAGACAACAACTAAGAGGCTGAAACGTATCCATAACGCCGCAGCCAGACTCATTACTGGGTCATCAGTGAGGGATCACATTTCCCCCATTCTTAAAGAACTTCACTGGCTGCCCCTAGAGTTCAGAGCCCTTTAAAAAACTCCTGGTGCTCACCTTTAAAGCCCGGCACAACATTGGGCCTTCCTATCTGAGTGACCGGCTGACGGCCCAATGCAGCGAGAGGCCAGCACGCTCCATCAACGGTGACCGCCTGACTACCCCTGGAGTGCGGGAGGCTAGACTGGCGGAAACTCGGCGGAGAGCCTTCTCCGTCGCGGCCCCTTCGACTTGGAACTCACTGCCGCCCACCCTCAGAGCCTCTCCGACTCTATCTGGATTCCGGCCAGCCTTGAAGACCTGGCTCTTCCGCCTAGCGTTCGGGACTGGCTCGGTACCCTGGACTACCTGAGCCACCCCTCCTGTTCATATTCCATGTTTTTAAACTGTTGTACATTGTTCACCCTAGGGTTTTAACTGTTGTAAGTCGCCCGGAGCACCGCCGGTGGAGGGCGACTCACAAATATTAAAGTATTATTATTATTATTATTATTATATACTTTATTTTTCAGACCACCACCACCACACTTTTCCCAAAGGAAGAACTGACAGTATCTGAACCTCAAATGATCCATCCTCATTGGCGCTGTAGAAAATCTGCATGATTTGTCTTGCAACAGAGGTTGAACTTATTGAAAGTCCATTGGAGGTGGATGCTGATGGGTTCTATGTCAATGAGGTGGCAAACTTTAAAGGAGATATCCAAGGTGCTGAATTATTATTTGCTTCCTATTGGACTTTGATTTATGGCAACCCTATGAATGAGATACTTTCAAGATCTCTGGTCATCAACTGCCTTATTCAGATCTTGTAAACTCAGGGCCATGGCTTCCTTGATTGAGCCTATGCATCTTTTCCTATGGCCTTCTACCATCTTTCCCAAAAAGTTCATTGTCAAGGTGTGTCCAAAGTATGATAGCCTCAATTTAGCTATGTTTTCTTCTATTGAGAATTCAGCCTTGATTTGCTCTTAGACCTATTCTTAGGGCCCTTCCACATAGCCATATAACCAAGAATATCAAAGCAGAAAATATCTTCTTTGAACTGGGTTATCTGAATCCACATTGCCATTTATTCCAGTTCAAAGCAGATAATATGGAATTTTATTCAGCTGTGTGGAATGGGCCTTAGAGGTGCTGCTGAGACCTATCCCAAAATCAATTCAGCACCCTAGATAACTACTTCAAAGTTCAGATGAAACCCACAGTGGAGTTACCACCACACTGACATGCTAGCTACCAGTCACTTATGACTAATAGCAGTCAACTCAACACACATAATAATAGCATGAAGGGAGCTTCTTGCAACTCTACTATGCTGTTGTAATATTAATGCAGCTAAATTCTTTTGCATTTTATATGGCAGGGATTCTCAGCTGTGGTTTCGTGGAAGCCTATAGAGTTCTTCAAATGGTTCCATGAGAGATTGTGATTGGAACAACAGTTTTAAAATATATTTAGCTATACACATTTTTTTTTTTATCCAGGGGTGTCTTCATTTTCCTCCAGGGTAAAAAAGTTGAGAAATATGTCCTATTTTGTTTCCTTTTTTGCAAACAATATATGTCAATGTGAAAAGGCAGCACTTCTTGGTTTTGATTGCCTCTTTACTGTAAGAGTATGGGAAGGTACTTCAAGGATGTTGTGTCTCTTGTGCCAAACTACCTTGCCTGGCACAAGGGGAACCTGAATGTAGCAGGATGGATGGGGCATCATTTACTTTTCTACCTCAATTAGCAAAATGCATTCAGTTGTGTGAATGACTGTTACATGAAGGAAGTGTAGAACTGTGTGTGCAAGCACACTCACAAGGACAGCTTTGTCCATTTTTAGTTATTCCAGGTGCTCTCCCTGCAGTCCCAATTTTAGTGCACTTGTCTGTGTTACCATCACGGCATAATTTCTATGTTGTTAATAAATTAAGCGTTTGATTAATATTTCTTTGTTTTATTAGTGATTAATTATAACATCTATACATGACCTCCACTTCCAACAACAACAACTATTCTTGTTATTTTATCAATGTCTCTTAAAAGTCCGAGGTGCAGAACAATATAGTTTAAATCTATTAAACCATGTAAATATTTAGATTACAATACATCAACATAATGTTAAGAAAAATTAAATTATTATTCCCAATAAAATACCAAATTTAAAAATAGAGTTTAAAATTTACAAGATGTATCACAACAACCTTGTGAAGCAGATCTCACTAAAATTCCTTGGCTCAGTGAAGACCAACCTAAGGATTCTCTGAGTCAATCTGTGGCCTGCTATTTATCCATACTGTGGCCAGTTCCATTTGTGGACCTTATAAAATGATATATGTATAATATGAATTATATTAAAAATCAGCTAATTTAAAAATATGTTTTCAAAATTCCTCCTTTGATCTGGAGTGGCCAACTAGGCTAGTCTGAAATGAAGGCTCCATGTCTGATCAGAGATACAGCTATATTATTTGCCTGAGAAACCCTATTCTTGACTGTGCCATAAGTTGGATTCAATACATTTTCATGTCCATATTTTCAGTGATACCCACCATTTTAAAACATCACAGAATATGCCCCCAAGATGGTCTTTTTGAGGAGTGGGGTGGGGGGTGATGGGGTGGAACATGGGAGTGAAAAAAATGTGTTTTCTTCAGAACTGAAAGCAACCTTTGCAAGCCTTGTCACCAAGTCCAAAGGTTTTGTGTGCATTATAATGTCCATAGTTAGTATCAATATGTGTGTGTGTGTATGTATGTATGTATGTATGTATGTATATGTCCAACCACGGCAATTCACAAGCACTTAAGTTCATACCCTTTAAATAAATGAACACAAAGACTAAAGGAAGATAATATCAAGTTTACATTAAGGGAGCTCAAGAATTCTTTTGATAATGGGTGAGGGGAATACTTCACAAGAATATGATGAATGAAGTGGGGACAGGAAAGCCTTGGCATTTTTGGCTGCATCTCTGACCCTAGTCATCACCCTCCAAAGTCCCCTTTCCAACAGAAACCAGTTCATTGAGTTAGTGTTATTCATGTTCACCTATTAAATAGTTGGACCCAGAATGTCTGGTGGTATGCAAAGTAAATTGGTTTAGGGTCTGGCATTTTGTCGTTGCTGTCCTTAATAGTATTCAATCACCTTTTGCTAGCCACTATCATCTTTTAAACTAGTAGGAAGCAACTGCCTCCAAGCAAAATCTCAGAATGAGGTTGGAAAAACTGAACAAGAAATTTTATTATGGTGGATGTTTGGGATTTCCTTCCTCTCTGTCTCATTCTTTCTCACATTACTGTTTCAGTTGCAGATTCTTTTTTAAAACCACCCTTGAGTGGCCTAGCTACTTACTCATTGTGAATCTGGCAAAGTCATATAAAGAAGGATTGACAGAAAATCAGTGAGCTATATCCACCACCTTCCCTGCATCGTCAGGAATGGATTTGCTTTTTGTGACCAGGAGACATTTTATAATTCACAATTATACCACTATAATTCCAGTTTAATTGCCGTAGTACCATCCTGTGGAATTTGATATTTTATGTATAGGGAGGGGCATATAGAATACTCAGCCAGAGAGCTGTAGTGTCTTACCAAACTAGAACTTCCAGGATTCTACATAAGTATCTTTCACTGCAAAATCACAGCACTTTGGTACCACTTTTATACTTTTATACTTTTTATACCACATTTGGTACCATGCCTTTATCCTGTGAAATCCTACAATTTGAAGTTTTATGAAGAACTTAACACTCTTGGCCAGAGAACTATATTTAGTCACCTCATTACAAATCTGAGAATGACATCAAAAATTGTGAAAGACCAAAGTATTGTTTCTCAATAAACATGCACCCATCCTTCTAAAAATAGTGGATTCCTTACCATATTGGATTATGGGTAAAATAACTGGGTATTTAGAGTAGCCTGCTTCCCAGAGAATGCTTTTGGCTTAAATGACATTCACGGAACAGTCTTCTGTTTCATAATGTCCTCTGTCTAGACCAATTTAAAGATCAATAACCATCAGAATATGAAACTGACTGCCCACACCTGGACTGCAAGGTAGAAGCATTTAGTATTACCGTATGACCTCCATACCTCCAAAACCTACATTCTTGTACTTTGATAAACAAAGCTGTAGATAATATCAAATCCTACTGAAATGAAGGACATCTGGCCTAAAAGTACCATGAATTATGCAGGAGGACTCAGAAAATCTCCATAAAGCCCCCAAATTAATTAGAAGTGAATAACTGAAACCATAGGTCTGTGGATAAAGGGATCATACTACCAAGATAATGAGTAGCAGTTTTTTTTAAAAAAAATCTGAGGTTGTGGTTTCCAAAGGTTAAGCAAGAAACCTGGAGTTTTCTGAAGGATAACAACAGTTAAGAGAACTAATCAATCATGTCCCAAACCTCCCTTATTCTGCTTCTAAAAACATCCAGGAAGATCTTGTTAGTTCCTTTTTGGAGGAATGGGTTTGCATACAATCATTTAAAGTACAACATGAGAATATTATCTCTTGTATGAATTAAATATTGTTCCATTACAATAGGGCATAGTGCCAAAAAATTGCCAGATTTCTTAATGATGACATTAGAAAATGCAGTGTTTGATTGATAGCTATGAAAATTAAGCCTGTGTCACTAAAGCAAGTCATTATCCACCTCTTTCTTGATCTTGGTGACTGTGATGTCATGGCAAGCATTTAATTAAACTGAAGCCACAAAGAGATTGGAAAGCTCAGCTGTCTGGAATGGTCTTGGTGGTGTGTTGCAATGGCTATCTTTTGAAAAGGGGACTCCAGTCTTCAGATGGTCTGGGTATGTTTGGAAAAGTTCCCTTTTTTTACTGCAATTCTGTCTTGGAAATTCTGGGAATGTTTGTCTCAAAAAGTAACTGTTCCAAGCATTGTTTACTGTTTAGTGCCAAACTTTGGATGTTATACATTATATGTAACACAGTTTCAAAGTCAACACATGGCTCTGGAAGTTGTAGGCCCCCCCTCCCACCCCAAAAGAATTTTCCAAACTGCTAGAATAGCTGTAAAATAATGGGCATAGAAAAGTAGGCATGCAATTCACCGTTGATTTTCTTCTTAAAGTAAACAATGAATAATATTAGCAATATTCTTCTTGCTGCAAGAAAATCTCTTAAAATTATTAAGGTTTTGAAGACTGCACAGTTGGAGATCCATTGTGTGCAAAATTAATAGATGATCGTTTTGTTTAGAAAATAGCACTTTCTGCACAGAAAATAATATTTTACAGGAAATAGCATTTTGTTTTTGAGAAATAATATTTTCTGTGTAGAAATGTGGTTTTCTGTGCAGAAGATGAGGATTAGTTTGGTATAGTAGTTTGAGTGTTAAGACTCTGGAGACCACTGAATGAATGTGGGCAAGTTGCACTCCCCCAGTCTCAGAAGAACACACTGACAATCCAACTTGGAACAAACATTGCCAAGAAAATGCCATGATAAATTTATGTCATCATATGTCAGGACAAACTTGAGTGCACACACATGTGCAGAAAATCCACTTTCTGTGTGCAAAATTTGCATAGTGTAGGTCCCAAACGGCAAGGCTTTCTTTTGTATTAGTCCAGAATTCTTTTTACAGAGTGTCTCAACATATGTTTTTCAACCATTTTAAATATATATTTTTGAATATTTTTCCATCCTGGAGCTATTTTCAACCCATTGAGTTATATTCCTAACCCAACCAGCAAAGCCTAATCATTCACGTGTGTGTGTGTGTGTACATGCAAATACTGGCTTTGAATTGAAAGTGTTAAGAATATTTAACTGTCAGGCAAAATCCATCTTTTTAAAATAAAAAGTGATGTGTTTATAAAATATTTAGAAACAGTGTTATATTAAGGAGAAGACACAAGCAAAGGCTGTGCTGAAATGTAAGCACTGTCTGAGTTATTACCCATTTCAGTAGCTACCATATTGTACTTTGTAATGGCACATGCAACCATCCTGGTGCTATTTCAGTGCATTTCTATAGGGCAGCAGAAACTTACTGACATAGCACAAAGTGTTGAGAAAAACTTGCAATATATATTTACAAGAATTCAGAAGGGCAGGTTGGCAAATCTTTGCCCTGAAGATTCACACTTCCCATCAGAGAAAGCATGCATTATGGGATAGCGGATTCTTTGGACTGCTTTTTTTAAAAGAATGATTATAGCAGGTAACATGGTCACATACATAAAACACATTGACTGCTGTGTTTGTTCCTTCTCTATCTTGTCTGTCTTCTAAAATGCTCAAACTTTTTTTCCCATGTCAGGAGCGACTTAAGAAACTGCAAGTCACTTCTGTTGTGACAGAATTAGACATCTGCAAGGACATTGCCCAAGGGATGCCCAGATTTTTTCATGTTTTATCATCCTTGTGGGAGGCTTCTCTCATGTCCCTGCATGTCAGCTCCGGTTGGTTCGTTTCATGCCATAACGGACCAAGCCGATCGCGCCAATTGATATGGACACTGCCGAGCGGGAAACCACCAGGCTCATCCCTTTGATCTGCCAGATACCTTCCTGGCCTTTGATATGTGGACTGGCCATTTGGTCAAGCCTTGGAAGGAGGGACCCAGCGGGGCGGGCCGGAGGAGGATTCTTGAGGAATGTTTGCGCGGGCTTTTCTTTAGTCTATCTTTGTTCAGCCTGGAGTAAGGAGCCAATAAATGATCTATCTTCCAATCTGCTTGGAGTGAGTTTGGTTTATCGGAACCCCCTTTCCGGAGCATTACATAAAGATAGACTCACCAACTTTTGCGGCCGTGAAAGCCATCCGGCCGTAACCAACTTCGCAGAGATGTACCAAACCGAAGGGACGCCCCGCGAAGAACAACCTCCGGTAATCCCAGATGAGGAGGAGGAGGAGGGCGAAGGCGAGGACGAGATCGAAGCCGGAGCGTCCGGTGGAGAACCGCAGGTGGTGGTGACCGGATGGAAGATGGGGGATCCCTGACCAGACCCGACCACCGAAGGATGTTCGCCCATAAGGTAAAAACACACAGCACCGAAATGTTGCGGATGGAGGTGCAGATGTTCCAGATGTCGGAAGCAATGCAAAAGATGCAGGCGCAGTTGGACATACTGATGAGTAGGCCGGAGGAGAGGCCTTGGGAGACCCCCGAGCCCGTCTTCCCCGGAAGAGGCAGGAGCCGAGGAGCGAGCCGGTCCGGGAGGGCCTCGGTGAGGTTCTCGGAGGAGCTCCTTCAACCCAGCCAGCCGCTGCTGCGGCATCCCCAGCCCGACAAGCCCTTCACGGTACAGTGCGACGCCTCGGAGGCGGCCTATGGGGCGATTCTCCTGCAGCGGGATGAGGACGGGACCCTGCGACCCTGCGCATACCTGTCTAAGAAATTCACCCCATCGGAGAAGCGGTGGCATGTATGGGAGAAGGAGTCCTTTGCCGTGCGGGCGGCGCTGAGCCACTGGAGGCACTTCTTGGAAGGCACCGCCCTGCCCTTCGAAGTGTGGACGGACCACAAGAACTTGCAGGCACTCCAGACCCCCCAGAGACTCAACGCCAAGCAGCTGAGATGGGCACAGTTTTTCAGCCGCTTCAATTTCCAGCTCAAGTACCTGCCGGGCCCGAAAAACGTGTTGGCCGACACGCTTTCCAGAATGCCCGAGGCCGATTACTCGGCGCCGGAGGAAGTGGGGACCGTGTTCTCCAAACCTCAGTTGGGCTTGGTGGCCCGCACCCGGGCGGCAGCTAAGGCCCCAAACCCCACGGTCCCTGGGACCCCAGAACTGTTAGCAGAACTGGCAGCAGCTTATGGAGCAGACGCCTGGCTTAAAGAGCACCGCGAGGACTTAACTGAGGCCAAAGGCATATGGTACTACAAAGACAAGTTGTATGTCCCCCAAAGCCAGAGGGCTCCGGTCCTGGCCCAAGCCCACGACTCCAAATTGTCTGGCCACTTCGGCCTCACTAAAACTCTAAAGCTATTGGCCCGGCAGTGCTGGTGGCCGGCCATGAGAAAGGACACTAGTGACTACATAGCGGAATGCGAAGTGTGTGCGCGGAACAAGCCCAAGACGGGGCGTCCAACGGGGCTCCTACAGACGGTGGCCGACCCGGCCGAGCCCTGGAGCGAAATCACAATGGACTTTGTAGTCGATCTCCCGCCCAGCGGCGGATACACCACCATTTGGACGGTGGTGGACCTATTCTCAAAGCAAGCCCACTTTGTCCCGCTCCGGAGATTGCCCACGGCCCCGGAGTTGGCACGCCTCTTCACCCAGCACGTCTTCCGGCTCCACGGCTGCCCGCGACGAGTGGTGAGTGACAGAGGGCCTCAATTCACGTCCCGGTTCTGGAAGGCGTTCCTGGCGGGCCTGGGGTCCCAACGGGCTTTGAGCACGGCGTTTCACCCGGAGACGGATGGCGCCACGGAGAGGGTTCAGCGCACCTTGCAACAATACCTCGGTGCTACTCAACCTACCAGCAAGACAACTGGGCCGAGTTGTTGGCGGTGGCGGAGTACAGCTACAACAATGCCGAGCACGCCTCGACGGGGGCCTCTCCTTTCCGCATTGTCTCCGGCCGCGACTTTCCGCCCTTCCCTGCGGCGGGCCCCGCCGACCCGGCAACTCCGGTCACCGAATGGGGAGCCAAGGTGGCGGCAGCTTGGCCGGCCATCCAGACGGCGCTGCGACAGGCTCGGGACTCTTACAAGCTGTACGCTGACAAGAAGAGGGGGCCCCAGCCTACGTATGCAGTGGGAGACCGCGTGTTCCTTTCCACCAAGAACCTGAAGTCGGCTCAGCCGTCCCGCAAGTTTGCCAGCAAATTTGTAGGGCCCCTCAGCGTGGTGGAAATAATCAACCCCGTGGCGGTCAAGCTGGACCTGCCGCACACCTGGCGCAAGGTCCACCCTGTGTTCCATGTGAGCTTATTGAAAAAAGCTGTGTCTGACCGGAAGTGGTCCGCCGAAGAAGGCGCCCCGGTGCCTATTATGGTGGGATCCCACACCCACTTTGAGATTAAGGACATTTTAGACTCTCGGCGCCACAAGGGCCGCCTTAGTTACTTAGTTAAATGGACTGCCAAGGACTTACACCCTGAGTGGGTGTTGGCACCCCACGTTAGCGCCCCAAGACTAGTTAAGGCTTTTCACGCCGCTTTCCCGGACAAGCCGGGTCCCTGATCCCTTTCTTTTTCCTTTATTTTGTTCTTTCCCTTGCAGGTCACTGTCTTGCGGAGGGGGGCGCTATGTCAGCTCCGGTTGGTTCGTTTCATGCCATAACGGACCAAGCCGATCGCGCCAATTGATATGGACACTGCCGAGCGGGAAACCACCAGGCTCATCCCCTTTGATCTGCCAGATACCTTCCTGGCCTTTGATATGTGGACTGGCCATTTGGTCAAGCCTTGGAAGGAGGGACCCAGCGGGGCGGGCCGGGAGGGATTCTTGAGGAATGTTTGCGCGGGCTTTTCTTTAGTCTATCTTTGTTCAGCCTGGAGTAAGGAGCCAATAAATGATCTATCTTCCAATCTGCTTGGAGTGAGTTTGGTTTATCGGAACCCCCTTTCCGGAGCATTACACTGCATGGGGAACTGGAGCTAACAGAGGGAGCTCATCAGCACTCTCCCCAGGGTCAAACCTCCTACCTGTCGGTCTTCAGTCCTGCCAGCACAAGAGTTTAACCCACTGCATCACCGGAGGCTCCAGTGCTCAAACTGACAAACAAAAAATGTTTTTCCTTTCTCTTCATAATTGCTCTTCAAACTTTTTAAACAGAGGGCCAGGTCACAGTCTCTCAAACTGTTGGAGATCTGGATTATAATTTGAAAAAAACCCATGAATTCTTATGCACACTGCACATATCTTATTTGTGGGCAAAAAGCACTTAAAACAATGCAATAATTAAAATGACGAACAATTTCAACAAATATAAACTTATTAGTATTTCAATGGGAAGTGTGGGCCTGCCTTTGGCGGATGAGATAGGGTTGTTGTTATTGTTGTTTTTGTTGTGTGCTTTCAAGTCATTTCAGACTTAGGTTGACCCTGAGCAAGGGCCAGGTAAATGACCTTGGAGGGCTGTATCCGGCCCCTGGACCTTCGTTTGAGGACCCCTGCATTAGACTAAGAGGCAGTCCAAGAATATAGATTAAATTTCAAGGTTGAACCTAGTGATTAAATCATAGTCCAGTATATTAATGATCAGACACCTATTCTTGATCAGTTTTGAAATACATTTTATGGATGGGAAAACCTATTTAAAATTGCTTTCATAAAAATAATTTGAGTTTCCTTTTTCCTCCTCTTCCTCCATGTTTATTTAAAGTATATAACATAATTTCTTTTTAATTTTTTATTAAATAAATTCATACACACATTTCTTAGCAAAGTTTAGGTTTAAATCTATTTTGTAATTTTAGTAAGGCAGGTGTCATATAGCAATTATTAAAATCTCCATTCAAATATTTAACCTCAGCTTTAACATTATTTTTTCAATTCAATTTAATGTGACTTTTTTCATATCTACACAAGCACAAAATATGCAAACTATTATGGCCAGACAGGGCTGATGTCATTTGCCTCCAGGGCAGGACGTTAGTCCCATAATCTAATTGTGCAAAAACCAGTTTGGGATGGCTGGGAATGAGACTGGATTCCATGCCCCTCGTTTTACCCCAATCCTACTCCCGCTCCTTGTTTGCTCAGTCAAATGCCAGGAACCAGGAAGTAACCATCCCAGAGATCAGATAAGTGGTGTCTTTTTGTGTTTTGTGGGGGGAAAAACAGGAGGTGCAAAGGACAGGAGGGACATTCACCCCAACTCCCCAGACTTCCTGATCTCATGGAATGCAGATGGCTCTGGGGACACAAACCCTGGATTTTGCATAGGGTGGGTATCTACACTGCTTGAACACAGGAGAAAGCTCAAATCCTGTTGTATTTTGACTTTCACCTATTTTTGTAAACCTGGGATGAAGCCACATTAAGCAGCTAACTCTGGGTTAACATGCATCAGTCCACATGTGTTGTGTGGATGCCCATGAACTGATATGATCCACCACACCACCTTATATAGTTGTGTAGATCTGCCCCAAGTTTCAGATAGTTGATTATGCTGATGTGGCCATTGTGACAGATAGTCCCAAATTTGAGAGGCCTGCTTTATTTCTGCAAAGCTGTAATGCAGATACTCAGAAAGGTCCATAGAAAGATTATCCAGGCTTTCAACTCCGCTTGATTTTAATTTACTTCCTCATCAGAAAATCAAATAGATTAATAATATTATGATTCCTAATGAATCTCACTCCATAAAGGTCAACACTGAATGCTCTGATCCTTTGATTTAATGACCAATCAAGTGCAGTTAAAATTTTACTGGCAAGGTACCATGTAACTTCACAAAGGATATGAACAACAAATTTCCCCAATCCTTTAAAAACAGGATATTTTTGTGCTTGATGTTTGATCCATTTTAGGTCCAGAATGCAGTGCTAAAATGGATTTGCTATACTGTAGTGGCAGGTTCCTAGCAAATGGAAAACAATCACTCATATACAGTGTATTTTCAAAACGCTATGATCTAGGTGCCAAAAAAACTTTTTGGCTTCCATCTCTCTGGGGAAGAATTGTTTGCTTGGAAACATGGGAGGTCTCTCCCCTGTACTGTATGATCTTTGTTGATGCTAACAAGTCCAACAGCAAAGCTTCACAGGATAATACACAGTGCAGCATCTTGTCTTGGAAGCTGCCAAGAAGAGAACAAAATATCCATCTAGCAAACAGGGCTTAAATTGATACATAGCTACTACAGTGTAATTCTAGGATAATTTCAGCCACTAAAGTTAAGGAGAACAGGCATATTCTCATGCCTCATGTGAATTTCAATGTAGTCATTTAAACAAGAGCACCAACCAGTCCATAAAATATCCAAGTACATTTTGTATTTGAATTTAATACTTAAACCAATATGCTAAATTAGATAACATTATTTAGAGCATTGGGACATTTTCAGGAAATGTTTCAGTTCTTCTTTTTCTGGAAAAACTGCATGAATATTTAAATTTTATTAAATTCAACTGATCATGAAGTAGGCTGCAAGTATGAAAGGCTACAATCAGACAATATAACCCTGTGTTTACACCAAGCAAATCTATGTCCAACAGGGTTTAATCTCAGATATAAGACTGTAATTCCAAAAATCCAATTACAAGTTCCACCAGCTCGAAGCCATTATGACCAGTGGGAAACATAACCCAGCACCACTGGAGAGACCCATGCTGGGGAAGATTGATGAATGGAATTGTTCTGTAAGGGGGCATCTACACTGTAGAATGAATACAGCACGACACCATGTTAACTCCCATGGCTCAATGCTGTGGGATTCTGGGAGTTGTAGTATTACAATGTCTATAGCTTTTTCTGTGTAATGGATTGGTCTACCTTACAGGGTTGGTGTAAAAGGCAGTAGACAGGCCTGGCTTGGAAAAGCTAAGGAGAGCAGAGGGGGTGGAGTGATTAGGCAGCTTCATAGATGGAAGTGCAGCCCGATTGGCTGAAGAAATTTGAGGGAAGTGCTTAGCAACTGGTGATGGGCGAAGCCAAAGGGGAAAGGAAGGATATAAGGCATTGTCAGTGTGGGAGTTTGGAATTAGAAGATTTGGTTAGAAGTTTTGAAGGAGAAGGAAAGAAGGAAGGAAGAGTTCTGGGAACTGTTGTTAAAAGATACCTCTTTGAGGAAAATGTTTAGGTCTCTATAGTGATAGAAGGCTGGTGTGGAAAAAGGATTCAAAATGTTAAGATTAACCTGTTTGCATTCTGGTGTGTAGAACATTGCTTTTAAGGAACTCAAGTTAAAAGACCATTCTCTGTAAAGTTAAGCCTGGCATTTTATTGAAACCACTATGCATCTCTACTGTTTAAGAACAAAATAAACAACATATTCTTGTTTTATTTCATCTGAAGAGTTCGTGTGTCTTAAACATTCTGGCAAGGAGGTGGCCTATGAGACAATAGAAGGTGGTAGCAAAATAAATTAAATGTTTGGTGGCAGCAATGAGAAATATAATGAGCAATGGTAGTATCCCACTGTCCTGCATTGTGTGTGTGCCTTTTATCCCCTCATGCCGTTGACTGGCCATACCTGTCACTACTAGTAGTTAGTAGTAGTAAGAAGCAGCCCTTTTATTGCACTCTGCTGAAGACTATGGATGCCTTGTCAAACTACACCTTTCAGGATTCTATAGTATTGAGCCCTATTCATTCTACAACGTAGATACACCTTAAATATGCTCATTTTCTCTGAAAGTTGTGTGCTGTCACTTCATTTCCAGGAAGTCTTAATTCTCCCCCTCACCCACAATTTTCTGACCGAGACAAGCAGTGTGTTGCAACATCAGGCAAACTGGAAGACATAAATGTTTATGAGCTATAATAGCCAAGTAGGCTCTGACGGAAAAGCAGCCTAGATTAGGATAGTGGAAGACTAATTTGCTGTTAAGGCTGGGAGTGAAATGTTTGACATAATATATTGCAAGGTGGATTATAATCTTTTCATCATTTTTTAAAAGTTTGCTAAACTCACATTTTGTATTCCCTCAAGTAAACCATCTTGGAATGTTAAGCATACTGCTTCATAAGTTTATACAGAAATCTATCTGACCAGTTAATTGAAGGTTTTTAATTGATTTATTATATTTCTTTATATATCTATTTAATTATTATCTATCCTTATACATCTATTAAATATCTATCCTTGCAACCTCATGCAAAATTCATTCAAGTATTTGTCAGCTGAGTTATACATGTGGCAGAGGAAAACATCTGTAATTTTGGGGGCAGTGTAGACTTGGCGTTTGTGGTAAAAACTGGGGATGTTAATACTGAGCACATCCTGCATCTTAGGAAAACGCACAAAACGATGGATAAAAGCTTATGGGGGTGGTAAGAGTACACATGAAATGGGAGAATGAAACATTTAATACTGAAATGAAGAGGACAAAGTGTGGAGCAGGCGTGGGCAAACTTCAGCTCTCCAGGTGTTTTGGACTAATTCTCAGTTGTGAGTTGCAGTCCTAAACATCTGGAGGGCCAAAGTTTGTCCATGCCTAGTGTAGAGTCACATATAGATGGGCTTTCAAAGGCTGTTGTCATTACCCTCAAGCATTGTAAGTTACTTGATCTGCCCCTTTGGCCCCAAAATATCATAGAATCATAGAATAATAGAGTTGGAAGAGACCGCATGGGTCAACCCCAGCCATGCAGGAAAAGCACAACCAATGTACCCCAAACACATGGCCACCCAGCCTCTGTTTAAAAGCCTCCAAGAAAGGAGCTTCCACCACACACTGAGGCAGAGAGTTCCACTGCTGAACAGCTCTTACAGACAGGAAGTTCTTCCTAATGTTCAAGTTGAAGCTCCTTTCTTGTAATTTTAACACATTGCTTCGATTCCTAGTCTCCAGGGCAACAGAAAACATGCCTGCTTCCTCTTTCACATGACATCCTTTCATGTGATGAGGTCATTAGAAGATTCCTAGAGAATTGATGAAAAGCTAGAATCCCCTAACATTATGCCTAAACCTTAGGCCCTAAAGGATATGTCAACCCATAAATAGGTAATGTTTCTCTTTTGTTTGTTATTTTTATAGGAACAAACTCAAAAAGTACTTTTGGGGCACAGAAATGCCTGATGCAACGCACTCTGCAGCAGTTAACTGGTACAGTATAATCATTTGCTAACTGGAAAATTAACAAAACAATACTGTAATAATTATGATGAAGGCTGAGCTGCAATGACTTTGTAGTATTATTTTCCACAATGTTGAAATGTAGTTACATTTTTCAACAACAAATGTGATTCTTCCCCAAAATGTATAAATAAACACATAGATGGATATTATCCTCAATTACTTCCTCAGCTGAGGCTCACCATCAGTGAGTAGCATGTAGTTAAGTTTGATTTACTATTTCGGATCATCATATTTTGGTTACTAACTAGAGTGATGTATATTAGGCATGAGAAAAATGAAACGGAAATTAAAAGGATTCGTAAGAGATTCGTATGTAATGGGACTTTTGAGGTTTTACGTATCGCTGCCCCGAACCAGGAAGTAGACTTCCTTTTGTGTAGTCCTCCAGGCTTCCCCCCCCCCTCCTTCTCTTCCCCGTTGCTCTGCTGCCATGCATGCCCCATCGCAGGGGCCTGCTTCACACACACACACACACGCGTGCGCGCTTCTCCTCCTCTCTCTCCCGGCGCTCTCTCAGATGCTTCTCTTCCCCGTTGCTCTGCCTTGCCCCATCGCAGGGGCCAGCTTCAGCCCTCCAGGTACGTGTTTTGGACTTCAACTCCCACCATTCCTCACAGCCTCAGGCCTCTTCCTTTTCCTCTCAGCCTGGGCAAACTTGGGCCCTCGCTCCCTCAGGATCGGGTGAGAGAGAGGCAGCGAGGAGCGAGGGGGCTCCTCCTCCTTTTCTTTTGCTGCTTCCAAGAATAGAATACCCCCTCCCTCCCTCCCTCCTTCCCCCTCCCTCCTTCCTATTTGGAGAGTCCCATCTAGAATTCAGGGTGGTTTATTAAAGTTTTGGCCTACAACTCCCAGAAATCCCAGCCAATTTACCAACTGTTAGGATTTCTGGGAGTTGTAGGCCAAAAACTCATCTGAATGCGCATGCTCTGGCATACAATTTCTAACGAATTTCGTTAGTACTTAAGTTACATTTCCGAAATTTTTGGGAAATTTTTTGTAAGTCTTTGATATACTAATAAAAAAAAATCCCCCCCCCCCATTTGATTTAAGAATCGCCATTTTAGGATTCTAAAACATGCCTAATGTATATCACTAACCCAGAATTCAAGAAGAAGGAATAGTCAGAAAAGAAATAAAAAAGTAGTATCAGTGTAGCAACAAGAAACAATAAAAACAATACGCTCAGAAGGGTGAAGAACATAAGAACATAAGAAGAGCCATGCTGAATCGGGCCTCAGCCCATCTAGTCCAGCATTCTGTATCACACAGTGGCCCACCAGTTGTACACGGGGATCTCTAGCAGAAAGGAGGGCAAACCCTCACCTGCTCCCGACCCCCCACAACCAGTACCCGGGGAAAATCCTGCCTGCCTCCATCAACACAGAGGTGGCACTTGGATGTCCATTTCAGTAGCTACTGATTCCCTTGGTATCCATGAATCTGTCTAATCCTGCCTTGAAGCTGTCCAGGCTGACAGCTGTCACAACCTCCTCTGGAAGTGAGTTCCATAACCCAATGACCCTCTGGGTGAAGAAATATTTCCCTTTGTTTGTCCTAACTTTCCTACCTTGGAGCTTTAGGGAGTGCCCCCTAGTCCTAGTGTTGTGTGACAGAGAAAATATTTTTTCTTTATTCACCTTTTCTATCCCATGCATGATTTTATACACTTCGATCAAGTCACCTCTTAAACGCCGTCTTTCAAGGCTGAAAAGACCAAGGCGTTGCAACCTGATTTCATAAGGGAGCTGCTCCATCCCTTGGATCATTCTTGTTGCCCTTTTTTGTACCTTTTCCAGTTCCGTTATATCCTTCTCTCATATTTTGTTTTCCTGAGGATATTCCAAAACACTCTCAAAACAGCACAATATTTTAAGCTCACAGTGTTGCTACCTATTGACTAATATATACATATGCCTACATGCAAACACACAAATTAGACAATGTAAGTTATAGTGTAAATATCCAAGAAGGAGAAAAATGAAAACTGGAAGAAGAAGAAAACCTGTCTTTCTCAATTTTGCACATACACTTGAAAGACAAGGGAGGACCAGGAAGAACTTAATTAAAAATCAAATATTACATATTTTTAGCTCTAGGGAAAATTTGATGATAGTGGAATTAAATATATAAGTATAAATCTTCTTTTTGTTCCAACTAGTGTAGGCCCACTGTATAAACCAGCGAGCCAACACTTGGGGTAAATCCCATTGATTCAGTGAGTCTCCTGTTGTTGAAAAATAAAAAGAAACACGAAAAGCAAGGATTATCTTCTTGTCATTATTACCACATCTTTCTCTCTTGGTTGGGACTCAAAACATTTCAGGAAACAAGGTTTGGAGAAATGAAGGCTAATTCTGGGAGAAAGAAATAAAGACAAGGAACGAATTGGGAACAAGAGGAGATAAAAGATGGAAACAGGAAAAGAAAACAACACAACATAAATACTACACCTCTGTCAATCCCAGCACAAACTAAAAGTCTGAATCCTTTGTGATGCTTCTGATGCTCTGTCTACAACTTTTATTCTAGTTGAAAACTTGCTCTAGAGAGTTTTCCAGCTCTCTGGAGCAAGTTTTATGGTGTGCATGGGTTTACAGGAGAGGTGAGGATTGGGTTATACTGTGATGGGAATAATACATCCCTCCAAATATGGCTGGAGTATAACTCCCAGAATTTTTCATGCTGGCCAGGGATGCTGGGAGGTGCCGACTTCCACAAGTAAAATGACTTATGGATTCTGGCCAGGGCTTTCTAAATGAAGCAATATAACTAAAGTGGGAATTTGAATCTTGGTGTTGATTCCATGTCCTAATCCCTCCCACAAAGGACACTGTGTAAAAAGGTGTCCTGGGGTTAAACACAGGATTAAATGACTCAACCTCCCCTGTTGTTTTCACAGAAACAAAGCATAAAAATACATCAAGAGAGATGCTTTTTAAAAGACCAAACAATTAATGAGACTCCTTGTGGTGACTAGCTTCAGAGGAAGGTCTCATTGCCCCAAGAAGTGCCATAACTTGTCTGAAGTTGCAGACAATTGTTTTTCTCAGATTTGATTGCCTAGATAGCATTGTGACACAATCATGTTTCCTTTGCCATTCATACTTGATCGAGGCTGAGTGCCATGAAGGGCAACAGACTAGGAGACGCCCACACAGACCCACTGTGAGTCTTGGAAAAGGAATGGCTTTTTTTTGTTTGAATGGCAATAAATAGTCTAAATTCTGTCAGTGTTTTCCTGGGCATGTCATGTTTCTTTTGTAAAGATGAAGTTTGGTAAACAGCAATATGTATAGATATAAAAGCATGTCTACTCTTTTAGAGTTAGAAGTATTTGACATTTCTTTCCAGTCTGGCTATTTAAGTAAATCCAATTGTTGTTGTGGTTCCTTTGTGCAAGAGGATTTAAGCTTGGCAATTGTGTTGAGACATGTTTCTTTGGTACCTTCTGTGAAGGTAGTAGATTTTTTATTTCTCTTTTTTAAAGAACCATTATATTGGTCATGTTTTCCTGTTGCTTATTTTGGTTTTGACTGCTTCACAGTTTCTCTGCAATGCAGCAGAATGCAAATACAGTGATTCTTTTGATGTAAGTAAAGAAAAGGTGTAGCATAGATGCAGATGAATGTAAAATTGTTGTATGAAACTTGGTCCCAATAAAACTGCACTGGAATTTGAAAAAAATGCATTCTGGAGATATGGAGATATGCATTTTCATCATCTGGAGGAGGGGGTTCCTGGACCATTTTAAGCCCAGTATAAAGCTTTATAATGCCATGAATTAAACAGAAGTCATGTTCTGTTTCATAAAAGGCCTTTCTTAGGCCTAAAGTAATGCAGGAAGGACACATAGGGTGGAAATGCACCCTAATGGATATTTTGGGCGTTTAAAAATGCCTTTAACCTCAGGGAGCTCTGAGAGGGGCTTCAAGCATGGTGAAAATACCCTCTGTATTCCCTAGAACATATTTAGATTCATTTATAAACAAAATAAATGACCCCAGGGAGGTTGGGAGGGGGGGGTACAAAATGGCAGGGGGAAGTCATGCATATACTTGGTTTCATGGATATCTGAGTTTGCTTTGCATTTCCTCCTAGGATATGTATTTTGACACATTGGTCCAGCTTAGTACCATACTAAACCACAGTTTAGCACAATAAAACAAAACTCTTTGTATTAACTACATTAGCTTCCATTTATCATTAATCACAATTTGTTATGTCACCTGAACCCAGGATCACAGTTTCAACTGGTGGTTTAAGAAGCTAGTTTGTTTCAACAAACCTTCAATGGGATTAACAACAGTTTAGGGGTTTGATGAATGGTCATCAAGTGGACCCTGTATAGATCTTAAGGCTTGTGACACAGTCTTTGCCAAAAATGGAGTGGAAAGCTAAGGCTTTCCCAGACTCATCCTTGGAGTGCTACCCCATAGTTGGTTTCGAAATATAGCTGTTTAGTTTAATATGCTGCAATGTCAAAGTAAGACAAATAGTAAAGGATGGAGATGTTCAGAGAAAGGTTAGTGAAATGTTGCAGCCTGGGGTGGCATTGAGTGAAATTTCTTTATTTATTCACAACATCTAGGTCAATTATACTTGATTCAAAATACAGATAATATGCTTCACTTTCCCACTCAGTTCCCAGGTCTTCCTTTCTAGTTCTGTATTTTTGTGTTTAAAATGCCTCCAATGTGTCCACTAGTTGTAGACAAAGGTACGCTAGAGGGCGGCATGACTTTTCTCTTCCCTTACATCTGAGTTCAGTTATATGTTCTCAGTTATGCTTCTTCTGATTCATCTATTCCATCAAAGCACTGAAGAAACTAGAAGGAAAAAAGATATTTGCAGAGCCAAAAACTGAAAGAGAAATTAAAAAGAAAATCTGATTTGTTGTCCGGAGGCTGCAGTTTGGTCTTGGACACACAGGAAGTAGGGTAAATGATGCACTATAGATGAGAAGGGAAATGTTTAATTTTTCTGCAGCAGATATGTGCTGAGGTTGCCAACTGATGGATAAGTGTTTACTCGTTTTAACTTTGTGCAATTTTCCAAAAAAGCAGAAACAAGAGCTGGCATGGGACAGCATTAGGTTCTTTTGCATTAAAAAAACTTTGCTGGCAATATCCAATGTTAAGAACAGGGTGGCAATTATTTTCTCATCGACTAGAGTTCAGTCCATATGCTCATTGAGGTGTAATCTACATATTTTTAGTATTGCATGACCCCTGTATTTCTTTAGCTGGTGAGAAATGTGATAAAGGAGATAAGAAAAGGCAAATTATTAGCTGAAGTGAGACAGTTTGAATGATCTGGCTTACTCTTGTGGTTTGGCAGATTTCTTAGTGCACAGTTTTGCCCTATTAACCAGTCATAGTTTCTGCTCATTTGACAGCTCAGAATAAAATGGGGATTGATAGGTGAAGAAAGCATTGTACAAGCTTGCACTTTTTGACCATGGAGATTTCTCACTTTGCTATGAATTTTCTTCAAATTTCTAGGACATCTTATAAGTAGTGTGGTTCTGCATTAAAAGCTGCAGAGAAGGCAATTTGGTTGCTTTCCATTCAGTGTTCATCTCATAACCCACGGGGGAGGGTGGGTGGGTGTCTTTTTTGACAGCACCCCTGTCCCCAAAACAATCTTAAAACCTCATGAAATATGCAATTTTGTGACTCTCCATCATTACACTTTCACTCTAAAATGATTTTAAACATTTGCACAATGAAGAAATGTATATGGTTTGAAAGCTCAACCATATTGGGTGGTATAAGGTGTTTGTCACAGGCTGGAAACAGCAATGGATAGGAAATCCTTCCTGCTGCCCTGAAGACTAGGACTTGGAGCAATAAGTTCAAATGACAGGGAAGACATTAGGAAGAAGAACTTCCTGGCCATAAGAGTGATTCAACAGTGGAACTCTCTTCCCCAGAGTTCAGTGCAACCTCCTTCTTTGGAGTATTTTAAACAGAGGCAAGATGGGCATCTATTGGGAGTGATTTGGTTATAATTTTTTTTATTGCTAGCGGGTTGGACTTGATGGCCCATGTGGTCTTTTCCACATGATAGAGATAGGATTTTGAACTAGGCTTTCCACACGGAAATCTATGCGATTATATCATTTGGAATCACTATTCCAGGAGGAGGGGGAAGTGGGGGGGGCATGGGAAATGGTTGATACACCTTCAAGGAATATTTAAAGCATCAATTAAGGTAAAGTGACTTTTGGAACAATGTATATTGAGGTATGAAGTACTTTGGCTACATCATGAGAAGAAAGGAAAGCTTAGAGAAGACAATTATGCTAGGAAAAAGGAAGGAAAAAGGAAGAGCGGCTGACCAAGGGCAAGATGGATGGATGGTATCCTTGAAGTGACTGGCTTGACTCTGAAGGAGAGGTGATGGCTGACAGGGAGCTCTGGCGTGGAATGGTCCATGAGGTCACGAAGAGTCGGAAGTGACTGAACTAATGAACAACAACAACAACATTAAGGTAAAACCTGTATGGCAAAGTTTGTTAATTGAATGGTTTGTTAATTGGCAAAGTTTGTTAATTGATGTATCAATAAAAATATAAATAAAGAAATAATAAATAATCCCGGTAACTTGCAGCGCCACAATGGATTTCGCAGGGTTTTCTTAGGCAGCAAATATATGCAAAAATCAAAATCAAATTAAACTATTCACAATAGTTGAAAGCATATACCTGAAAAAATGAAAACAGTTTGATCAAATTAATACAGTGCATTTTCAGTGGAAATATGCAGAAATTTCATACCTTTTGTATGGTGGTTTTTCAAAAAAAAACCTTGACAAAGGAGTAACAACACAGTTGGTGGGACAATATACTTACATGATGATGGCATGTCATAGAAATGTTAGCTGCAGAAGCTGAAACAAAAGATTGTATTTTTACTTGTGTGTATCTGGTAAAAATGCACACTATATGTAAAGGGAGACAAACAGGGATCTTGAAGCAGAGTGATAAAGTTATGCACAAATGTTTTGACAAAGCATATTTCTGTGTTAAAGAGTATTTTGAACAACATTTTGCTTTCATAACAACAAATTTCAATTTTAGATTGGGAATGAAATTGCCAGCAGCTTGTGATGGGTCTGTTGGCCCAAGTCACAACAAGGAACTGAAAATGGCAATGTTAAATGGTGATGGAAATGCAATCATGAAACAATTAGTAGTATGATAAAGTACAACTAAACCTGCATCTTGGCATTGCTGTCATACATAGGGGCTTGAGCCTTTGAGGTAGGTGTTGGACATTTACAGATTTCATAAAAGAGCCAAGGTAATATTCCTGAGATTTCAGTCTCCGTCAACAATCAGGGAACAATGATTCCCCCTGGATTTTATTTTGCTGACTGGGCACTTATTCAGGTCACACATGAGACCCTGAGAAAAGAAAGATGTACTTCTAAATGTTCATCTGGAACATCCTATTTAATGTACCATGACACAGTGAGCCAGGAAAGCCAGGATGCATTCCAGCAATTGGACAAAATGTCAAGACAAAAATGTCCTGCATGAGCAGTTGGCAGTTGATAAGGCTATCAGTCATTTTGTTACAGGTTATTTTATCAAGGACAATGCCTGCAGCTCAGTGGTGTCCAGGACAAATCCACTTGCTGAAAAGAACCACCTAAGAATGCTTTTCTAATGAGACTTGAGCCTTTCCTGCCACTAGGTAGAAGAAGGAAGCTGCCTCCAGCAATGAACTGGGAGTGTTATAAAAAGGCAACAAATGACTTGTTTGTTTTCCCCTAGACCCTGGAAAATTGCATTTTAGCTGCAATTCATTCTCATTACTTGTTACAGTGTTTGGAAAGTAAATGCTAGCAATAGTGTTTTAAAAATGGGTGATGGGTGATGCCCGTTGCATTTCTTGGAACCTTGTGTTACCTTTCATTATCTTTTTAAAAAATCAAATTGATAAGAGAATATATAGAACATGACACAATATGTCAAAAGGCCTTTAAAGTGTACTTTAAAAATAACTTGAAGTAACTATAAAATATTGCATTTTGCACAAAACAAGTAACTTTGTTCCTCTTATCTCATATTTTAAATCTCATCCAAAAGTAACTTTTAACAGCTTGGAAGACATAGCTGAGTAACCTTGAAATGTAGCTACATTACTTGTGACTTCCATTCTTCCCTCCCCTATATTTAACTACCTGTGGGGATAAACTACACTGATATGTGTGTGTGTGTGTGTGTGTGTGTGTGAGAGAGAGAGAGAGAGAGAGAGAGAGTACTTAGAACACAGATATCTATAACTGAGATACAAGAAATAGTATGTTATTGTTATATTTGAAACATCAAATGTGTTGTCATCCGACAGGATTTTTTTACTTAGATACACAATATAAAGGTACAGATCTTGTCTCTATCATAAACAAATGTCAGTATTCACTTAAATTTATTGTACTTGTAACATGCATTTAAGGTCTACTAGTATTGTCAGTAGTTGCTCGCAATAGAATATCCTGAAGCAGAGCCAGAGATTTCCTACTGAAATGTAAGTCATATGAATATTGCTTTGGTTATTTTGTATTGGTGATGTATTGATTTAATGTTACAACAGTGCAATAATAGGAGTGCTGTGGCATATTTATTTTATGTATGTTAATGTAAATGTAGTGCCAGAGACTTAACTCCTACTGGAACACTAAAAGGAACAGAGAAAAATCTATTACCTAAGGAAGGTGTTCCCACAACAAACACCAAAACAAGGAATACTACCCGGGATAGCTTATAGTACCTTTGTCACCTTGTAGAACTCTTCTCTGACACTACTACAATTTTTATGCAACAAACGGTTCCCCAAAATACTTTAAATTGACTGAATCATCAGACATATCCTGTCAACATATTGGACTATTATGTTTATTAAGAGGAGATGGATGTCTCCCATTTGAAATTTATGTGAATACTGACATTTATTTATGATAGAGGCAAGATTTGTATCTTTATGTTGAGAATCTACACTGATCCATAACTTGGAGCTGAGCTGGCATGTGAATCACCAGATTAGCGGTAAGTATGGTCCAGACCAGGACTCCCCCGGCCAATGCAGAGGTGGGAGAAAGTCCCCACCGCCCAATGGCACCAAATGGCACCATGTCAGAAGTCAGGATGCCTAGGTACCAAAGGAGGGGTGTGGAGTAAGGAGAAACTCTATCCTTTCCCCCCTCTAATCCCATAACAAAGTGCCTCTGTGTGTGACATAGCAGCATATGATAACAGACAGGTATAACCTGTGTCATGGCCAAAGACTATTGAAACATGGAGGGGGAAAAAGGGAGGGGACTGCCATCCTATGTCCCCAGACTTCCCAAGTAAAGAAAACATGGGATAGTTGTGTCTGGTTCCATTTTGGAACTGGCCTCAGTTCCTACAGGCCAGGGGTGCCCACACTTTTTCATTATGCGAGCTACTATATGAACAATCAAGTTGAAAAGATCACCTGTTGTGCATGTGCGTGTGCGCACGC
Organism: Anolis apletophallus; assembly: GCA_030556195.1. Classification (NCBI taxonomy): domain Eukaryota; kingdom Metazoa; phylum Chordata; class Lepidosauria; order Squamata; family Anolidae; genus Anolis; species Anolis apletophallus. Next base: position 157,128,113 of record JARBWK010000003.1, on the reverse strand, counting down.
ACACGCGCATGCTCCTACTGCAGACTTCCGTCCGCGCGGGGCTTCTTTCTTGCCTGCCCACGAACTCGCCGCCGCGCTCACCTGGGAAGCGGATCCTCCTTGCCTGCGCGCGGGCTCTCTCTTAATGTCTTCGTTGCCTTCCTCCTTCCTGCTGCGTGCTTTCATGAAGCAGGAAGTCCCCATCCCATCCTGCTTCTTGCGTGCACAGCAGGTCCCTCTCACGCACGCAGAAGGAGGGTATTTATGGACGGTCATGTCACCACACCGTGCGTGGCAAGACGAGCGCCAGGGCCCGCCCACTAAAGCCTCATTTTGGCAAAAGGAGTCCCGCAAAGGCGACGGCGGGAGCGCACGTGCGCGCGCATGGCAGGAGCGCGCCATCCAGCTGGTGAGGCCCAAAGATCACCTGGAAGAGGGCCGAAGATCACCTAGGTGCTCCCGATCACCATAATGAGCACCCCTGCTACAGGCCTTAAATTGGCAAAATGTCTGAATTCTGTGGCAGAATTCAGACTTTTCCCTGACTTTGATTACAAAGGCCCTGTGTTACCTTTGATCAACTTCATGCAGCATTTAGACACCACAAGGCTGATCTGTTTTTACAGAAACCTAAGAGGCCAATGTAGATGGGGGTCTCTATACCTTTCAGTACCAATAAAAAGAATCAGAAGGAAGAAAAATAGAGACATCCCATATTATATTTAGCTCAGATGGAGAGTTTATTTATCTCCTTCTTTGACTCTGATCACAAAAATGAACATTGAAATAAGTTTAGGTCCTATCCCACAGAAGAGTTGCAATTCAAATTATATCCCCCCCCCCCAATTTGGCATTTCATAGTTTAGTTCTTGTTGTTGATATCACCCCTACCCTCCATCTTAATTTAAATCTACATGTGTATCTGCAGCTCTGCAGTGGGATCTTTTGGAGTTTAAGCAGTAATTGCTTTGGGCTAGGCTTCTTTGATGTTAGAGCAAGTATGACGCTGAACTTGCCCTTCTGCTCTATCCAAATGCTGAGCATCGTTTCCACGGCATGTAAATGTTCCTTCACATGATGCCACTTCACCCTGAATATTCCATCTCACATTACAGCTGGAAACATTTATTGCAACTCTTACCCTTTCACATATTCTGTTATCATCACTGCTGCTGTAGCTCATGCACCATGACTTGGCAAGAAAACTGTCCATTCTACTGCAGGACAAATCACAGGGATTGTAGAAAATGAAAGTATTTGGGATCAGACTAGTATAGAGAGAACTATGATGCTAGTCTATGCAATTCTGTGGTATGTAATAAAAGTTTTGTGTCTGTGTGTTTAATGTGTGGAATATTCAGGAACAGAAGAAACTTCTTTTAAAAGTATTATTGGCTGTGTAGGCCTAAGCAAGCAATCTGAGATGCCTCTTTTGGTCATGTTTCTTTTTCTTTTTATCCTACTCAAATAATGTCTAACTTTGGATTTCTCTGTTAATTGGGAAGATGCTGGAAAAATTCATTAGGATAGTATTTACAAGCAAACTGAGTTAATTTCCATTTTCATGCCGAATAGGTTTTTAAGAAGAGCAAAGAAATTCTTTGTATTCTGTATTTTCCTGAATATTATGATGCATATCTCAGCTCAAACATTCTTTTTAAAATGTGTACGTTAGAGCAGTGTTTCTCAACCAGTGTGCCGGGGCACACTAGTGTGCCGTGAGCAATCATCAGGTGTGCCGTGGGAAATTGGAACCTCCAGGAAGGGGGGGGGGTAGAGTCTAATGAGTTGAAGTATAAAAACCCTAAGAAACCTACCTCAATAAAGGCACAAAATTACAACCCCCCCTCCCCACCCGTTGTCTACTTGGTCTCTCCTCTCCGTGCATTGGGAAGGCCCGCCTCCCTTTCCCCAAGTAGAGACCTCCTCTTGCCTCCTGGGGGTTCTGTGTGGGAAGTTTGGCCCAGTTCTATCATTGGTGGGGTTCAGAATGCTCTTTGATTGTAGGGGAACTATAAATCCCAGCAACTACAACTCCCAAATGTCAAGGTCTATTTCCCCTGAACTCCATCTGCGTTCATATTTGGGTATATTGAGTATTCATGCCAAGTTTGGTCCTGATCCAACATTGTTTGAGTCCACAGTGCTCTCTGGATATAGGTGAACTACAATTCCAAAACTCAAGGTCAATGCCCACCAAACTCTTATGGTATTTTCTCTTGGTTATGGGAGTTCTGTGTGGGAAGTTTGTGTCTTTCTGCCATTCCTGCCAGGATATCTATGTTGTGTTCATTGAAACAGGTCCAGGTTTCACACTGAGTGTATAAATACATTTTAAGAACATATTAACTATATGTATTACTGTGTTAGAGTGTCATTTTGCATCCTTTTGGTTGGTGGTGTGCCCCAGGATTTTGCAAATGTAAAAAGTGTGCCGCGGCTCAAAAAAGGTTGGGAAACACTGCGTTAGAGAACACTGAGTAAAGGAAATGTGTGCTTTAGCAAATTCACACTTATTTACATATACAAAAACACATGTTGTGAAAAGATACATATAAACCTTATATGTTAGTTTCAAATCGATATTAATGTATTTTTGTACACTGTAATTTTTATATATCCAAAATTATTATTATTATTATTATTAATACCATGTTTCTATCTCCACAAAGGAGACTCAAAGCTGCATTATTATGCATGAATTCTATAGAATGGATTTATGATTGGATATATGTTAAACTGAATAGATAAGATATACACTAATAAATATACCACTATCTACTTGCCATTATTTGCTGTCAAGTTGCCTTAGATTTATGACAACTGACAAATGAGATACCTATGAATCATTAAACAGTTGTACTCTGCAGCCTTAAAGCCAAATATTCCATGATTGAATCATTCTGCTGGTATCATGTTCCCTTTTTTCCTGATGCCTTTCACATTGCAAAGCATTAGTGAACCATGTAATTTCATGATATGTCCACAGTAGAACAGCCTCACTTTAGTCATCATCCATTTTAGTGAGAAATATTTTTTCCCTCTACGACCCACTTACATGTATTTCCAGAAGGCCATGATTCTGTAGAACTCTTTTCCAGCATTATATTTCAAAATGAGCAGATTTTCCTTCTGCCAGGTTTCTTCATATCTATCTATACATAGAAATCAGAAACAGTATGGCCTAGATTATTCTGACTTTGGTATGTTGTTGTTATCATCATTATCACCATCATTTATACAATATATTTCATCCTTTACTGAAAGGTAGCCTACAATAAAATTAATTTGTAACAATAAGTAATTACAAAAATAATTACAGTGTATGTCTTTACACTGGTTCCTTCATAGCTCCATTTTCATGCCTCTAATTCTTCTGATTTCTTCAATATATTATCCATTTTGGTTTATGGCTGGGCCAATGTACAGAATTTTTGCAATAATTATCTAAAGTTATATAAATCAGCTGTAGTCATTATTTTTCTTGTCTTAATATTCAGCTGTAACCATTCTTTCATCAGTTGTTATTCTAAGTGTTTGCAATTTTTTAAAGAAATAATATGGCATCATCTGCATCTTTTAAATTTATAATGTTGCTTTCTCTGATTTTCATACCTGTTTCTCTAAATCTATCCTGCTTGTTAATTCAGCTGCATATCTGCTGTTACCTATGTGAGAAAGGTATGAAATATTACTATCCAGGTGAGAAGCTATAGTCCCAAGAAGAAAATTGATCTTACATTATTAAAACCTGCACTATTTTTATATGTTGAAGACACTGATAATAAAGTTGCCAGGCTGATGGCTCTCCTGTAGCCATTAATAGAGCTTGGATCACTCATTATTACTGTACAGCATGTGTGCTTACACATCCACAAGCTTCCAACATTGCTATTTAATGGCTGGTGCTGAGCTAGGGGTGAAGTCCTGTAGTTCAATGGTTCTCAACCCGTGGGTCCCCAGATGTTTTGGCCTTCAACTCCCAGAAATCCTAACCACTGGTAAACTGGCTGGGATATCTGGGAGTTGTAGCCCAAAACACTGAGGGAACTACTGCTGTAGCTGGACATGCAGCAGTAACATAACCTGTAATGCTGTACATGCAGCTGCTGAAAGAGTGGTGGTATAATGAATTGTTGAAGCCTTTAATGGCTGGAACCACTGGGTTCTTGTAGGTTTTTCGGGCTATATGGCCATGATCTAGAAGCATTCTCTTTTGACATTTCGCCTGCATCCATGGCAAGCGTCCCCAGAGGTCGTGACGTACTGTATGCTTTACCACACTGCCCCTCACTCTCTACTGGCCAGTAAAATATCCTCGTTGGGTGTGGACTGCTGTAGTTAAACAACTTGGGGGGGTGGAGACAAACTGACATTTCTTTTGGTGGAACTTCACTGTATGGACTGGGCTGTGGCACAGTTATTTAGTAGCCAGCTGCTTTAAATCACTGACTGAGAGTTTGAAGCCAGCCTGAGTTGGTGTGAGCTCCTGATCATTAATAGTCTAGCTTGCCGCTGACCTATGCAGCCCAAAAGACAGTTACATCTGTCAAGTAGGAAATTTAGGTCCCGCTTTATGTGGGGAGGCTAATTTAACTAATTTATGACACCATAAAACCTTCCAGCAGCATGCGTAAGAATGCGGAAGTGCTCCATCAAGGACTTAGTGTCACAAGTAGACAGTGAAGCGGCAGCTCCCCCTGTGGCTGGAATCAAGCATACCCTCATGAAGCCAGAAAGCTGGAATGTTAAATTGTCTCTGTGTCTGTCTATATATGCTGTATGACTAATGACATTGGATGTTTGCCATGTATATGCATTGTAATCTGCTCTGAGACCCCTGCGGTGTGAGAAGGGTGGAAAATAAATACTGTAAGTAAGTAAGTAAGTAAATAAATAAATAATAAATATGGCTTCCTGAGCCAGCATCTGTTAATGATTAATGCTACAGGAGGGCCATTCTCTTTTTAGCCAAACAATTTGGTAACAATATTAAATTTATCTTAATGAATACTTTTCTCATTATGTCTTTGGGATTAAGAATTAAGGACATCTTCACATTGGCTGCTGGAATCATCATGCATCATGGCAAATCTGGCAACCGCTACCGGGGGGCATGGGAAATCTGTCACCTCACGTCCCACCCGCATGACCAAGCTTGCCCATAAGACGATCCCATGTGGGAAGCGTTCACTGTCCGGCTTCCCCCTATTGCTTCCAGGCAATATGGGAGGACTTTTGTGTTGCAGCCACAGCAGCATACTCCACTATGCTGCCCCTTTAGGTATGGAGCCCCGCTGGAAGTAGAAGTACATAGTGTAATGGAAACTGGTGGGCTCTATGCTTAAAGCGGCAGTAAAATGGAGCATGCCACTGATTTTTCACCTGTCTGAGGAGGTTATAACTATCACTGATTTTACTAATGTATGATTCATTTCCAGAAGAAGTTCTGATGTTACAAGGTTTGGATAATATGTCTCATGGTATTATGGGAAAAATAACATGGTGGTTAATTTCCCAGTTCCAGTAACTGCTTCTAGATAAGTCTATGATGAACAGAACATGCCCCATTTCCAATAAACCCTGTTGGGCTGTTCAGCCTGATACTGGTTTTTGGAAAGGGAATACACTCCTTTGTTCACCAACTGTGGAAGGTGAATATCATGTTTGAATAAATGGCTTCCACTCTGGTTTTCTGGTTTTATTAGGTTTGGGGGTGAGGGGTAGATACTGGCTTGGCATGTTGATTCTAATTCTGAAGCCTTCTGCTGTACAAGACATATCCCTGTGTCACACTGTGTCACACTGGGACTTGAAGGATGTTCAGGTCCTAGTATGGCAAAGGGATACAACTCCTTCTTTTAACATTTTCTGTCATTCCCAGAGATAAAACATTAAGACTTGAACATATTTTCTGATGCTTACCTACAGCTCTCTGATTAAAATCCACATACAGATACACACTTATACATACCCATATTCACACCCCTTACAATTTGGATCCAAAATTACAAAGATAATGTAAGTGAAAGAAGCAAGAGTAAAAGTAGTCTGGGTTGTTGTAGGTTTTTCGGGCTATATGGCCATGTTCTAGAAGCATTTTCTCCTGATGTTTCGCCTGCATATATGGCAAGCATCCTCAGAGGTTGTGACCTCACAACCTCTGAGGATGCTTGCCATAGATGCAGGTGAAACGTCAGGAGAGAATGCTTCTAGAACATGGCCATATAGCTCGAAAAACCTACAACAACCCAGTGATTCCAGCCATGAAAGCCTTTGACAATACATTCTATGAAGTCATTTCTAATGTGAATATACCTGTATGGATCTTTGGTTCCCTGACACTATTTGAGACTTTGTGTGGACAGATTTTATTCCTTATCAATTTAATACCATACTGAGCTAGCCATGGTTGACCCCATAAAGAGATACACCTAGAGGTGCTTGCTTACTTGTTTGGATTATCACTCTTACAGCTGAATATTGTAGTCTAGAGAGCGAAAAAGAAAAAAATTGGGAAAGCAAGAGTGAGACTTTTCAACTCTTTTCAGACATGAATGTCAGAGTGCAGCAGAAGTGAATGTTTTGGTGCTGACAGCATCCCGTACTTGATACATAAATCAATTTAGAAAGTAATGTGAACCATTTCGAGCAGCTGCTTTAACTTTCACTGTGTTATCTGCATCTTGAAAACCTGGAAAGTGTCAGCAATTGCGTTAACAAGGCCAGCTGAGTGCCTCATTGATGGCTCTGAATGAAGTGAATGCTTTGAGGACAGAATGTTTATGGCTGCCTTATCTCAATTTCCCTCAACTCTTGCTGCCCTTGTGTTTGTTTTGGCTGATCTGGTGCCTCAGACAGGAGTGTCCTTTGCTGCCACAGAAGTTGCATAGCTGCATAATGAAGGAGGATATGAAGCCAGCCAGAAAAAAATAAGTTTGTATTAGGAATGTGGTGTGTCAGAGCTTTCCCTTTCGTTCTACACGTTGACTTGTCTGTTACAATAATCAAAATAAAGAAAATGCTTAAGAAAAATCAAAGTAATATTTGTCCTTCATACTTTACTAAGATTTTTTTCACTACTCTGTATTGACTTTGGTTTACTCAGCTGGAAACTGATTCTTGATAGTCATTTGGTGTTCTAAACTGAAACCTGCTTTTTTTAAAAAAAATAATGGATTGTGGAAGCATTGTGTGGTGAGAAGTTGGCATATAAATGGGGCACACAAACAAAGTAATACCTAGGGCACAAATCTTGTTGTTGACTGAAGACTAGGCTATGCTTGACCATAGAAACTTGACCATAGAATTTCAGCCTCAGTGGAAGGCAAGGGCAGATCAGCCTCAGAGGAAGGCAAGGGCAGATCCCCTCTGAACAAATTCTCCCTAGAAAACCGTGTGATGGGTTTGCCTTAAAATTGTCAGAAGTCTGAAATGTCTTGCAGGCACACAATAACAAACAAGGGACTACTTTCTGAAACATTTCTATTTAAAAAAAACGTTATGTTCTAAAAGCCTGTTATGACGTTTTTGCCAGTTGATGTTTTGGTGCCCTTCGGTTATTTCTTGTTTCTGATTCTAACCAATCAGGTTTCACATTGCAAATTTGATTATGTTGCAGCACTAGGTAACTGCTTAGCTCTAACCAGTTTGACAATGAATTCACAAGGCCCTTCCATTCCCCTTATTCTGAATAGAGAGAATGCATCCTATTGCCCAAACATCCAGTAATTATCCTTGGCTTGACACACTGTATTCCTGGCAGCTGTATTATCTGGCTGTCAACAATGTCTGGCATGTTTTTTGTTTTTACTGTGATCCAGTCTAATTGCACACATGTTATGTGTTCCTAAAGTGAAGTAGAATGCAGTAGAGAATGCTGATTTGTATTTAAATAAAAAAGTGAGGGCAGGACTTTTTTTGGGATTCATGTCCACCAGAACATTACTTTCATCAAAATATGCTCAGATTCTCTTCTGAATGTGCACTCACACCCACTAGATTTGTTTATCCATTCAATTTTTAGAATTGTGTGTTTTTCTGTGACTTGATCTGATTTGTAAAATGGCTCCCCACATCTAGGAATCAATATCATTTTTTTTCTTGTTGGATCTGTGTATTTTCCCAAACCAATCAACTATTATGAATATCTACACTGAAGAAATATTGATGTGCTTGCACTAAAATGAAAATACTTGTTTGTTGTTTGATTAAAACAATATATAAATTTATCTATGCACAACATTGTTGTAGAAGACTTGATCAGAATTGTGACAATTTTTGCATACACTAACTCAAAATGATTATAGATGTTTTCCAAGTCAAGCTGAAAGACAGGTGGAATGGAACATTAAACAGAGTAAAGAATAAAATGGAAAATTCATTCCTACTATCATCATTCTGCTTCATCACAAGATTGGAGCAAGGTACTGTCATCCTGGTTGCTTTGGCAACATGAAGGATGTGCTTTTCTCTCCTTAATACTTGTCACCCTGTGAACATTTTTTTGCTTTTGCAAAGGAGTACAACTCCCACACCCATGCACTTGCGTCCATATACAGCCACACAACAAAACAGGAGAAAGGTGGAAGGGTTAATGGGCAGAATTAAAAAGTTTCTAAAACATTTCCAGCCCCTCAACTGGCTTTTAGGACACTATTGTTCCGAGGCCCTCAATAAAGCAGATATGGACAACCACAGTAACCCTATGAGATAAGTAATGTTGAGAGAGGGGGAGAGGGATTGGATCTGGTAAACCTAATTGACATCACATGGATTTGCTTCCCTTGGTGAAAGAGAAAGACCCACGCCATATACATTTTCAATAGTTTGATACATGAGGCAATTAAATCAAGAATCTCTGAAACAGCTGTTAGGATTTCTGAGAGTTGAAGGCCAAAACATCTGGAAACCCACAAGTTGAGAACCACTGCTAAGGAAAAAAAACCCATCATCCTCATTTCCTTCTGCAAATTCCAGATTTGGTAGAAAAGCAGAATGAGTCAGATTGAACCATGGTACTTGGAATGTTAGAAAACCACTGTTCATAGTGTATATACCAGTAACATTTTGTTTCTGGGTAACAAAAACATTATAACTCAATAAATTTTTATCAAGCACTTTTATCTAGCTTTTCAAATTCTTCTAAATTATGTAACATTTAATTTTTTTTCACATGAAATTGCTTGCTCTCATGGGTTTTTATGAATACGGCATATTTTAAGAAACTTATTGTTATTCCTAATACTCTTAGCTATTTGTGTCTCATTATTCCTTTACGCACTTTCAAATATCTTTATCCTCTTTCTCCTTTTCCTTTTAAATCTAACAATAATGTAGTTCTTATGCTCCCTTCAACTTTAAAGAACTTCATTTTTATATGCAATTAAATTAAGCATCTTGTCACTCAGGTAAGTCGCTTTTGAACACACATGCTTAATTTCACATAAAACCTCCCCTGAGCTAACTCTTTATAGCTTTAGCTGGATTTTATCTGCATTTTGCTCAAAGTCTTCCTGACTTTACTTTCTCATCATATTAATGTATGAAACATGTTTGAGGCCATGGAGGTGATTACAGGGCTTTCTCAGTGGTGGTCCCTTGGTTGTGGAACTCCCTCCCTAGGGATATTAGATCAGCCCCCTCCCTTCTGACTTTTCAAAAAAAAGTAAAAACTTGGCTCTTTGAACAAGCTTTTGGAAATGCAATGTAATAGATAAACATGAAGCTATGAAAGAGTGAACATGGAATGGCTGGATGATGCTACTGGAAAATGAGTTTGACAGGACGACACTGGTGATTATATGTTTCTAATGGTTTTTATAATGTTGTGTTTAATGTTTTTAATTGTATGTTTTGACTGTTGTGGCATGAAATTGCTGCCAATCTGTAAGTTGCCTTGAGTCACCTTAGGGCTGAGAAATGTGGGTTAAAAATACCGTAACTAAATAAATAAATACATGCATACATAAATACATAATCTAACCTCAAACCACCAGGGGCATAAAGGGTGACAAAAAAGAAAGTGACAATCAAGAATCAATTACCCATCCTGGGGATTAGTTAGTCCCCTCCTACCCTTTTGGGTGTTTTTGGCAGCCCCCATTCTGGATTATTTACAGCAGGGGTGGTGTTTACAATCACTCTGCATTTTGCAGAGCTAATTTCACTCTGGATCTGGGATATGTCAGCATCTGCATCAATACATTTTTTTTGTCAGAACATAGTATACCCTTAGCTGAGTGCTGTGATATGCATTGGTGGTATGAGTTTTGTGGTCAACATGGCCTCGAGTCTGCTTTGAACTGCATTATATGGTAATTGTAGAAGAAACTCTAATCAGAAGAAAGCCTTGGCACTATCTCACGATCTCACATTTAGAATCAACCCTGAGCCTGTTTACCCAGATTTTAGAGGCAACTGGAAGTGGATTTGCCCAGTTAAAATTAATGCATCAGCTACACTTGTTCCTTCATATGTCATATCTGGCCACAGCAATAACTCACACCTTACAGCCCATTTGGATTACTGTAACACTGTCTATGTTGGACCACACTTGGAAACTTCAGCAGGTCTAAAATGCTGCTGCTAGTTTGTCAGGCAGAATTGTTTATAGAGAGCATATAATTAACCAACCCCCTTGCTGAAATAACTTTTAATGGCCACTGTTCTGTTTTGTACCGAATTTAAAATGCTCGGTTTGACATACAAAGTTTAGATCTAGCTTATTTGAAAAACCATACTGTATATTCCTATATAATGTTACTGAGTTTTAAGATCTTCAGGGAGGGCTTTCTTTTGATCCTACCATCATTACAGGTACATCTGGTAGGGAACCTTCTCAGAAGCTCTTCCAAGTCTACACTCTTTCAAGGAAGGCCTGCTTGTCTGATTCCCTGATTTCTTTATGCTTCTTATTTAAACAAATCTTTCCCCTTTTAACTAGTTTGGGTATAATGCAAGGATGGGTTTTGAAGATACTTTTAAGTGCTTAATTTTTTAATTTTTTAAAAATGATTTGTTTTTATGGGTTTTTTAATTTGTGCATTTTATACTATATTAAATATACTTTCATGTATGATGTAAGATACTTTGGGCTCATATGGCAGAGAAGCAGTAAAAAATTGAAATACCCAGATAGGTTCAAGCATGCAAAGCTCAGTTCAGAGCAGTGCTCTTCATTTCCATATTCAGAATTACATCTGATAGAACAGCATTATCGTATACAAAGCACAACTCAAGATACTTTAAATGGGATTTTTAAAATTTCAATAATTTTTAGAAATCAGGGTATTTAAAATTTCAGAACTTTTAACCAGTTTTTTGTTCTAGTGGCTGGAGTGGGCCTCCACCTTGACTAGAGTCTGAATTCTGGGATACAGAGTAAAGTGGATGAGAGCTGCATGACCTTTAGCCTAGGGTCACATACAGTGTAGGCATTGTGCATTTCTGTTTCAGACCACATTATGTTTGAGTCTGAAACCAGTATTAGTTCCAGAACTTCCCAAGACGTTATTTCCTGCTGAAGACTGGCACAAGTCACTGCTATGGCGAGTACATTTGAGAAGTCTTTCAGGTCTTTTGCTGATAAGATCCACCATTTCACAGCCAATGTCTTGGCTGATAATATTTTAGAAGTCCATTTTTCATCGACTCCAGGGTTAGGCAGCACCTGGCTCCATAAGGTTGATAAAAATGGACTCCGAAGGGGGTATTATTATTATTAGAAACACAACAAAATGAGTCCACAGCAAACAAGATCACTCTGCTGGCTGTTGTATTGGATCACACGTCAGACATTTTTGAAGTGTCTAGAACTGTGTGATGTATCAATGAGTAATGTGTTGAAATCCGAGTAGGGTGGCCTTTTGCAGCTGACAGATGGTAAATTTTTCAGCGCCAATTGTTTTTAAGTGCAGGCCAAGATCTTTAGGCACTGCACCAGTGTACTTGTACAGTGTTGCCATTGTTATTGTTGTTGTTATTGTTATTATTACCCTGCTTTTTCTCTCTACAACAGAGACTCAAAGCAGTTTACAATAAAGACAATGTAATGCAATTTAAAACCTAAACATATACATACATTAAAATTTAATATTAATGGTATTAAAAACAAACAGTTAAAATCATTCAAACTGATTAAAAGCAGATGCAAATAAAGAACTTCAAAGTGAGAGTAATTCAGCTCCCTGCTTCATAGTTATGACACCTGTTTAAGCAAGTTGACTCAATCCATTACCTGGCTTCATATCTATTTCCAACATCAAACTGCCAAGTTAATAGAAAAAGTAACTAATGAAGACCCTAAATACAAATGGACTCTTTTCTATTCCACTGGATAGCTGATAACATTAACCACTCCAAATCCTATCCAATTGATGGAGGAAGCCAAACTTACTTCCGTGTGAGTCACATTATTGGAAGAGTTCTTGCATTTGAACGATGTTATGTACAAAGGGGAATGCAGTACTTGCCCCTTTAGTTGCAGTGTAGAGAACAGATACTAACAGAGTACTTTTCATGTGAAACTTGCACTTGTCAAACCCCCTCCCCTATGCAGTCCTTAAGGTACAGAAATCTGACCCCCTTTGTTTTGGGCAGCAATATTTAAAGTTGACAAGATTTATGGCAACAGAAATCACTGCTACGGGGCTTGTGGAAAGACTGAGTATGTGATTTCTTGATGCAGGGTATAACATTTTAAAGATGCAAATGTGTTGCTATGGTTCATACAGTGGATCAGGTAAAGCAGGGTTTACCAGGTCTCCAGAGGTTGGTTTCATGTGGGCGTTGCAAATGTCACACTGAAGGCTTGTCTAAAATTTCTATGAGAAAAAAGGCTCTATAAAGATACAACCTACCCACCCACTTATCCCTACATTAATGTAGAAGCTTTAATGCTGTTAAGAAAATGAATAATTCAGAACTATAACCTGTTAATAGTCACAGTTCTGACTTCTTTTTGTGCTCATATTTTAGCTCTTTTTAATGTATTAGGTTATCTAATGCACTGAGCTTTTAAACATACATATACCTCTTAAAACATCCATTCATATTTATTACTTTCAGGAATTTTTATCCTTTACTAAGCCATCTTGGTAAGACTTGACATGTTAATGCATCTGTAAATGCTTCTGTGTCCCACTGACATTTGCTGCTGTGGTATAGTTGACTGGTATATGAAGTCAGCTTACAGTGAGCCAAACCACCAGTCTAGCTAGCCTCAGCATTATTTACTCTGACTAACACTGCATCATTTGTGTCTCTTAACAGAGTCCTTTCATATTGCCTTTATGCAGTAATATTCAAAGTTCTGTCCTGAATGGTGACATGCCTTTGACATTCACATTTGGCATCTTTACCATTATAATATCAGGACAGCTGTGGAGTTTGAAGCAATTTGGGTAGGTGGCAAAGACTCACCTTGCATAAACACAAAAGATGCAAAACTCCCACTTCAAAAGTTGGGGTGGGAAAGGTTATAACGTCTTTTTTGGCATACAGGAATGGGAAAAATTGTGACAACTGGACCTCTGTCGCTTTAGACAAGTATAGCACTGTGGTTCCATTTTAACTTCCATGGCGACACCAATGAACTCTGGGATTTGAAATGTAATGAAAGACAGAATTTTTATCTCCAATGCTTCACAAAACTATACATTTTAGTTGATTTTGTTTGTTACAGTTCTCTCAAAGTTGTACATCCCAAGGCAGCTTCTGAAACAATTTTTTAAAACACAAAACAATTTGTGAAACCCCAGGATTCCATAGGTGATTGCCATTTAAAATGAAATTAACACTACAATTGTGTAATGTGGCAAATCCCATGTTTAGATACCCAGAATAACAGGACTGTTATACTTCTTTGTGGGCAGAAAATATGAATAAGATTGAAGGGTGTCATAAGGCAGAATAATATAAAAAGACTGGCCAGGCCAACATATTATCTGATTTCTATGTGTGGTTGTAAAAGCTGAACAGTGAAGAAAGCTGATAAGAATACAATACAGGCAGCCCCCAAGTTAAAAACATTTGACTTACAAAAGTCTCACAGTTAGGAATGGGAGTGAGATAATAGGAAGTGAGGGAAATCTACCCCTCAGTAGATACCATGAGGGTGTTAACCTTCCCTATGTTATCCAAAGCTTGCAAAAACACACACACACACAGAGTAAAGGTAAAAGTAAAGGTTTCCTCTTAACATTAAATCTAGTCATATCCGACTCTGGGTGTGGTGCTCATCTTCATTTCTAAGCCGTTTCCCATAGACGCCTCCAGTGTCTTGTGGCCGGCATGACTGTATTTAGCGGTACCTATTGATCTACTCACATTTGCATGTTTTCAAACTGCTAGACTGGCAGAGCCTGGGGCTAACAGCAGGAGCTCACGCCGCTTCCCGGATTTGAACCGCCAAGCTGTCAGTTAGCAAGTTCAATAGCTCAGCAGTTTAACCTGCTGCGCCACCGGGGGCTCCATATATATATATATATATATATATATATATATATATATATATATATATATGGAGTTACACTTAAAAAATTACCTGTTCTGACTTACATACAAATTCAACTCAAGAACAAACCTACAAAACCTATCTTATTCGTATTTCGGGGACTGTCTGTAAACTCATTTGATTTGTGGTGCTGGAGGAGAGTTCTGTGGATAACATGGATTACCTAAAAGAATTTCTAGAGCAAATCAAGTCTGTACTCTCTCTAGAAGTCTAGATGACCACGATGACACTTTTGATGTTGTTACATGCCTTCAAATGATTTCTGACCCTAAGACAACACTATCACAGAGCCTTCTTAGCATGATGTGTTCAGAGGGAACGTGCAGGGCTGTCTTAACAGCATTTGGACCCCTGGACAAAGCAGTGCACTGGGCCCTGCCTACGCAATCATAGGAATGAAAATGTAAATTATTGATAAAAGGAACTTATGAGCACCTCCAACAAAATCAGTACTCATTTTCCTTCTCCTCTGCAGCTTGTTTTCCTCATTGCACTCAAAACATTATGTTTCATTCAAATCAAAGAGTTATTTATGAATTTCACTAAGATGTAATAGATCTACAGTTTCTTTTTCCTCACTCCAATTTCTTATACTTCCTCTAATTCTTCACCACAAAAATAAAATTCTAGAGGTTCTGCTTCTGAAAATGGAATGCATACTGTCAGTTATTGTGGTCCCCAGCTGTAATAGTCTCCCACAAATCCATTATATTATTGTGCTTTCATAACATTGCTGGTAATAAAAAATTCTGTCACAAATGCAGACATGCAAAATATCAATTGCAAGTTCTATTT
This sequence comes from Anolis apletophallus, assembly GCA_030556195.1. Lineage (NCBI taxonomy): Eukaryota > Metazoa > Chordata > Lepidosauria > Squamata > Anolidae > Anolis > Anolis apletophallus. The sequence continues at coordinate 157,112,824 of JARBWK010000003.1, read as the reverse complement.
TTCCCCTTCTACTAAGTTGTTAGAAGACTTGAATGTTGAGGTGGGTGATGGGAAAATTTGTGTTGTATTCTGGCCTGTGCATAGATGCCCAGGAGATCCTTCTTTGTATGGGAAGAAAAATAGGACTTTGTTTTAATGGAAAGAACGGTGGCAGAATTTCAGTTTACACAAAATTATTCATGTGCTGAGCAACAGAGAAGGAGATATTTGCTTGCATAAGTTCCAATTAATATTATGTAAAGAGCAGTAAATAATAAAGAGTAATAAAGAGTAGATACCATTCAGCCCTATTAAGAGAGAGAGAGAGAGAGAGAGAGAGAGAGAGAGAGAGAGAGTCTTTTCATGTGTTATAAGACAAAGAAGTTGGTGATGTAAAAAAATAAAGTCTGGTTTTTTAATAAAAAATAAGCAAATTTAGTAGGAATGCTGCAAATGTGTTCTTTAGTTATAGATTAAGAAGGTTACATGTAACGTTTAAAACATTTAAAAAACCGAATGTTTTAAACGTTCTGTTTAGAATTTTTGTTCATGTGTATGCACTTTAATTGGTGGTTCACCAAGGTTTCTGACAGTAAAAATGGAGCGTGCTGTCTTTCATATCACTTTAGTTTATGTGTTAAAGGAAAGGCATTTACTGCTTTCAGAGCTTAAAAACCTTACTTTGGAGATGACTTTTCTAAGATTTTTTGTGTTCCTTTAATCAGGAGATACTGAAGACAGGACTAGGATCTTCTACATGTGGACCAAATACTATGTCCACCACAACAAAGGGTTTTTTAGTTTTTTATTCTGTGGCGTGCCTTCAAGACCCTTCTAATTTATGGAAATGCTAAGGCAAACCTCTAACAGTTAGTGTGTAATCACTATCAGGGCCTCAAACTGGTTCCAGAATTTCCTGTGTAATCATCTGCACAGTGAAACCACTTTCTTCAATATTAGTTTGATATTGCATTAAATGGTCAGTGTAGACATACTTGAGAAAAGCTTTACAATTTGAAATGTGGTTTTATTTTATCCTAAATTAGACATTCATTATAGACATCTGAAGATGCTTTCATGTTGCCTGTTAGTGTCTGGTGATCCCATGAATATCATCAGGTTTCCCAAGCCTAAGAATAGTTAGAGGTAGTTTACCAGGTTTTTCATCTAAAATGTGGCCCTGCAGCACCTAGCATTCATTGGCAATTTCCTTTCCAAGTACTTACCAGGGCTGACCCTGCTTAGCTTCGAAGATCAGATATAATTCTGGTATGCTGTTTCAACAGGTTGCAGGCATTAGGATATGCAAACATCTCTAGATTTTCAATTTTTTATGTTTTTAAAAAAACAGGAATTAGCCTGTACTAATATATTAAACAGGTAATGTTTGACAGATTTCACCCCAGCCCACAAAAACACATTTATGTAGAGAGTGAATTGTGTAGAAGATCTGATGAAGTCATGTAACACAAGGTCGGGCAAAGGAAGCTGTAGCTGCTACTATTGATTATCTCCCTTGACATGCTCAATATTCCATTTGGTCCTGGAAAAGGGACTACCAAGCCCAAAGGTTGGAAAAGTTGTGGTGAATTTGAGAGCCAAAGTAGACTTTCTCTCAAGTAGAGTAACAAAAGTGGCAAAGCAGAAGGTATACAAGATCCTGTCTCACACCTACCCACCTACCAAGGGTTTAGCAGAGAAAGAAATAAACTTATTCTTCTTTATAAAAAAGACAAAGTAGTATTACTTAAATTACTTGTCCATAAAGAAATGCATGATCGAATAGTAGAATGAGAAGAAAAAAGAAATTGGCTGCAGATCCGAGAAATGAAGAAAGAGAGAGGATGTGGTAGAATAAGTAAACTGGCAATTAGTGAATATGGCCAATCGTACAAAGATTGTTAACTCTGACAGGCTTTTATATTGCATCCTAGAAACCCTAAACAGGGTGCTGGCAAGAATGTCTGGGCATTCACTTCTCCAAATTCTGATCAATGCATTTTATTGGTATTATTCAGGTAGTCACAGGGCCTATTGAAAATGGTCTTCCCGTAATATTAATGGAAGATTTGGAATGCTCCCTGTGTTGTTCCACATCCCAAATCTGTTGCCCATCCATGTAACGCCAGATGTCCTCCCTCTCCCCTCCCCAATATAATTTGCCCAAATATGCCATGTTATATAAGAGTTGCTGTAACAGATATGAGCATGGCTGATGTAATTCACAGAGGGCTCTGCAATTTTTTAAAAAAAAAATACTTAAAAGAAGCTAAAGAGCTACTTGCAAAATGGAACGAGATGGCATGTCATTTCATTTAACATGACGCCCACAGTTAGCATTTTATATCAGTTTGGAGAGAAAGCAAGAGAGCAAAAAATTTCAATCTGAACAGTAACCGTATCATCTGACAGGCCCTATATCCCAGGATCCGATCCCAGGTTTTCTGCTTTAAACCTGGGATCCACACTGCCAGATAATCTGGGATAAACAGAAAACATGGGATCAGATTCTGGGATATAGAGCCTGTCTGGAATGGGCCTTAGAATTTTTTTAACAAATGCAGCAGAGTTTGGAAGACAGGACGATTAGTATTTGACAAATGGTTTCTGGTAGCTGCGATATTATATTAGTGATGAATCCTTGGTAGGTATTGGTGTGAGCTTCAAATAAGCTCTATGGGGTGATGAATTTATTAGGTGGATCAGGCTCAGCACTATGGATAGTTCCTATATATTTCAGATTAAAATCCAAAATCGATTCACTTACCCATTGCTAACAGTTTCAAAACTGACCTAGATTGCATGCCACTTTGGTTACTACACCAAAAGAACATCTGAGTTCTAAGTTGCTTATCTCTGGTGGAAAACATACGGTCTTGCCATCCACTGTCTTGTGATCCATCTCATTGTCACTTCAGCAACCACAACAGCCAGTACGTAAACCATGTGATATTCCTATACTACCACCATTTGTCGAAGTCCCATCCCAATACCTAGAAAAGTTAACTAGAAATTAAATTTACAGCAGAAAAAATATTAGTCAGTTTTCTGTGGTATAATGAAATTTAGCTACAACCTTGTAATTGGGAATGAATCTGCTCTTGACAATGCAGGATACCAACATAATCCAGGGTAGAGAGGTGTGACAAGTAGGAACCAGTAAGAGGCATAGTGAGAAAATCATTACAAAGAGAAACTGTCAACCACAGAATCTGCACAGCTACTGTGCAGAGGCATTGAAACAATTCAGACTGCACTGTAGCAGGTCAGGCACAAGTCCCATGCATTATTTACTCTGAAGCAAGAACAAAATAAAATTAGAGTAGGAATTGCTTTGGGGCCTTGCCTTTCAAGCAACTGGCCACAACAACAAAAATGACCATTTTGACAGTTCCGTCTTGTTTTATTGGAATCTTTCCTTTGTAGGAGTCAGTGTTATGTAGTTGACTGGAATATGACTTAGAGAAAGCAGGGTTCATATACCTGCTCAGTCATGGAAATGCACTGGGTGACCTTGGTCAAGTCACACTCATTCAAAGGAAGGCAATAGTGCACTTTCTCTAAATACATCTTCCTAAGGAAAAACCTCATGAAAGGTTAACACATCTTCAATGTAAAGTCAGAAATGACTTGAAAGCACACACCATCAACTTTCCTTTGTAGGCTGTAATGTGCATTGTGTTGTCATTGTTTTCTCCTAGCTGGAGAGAAGGATGTCTACCAGTCTATTCTTGCAACTTACCAAATTACACAAAACCCTCATCCTTTTAATATTGTGTGAATCTTGAAATATATGTGGCTGAATCCAAGCTTGTCTTTTGTAGATAGGAGGTTTCCTTCTGTTGACTGCAATAGCAATATTCTCTGGAATGCAGTTTGTAATTTGGTGAGGTACTAGAGCTTCTGGATAAGAATTTTACATTTGTTGTTGTTGTTTATTCATTCAGTCGCTTCCAACTCTTTGTGACCTCATGGACCAGCCCATGCCAGAGCTCTCTGTCAGCTGTCACCACACCCAGCTCCTTCAGAGTCAAGTCAGTCACTTCAAGAATACCATCCATCCATCTTGCCCTTGGTCAGCCCCTCTTTCTTTTTCCTTCCATTTTCCTCAGCACCATTGTCTTCTACAAGCTTTCCTGTCTTCTCATGATGTGGTCAAAGTAATTCATCTTCACCTCTAATATCCTTCTCTCCAAAGAGCAGTTGGGCTTTATTTCCTGAAGTAAGTACTGTTTGGATCTTTTCACGGTCCAAGGCACTCTCAGAATTTTCCTCTAGCACCACAGTTTATTTGAAATTGCAAATCACTGTATTTTTTAGAATGTTGCCACAACAGTTAAAGTGCAACCATAGACCTGTAGTATGAAAGTATCCAAACTGCCAGAAGGAGTGGAGGAAATGATTGGTTATTCCTCCTTCCCTCTACATACCTTCCATGAAATTCTGAAGGTTTTTCCAACCCCACTCCCCATCCTGGGTAACTTTACAGAGACTACATATTGGTGTTAGGGAAGCAGGAACTGGCAGAAATTGCCTCCTTTTTCTTTTTCTACTGTGATCATCACATGGATAGAATTTCACTCTGTCCCAAAATAATAAGTGTTTTTTGTACAGCCCAGAAGGTCCGTGAGAGGAAAACGAGGGTTCAGGCAGGTGGAGAGGAAACCCAGGCATACTCAGTTGAGTCTTCACCATTATAGTAATCAGTATGTTAGCAAAGTGTGTAGTAGTTTCTGTGTCTTCTCATGGGAGAAAATGCAGAGGAGTCTGGAGCAGCATCCTTCAACTTCAAGAATTGGGAACAATGTGGCTCATCATGTGAAGGCTGTTCTGAATGCTGCCCCACCCACTGTACAGCCTTGACTTGGCTCTGTGCAATTTCTTGCACAGAGTCAAACTAAACTAAACCCACTTTGCATAACGCTCACTGATGAAGAGTCGCAACAATGCTAGAATCTTAGTATTCAATTACAAGAAGCCTATTTTAAAAGGGACAAACTGTTATTGCATGCATGTTCAATAAAATGAATAGATCATTTTCACTACTTTGGGGAAAGACCACATATATCACTATATTCTGAGCAAGCATTAAAAGCTTTCAAAATCCTATGAGAAACACTTCAAAACAGAAATCATGAACTATTTTTTTATGAATTGGGATATAAAACATGACCAAGAAGTAAACTAGCATCCTAATGCTATGACATTTTTGGCAGGGGAAAATGGTAGATATAGCAGCTTCCATAATTTCCATTTCAACTCATATCTGCACCATATATAGCCATAGGTATTGCTGGAAGGCTATCTGATGTATGTGTATTTTCTTGGCCTTGAGCTACTGGTCAGTGGTCTTGCACAACAAAAAAGTGTCACCAGTAACAATGCTGTTGCTTTATTCCCTTCTTTTCTGCATATGGCACAGTGGGCCCAAGTACCTAATTCCAGGATCTCTTTTCTGTCACTCCTCCTGGCTTTTTTGTTTCACAAATTTTGCATGATCACAACATATATACAGTTGCCTTTTCATAGAGCTAAAGAAGTCCTGGTCTGAGTTATAACTGAACAGAGATTATTGCTTTCAGTACAAAAATTATCCCCCAGTGTCAATGCCCAGAGATTTGTCTCCCCAACTTGGAACCCAGAGAAGCACAAAATTCCCTGGTATTTTAGCCAGTAGTCCAATTCACTTCAACCTATTTGTGATCTCTGTCTGTGATCACAGGGTACAGAAAATGAAAAAGAACCAGATGCTTTGGCATCATGATGGACTCATTGAAAATGCCTAAATCTTTTAAAAGAAAAAAAACCCAGACTTTTTTCCCTTGATAATTAAATGTAGCCACTAATTGGCTTTGAGGTTGCACTACAACCAGGAATTGTGTGCCTGGGGGAAGACATTACATCAGTCTGGCTGTGATGAAAAGGGAAAATAGGGTCCAATATCACCAGCCATCAGGGTACTCACCTCTCTTTTAAGGTTAGTTTCTAGGGTATTTTTTATATGAGATATTTGCTCTGTATAATGTTGTTTCTTCTTCGAGAGCTCTGTGAATGCACACTTATGAAGTTTGCGCGCCAGCGCGGGCTTCCAACGGAAACTTCCCAGTTTGAAAAGTTTTGGCGGTAGCTCTGCCCAGCCGGCCCGGAGGGCATAAAAGGCGCCTCCATGCGCGCCCACCCCATTCCTTTGTTTTCCACCACTTGGGCAACATCGGAAATATGGCTGGTTGTGTGAGCATAGCATGTCCACAACCAGTTTCAAAAGGTGCTTATCCTGCGGTAGCAAGATCCCAGATTGCGACGGTCACTCGAAGTGCCTTCGGTGTCTCGGGGAGGGACACATCGTTCTGACCTGCCGACACTGCCAGGCCTTCTCGTCGGCCACGAGGCGGCGAGCCCGCAGGCTTCAGGCCTACCTGACGGAGCGTGCTCTCTGCCCTCCGGAGATGGCGGCGGCTGTCCCATCTACCTCCTTGGGGTCCGAGGCGGCTGCTTCGGCCCCCACCGTGTCGACCGCTCACCCGGCCGGGAAGAAGCGTCCACGGAAGGAGAAAAGCGCCTCTGTCTCCTCGAAGACTTCGGCGTCGAAGAGGCCCTGCACCGTAACCACCGAAACGGTCCAGCTGCCTCCGCCTCGTCGACTTTCGACAAGCTCGATGGCGTCGGGCCTCCCAGAGGTCGGCCATCTCGAGGACTCCCTCTGACCGGGCTATGGAGATAGCTTTCCGGAGGTCGAGTGAGGAAACCCGTAGAGCCCAGACCAGAGGCCTGGTTCCTGTGACTCCGGGCAAGTCTCTGGAGGCCGCGGCCTCGAGACCTCCATCGCCGAAGAGGCACAGGACTCTGACGTCATCGTCTTCAGTCTCCTGCCCCGACTCCCAAGACACGGTTCGGCCTTGGTCGGGAGGCGAGATGGAAGATGGCGAGGTCCTTCTCGATCGGCGAGATCGGGCTCCATCCTGTCCCTCAACATGGACAGGACGCCTTCCCATACAGGATGCGAAGTGGAACCTTCGTCCTCACCGACCGACAACGCACGAGCCTTCGGTGAGCAAGTGGGCCGGATGGCAAGGTCTCTGGGGATGCAGACCTACGTTCCCATGAGATCCAGCGCCTGCCCCGTTTTCAGCAGGGTGCAGGTCGAGGAAGCGGCCCAACCACACCTCCCAATGCTAGAGCCACTGGAAGAGGTGGTGAAGGCCTCGTGGACGACTCCATCGACCATTCCTCCTACGTCTGGGCGTATCGAGGCATGGTACAAGATAGATGAGAGGGAGAAGAGCTGGTTACACGATCATCCGACCCCCAACTCGATGATCGTCACCTCCTCCCAGTCCTCGGGCCGAGAGTCTGCAGCCCCCTCAGACCAGGAGGGAAAGAGGTTCGGACTCTTGCTGACCAAAATGGCCAACTACGGGGCGTGCATGGGAGCTTATCACCAGATCCTGTGGGAAAGGGCTCAACCCTTTTTCCAGGATCTCTCCCAGGAACAACAGACTGCACTTCTCTCCATCTCTCAAGAGGCGCAGTCGTTGGCACACCACCAAATCCTGATGGCCCGCCATACGGGGGATACCTCAGGAAAGCTGCTGGCCCACGGTGTCGCCATCCGGAGGCACGCGTGGTTGAAGTCTTCTGGTCTCTCTTCAAATTCTAAGAAGACCATCGAGGATCTACCGTTCGATGCCCAGGGACTCTTCTTTGCGGGCACGGACGACAAACTGAAGGCCACTCACGACTTCAGAGTCCTGACGGCCAAACTGGACGGGCCCCAACCACAGCCAAAGCCCAGGTACTACCAACGGGCGAAGTTTCAGCCCAGGCCACAGTACCGCCACGGCCATACTCGGCCCCTCAGCAGCAGCAACAACAACAGCCGAGGCAGCAGCAGCAGCAACAGGCCAATCGACCCCGTCAGGGTAACAAGTCAAGGCCTCGCCATAACAACGGCAATGGGCAATCCAACCGCCGCGTTTGGCCAGGCGAGGGACGACACCGCCTCCTCGCTAGGTACCGCTGCCACCACCATGCCTCCTCCCAGCCCTCGACCTCCACCACCTCACCCGCCATTCGGAGACCGCCTGGCCCGCTACATCGATGCCTGGCGACGCATCACCTCAGATGCATGGGTTCTCCGGATTGTCGAAGACGGCTATGCCTTGGAATTCGACGAGCTTCCACCAACGGGTTCATCGTCGAGACGGAGCCGTCCGGGGTGATCTTGGAGGAGGTCGACAGCTTGCTTCAAAAGGGAGCAATTTTACAGCTCCCCCAGAGCGAGGAAGAGGGGCATTCTTCTCACGGGACTTCACCGTGCCGAAGCCAGACGGTTCCCTGCGACCCATCCTGGACCTCAGAGACTTAAAATCGCGTGCGTTTCGCCGAGGAAATTCAGGATGGTGTCAGTGTCGTCCATTCTCCCACTTCTCCGGTCAGGCGACCACTTCGCCTCGACCGACCTCCGGGACCGGTCAGCCATCTCGATCCGGCCTGCTCATCGATGCTTCCTGGCCTTCAAGGTAGCGGGAAGGACATACCAGTTCAACGTCCTTCCGTTCGGCCTCGGAACAGCACCTCGGACATTCTCCAAGTGCATGGCGGTCGTGTCTGCGCTCTTGAGGAGGCAGTAAATCCGGAGTTTCCCATACTTGGACGACTGGCGGCTGGCGGCTCAGTCTCCGGAACTCCTGCAGCAACAGGTTTCGCGACCCTACGGCTACTCTCTTCATTAGGCCTGTGCCTCAACGAAGAGAGGTCCCAACTGGTCCCAGCGATGACCATCAAATTCATCGGGACAATATTCGACTCCGTCGATCAGCTCGCCTATCTGCCAGAGAGCAGATTTCAGGCACTTCGAAGTGAGGTAAACAACTGCACCAGGCCCAGCATCACTGCGAAGCAGATTCAGGTTACCCTGGGCCACATGGCCTCCACGGTGGCGGTGACTCCCCTAGCGCAACTGCGCTTCAGGCCACTGCAACGCTGGTTCCTCGACCATTTTGACCCGGTCACGGAACACCACTCGAAGAAGCTTTCCCTCCCGAAGCCGGTCAAGGACTCCCTTCGGTGGTGGACTTCAAGATCAACGTGTGCAGGGAGTACCCTTCCACACGGTGAACCCATCCTTCACAGTGACAACCGATGTGTCGCTGCTAGCGTGGGTAGGTCACGCAGGCACCCTGTCGATCAACGGACAATGGTCGACGGTGGAGAGGCTCCATCACATCAACTACCTGGAGCTCCTGGCTATAGCCAAGACTCTTCGGGCCTTCGCCCCCCTCATCAGGGGACACGTAGTACTGGTCAGGACAGACAATATAGTGGCCATGTACTACGTCAACAAACAGGGCGGAACGGGCTCGAGGAAACTCCTGGCCCTGGCCCAGAGCCTGTGGGAGTGGTGCATCCTTCATCAAGTGACCCCCAGGGCCATTCATCTCCCGGGAGTTGAGAACGTGGAGGCGGACTCCCTCAGCAGAACCGGCTGGTCGTCCCACGAATGGATGCTGCATCCGGACGAGCTCCACCGTGTCTTCCAACGGTGGGGATTCCCAGACGTAGATCTCTTCGCATCGCCGGAAAACAGCCAACTGCCAGTTTTCGGTGCCAGGCTTGCCCCGGATGCACGCCAAGGTTGCCTCGAGGATGCACTCCTGCTCGACTGGACGACGGGGTTCTTCTACCTCTTCCCGCCGTTCCCGCTTCTTCTCCGAATCATCGAGAAGATCCAGCTCTTGGGGAACGACTGCATCCTCATCGCTCCCTACTGGCCGAGACAAGTCTGGTTCCCGACCCTGCTCCACCTAGCAGGCCAGAACCACATGCCACTCCCTCACCGGCCAGATCTGCTGACCCGGGAGAAGGGGATGCTCCTCCATCCGGACCTTCTATCCTTGCACTTAACTGCATGGAGGATCCACCGGCGCCAGACGTCTCTCCAGCAGTAGCAGCGATCCTGGCAGCAGCCCACAAGCCGGCCACGTCAAAGGCGTACTCGGCTTGCATCGCCCGCTTCTGCGGTTCCAGGCTTCTCGATCCGCCGCCGTCTTCCCACTGTCGGTCCCGGCGGTCCTGGAATTCCTGGCGGAATTGGTCGACAGGGGCCTGTCCATGTCCTCAGTGAAGACCCACTTGGCGGCCCTCACCTGGCAGAACCAGCAGAGAGATGGTCCCTCGCTGTTCCAGTACCCGATGGTCAAGAGATTCCTGAGGGGTGTCAACAACACCCGCCCCCCCCGGTGCATCCACCTACACCGGGTTGGAACCTCGACCTGGTGCTGTCCTGCCTGACATCCCCGCTGTTTGAGCCGTTGTCATCCATCGACCTGCGGCTCCTCTCCTGGAAGGTGGCCTTCCTGGTCGCCATTGCTTCGGCGCGTAGGCCTTCCGAACTGGCGGCGCTCCGTGTCGACGAGCCCTACTTGCTGTTTTTGGCAGACAGGGCCATCTTGCGGACGGACATCACCTTTCTGCCTAAAGTGGTGTCTCCGTTCCACGTAAACACCGACATTGTGCTCCCGGACATGGGGCCCTCCCAATCCGGGGACAAGGACTCAACGCTCAGAGCCCTCGACATCAGGAGAGCCCTCTGGGTCTACAAGGACCGATCGGCGGACTACCGTCGGTCGACTAGACTCTTTGTTTCTTACGCCACCGACAAGCTGGGCTTGCCGGTGTCGTCACAAAGACTCTCTAATTGGGTGGCATCCTTGGTTGAACTGTGCTATCAGATAGCATGTCAGCCGTGTCCCCCTAGGGTCAAGGTCGCTCGACTAGGGCAGTAGCCACGTCGACCGCTTTTCTCCAAGGGATTCCCCTGGACCAAATTTGTAGGGGCGGCCATCTGGGCCAACCCCTCCACCTTCACATCACACTACCGGGTAGACACCCTTTTTGGAAGGGAGGCGGCTTTTGGTCGGTCAATTCTTAACCCCAAGGGCCTTCGGGGTGGTGCCGAGTAGGCAGCCCTGTCTCTCCCCCCTATGCACAGTTCGGTCGACAGTTACGGTCATTCGAACTCTTCCCCTTCGGTTGCACTAGCTAACGTTCAAGTGTGTGCCGTGCCCCGGGTAGGGGCACAGTCTACCGGTTAAAGCGCGCTTTACCCACTCACGGGTTCAAGATGCACCAGTTGTGCACTTATGTTCTCAGTTGTGCTCGTTGCACTCACTGTTATGAGGCCTGTGAGCCTGACATGAATGGTGCTTGTTGCACTTATGCCGTGAGGCCTGTGTGCCTGACATGAATGGTGCTTGTTGCACTGTGTTTACAAGTGGGAGCATGTCTTCCACTCATATTTATATGATTGATGTGTTATTTATTCGTATTGCTGGTTGCAATAAACCTGTTCATTTTGTTCAATACTTGGCTGGTTTGTTCCCACCTCCTTTACCTTAGCTCGGTAAATCTTCATAAGTGTGCATTCACAGAGCTCTCGAAGAAGAATGGTAGGTTACATACCTGTGACCATCTTTCTTCGAGTGAAGCTCTGTGAATCCACCTGCTTTCCGCCTGGCCGTCCCTCTATATCAAACCACCCTTTCCTAGTTGCTATTGTGGCGTAGGAATTGGGCGGGCGCGCATGGAGGCGCCTTTTATGCCCTCCCGGGCCGGCTGGGGCGGAGCTACCGCCAAAACTTTCAAACTGGGAAGTTTCCGTTGGAAGCCCGTGCTGGCGCGTAAACTTCATAAGTGTGGATTCACAGAGCTTCACTCGAAGAAAGATGGTCACAGGTATGTAACCTACCATTCCTGAGCTCTGGTTGTGGCACAGTTGTACTTTGGATTGTTTGGTTGAGCTGTAGGGGTCGAATTTCATGTGTGGAGAGCATTGCTGGCTGTAAAACATGCATGTTCAACAACCAACCAGGCTCTGCCAGTCCTTCTCTTCTGACCTGCTAAGTTCTGCTGGTTGATGGTTTAACAGAGTAGGTGGATTGACACCTACGGTTTCAAGAGGCATTATCTGCCAGTGATACAGATTGTATCTATCAATAGACAGATTCTTTAGAAAGTGCAGCAATTTTTGTGATGGCTTTACAGCTTCTGTTGAGAATGTCAAACTCTGGAAGTTCATTATCTTGACAGTGATTCCCATGATAATTTAATCTATTTATTGTGTTTCGTGTAAAACTTCAGCTGAAGTTGAAAATGAGAAGATGAAACATATATTTGACAAGGATATTAGCCTCTTTTAATATAGAAAAATCAGGCTTCAAACAATCAGACTTTATAGAACAACATTAAAACCACACTGATAATAATATTAAATGGCCATATGTCCTAATTTTACAGAGTACAGTCCTTTGTTTGAAGGGCTATTATAAGGACAGCTCTCTGTTTTAAGAGGATTTTTTGTCTGAAATTGGCCACTTCTGCAGTTTAATATCTAGACAAACATGGTAACCCATAGGCTTGTGCAATCTGGGTAAACCATGATGCGTTTCAGTGTTGCAGATTTCAGTGTGGGTCCTAAATTGCTTTTGGGAGCCTCCCAAATTCGAGAAGGCAGAAATCCATTTTTGATCCAGGAAGCTGAAAGATTAATTTTCTATCCTGCATATTGGCAACAATTGGGGACTTCCCAGGCTCCCCTTCCCATCATTTTAGACATCATTTGTCCTTATATCATTCATTAAGGCCTGGATTAAAAGCATCAGAGTTAAGATATCACACTTTCTGCTATCCTTTCCCTTCTGTCTGTAGAGGAGACCTGAGTTTATAGAAAGGATTTAAGAAACCTCATTTCCTGCAATCCTTTCCCTTCTGTCTTTAGAGGAAACCTGGGTTTAATAAAGAGCTTCAGAAACCTCGCTTCCTGGGATCCTTTTCCTTCTAATGGCTGCCTCGCTCCCTGACTCAATTTGAAAGTGAAAGGAACTGAAAGCCGCTGGTTTTTGACAGCCACTGTTCTGTTGCATCCAGTAAAAAATGGCAGTGGAGCCCATAGACTTCCAAACCAGTCAAAAAAGCTGAAGGCAAACATCCAAAATGAATCTGTGCACAAGCCTAGTAGCTCAATGTAAAGCATGTTACAAATGTCTCTAGCACATGCACTAACATCTTCAGGTCCTCCAATTCTTGGAAGGTATAGCTGGTATATCAGTTGATATCTTGACCTTGGATACCAAAAAGATGTTTGTGACATTTGGTTCAAATTTTCCTTGTCAGCACCTCCACAGCGTCATTTTACTTCAATGAAAAGGAAACATGTCTTTGCCATAAAGACTTTCTGTCCAACTGAAGGAGCAAATGCATGGCTTGGAATGCCTGATGGATCAGTCTTCCTCAGTAGTGATCTAAGAGGATATTGTGATTTGCTTAAGAAAGGTTTTAGCAGGCCTGCTAGCTGTGACTCCTGCTTAACAGGGATAGTCTGGCCATTGTAATTTATGTGCTGATAACTTCCTGGTGGGATTACTGCAATGTGACCTTGAAAAGCATAAATGGCTGCAGCATCTTGATCATGGCAGACATATCAACTGTCAGTGTACTTTTAATGTTAGTTAAAGGAGCTAGTTATGACATTCAGAACACCAAATGGCCAAAGATCTCCATGTATCTTCTTGCCCAAACATTGAGATAGGATGGAGGATCTCAATGTTTGGGTAGGAATCATCTATGTTTCACTGGAGTGAGCAATATCATGCATGAGAATACTAGAAAGGGTCTTCTCTGCTTTGGCACCCTAGTTTTAGAATACCTTCCCTTTCAAGGCCTGATAGGTGTTGATATTGACTCCATTTCATTGCTATTACAACTTGGCTTTTTATTAAAAGTTTTAGGGCAAAGAGATTATGCTGTGATTTGGTTGTATAGTCATGTCTCAGTGAACACAGTTTTTAATTAAAAATGTGAATAACTTAAAACAGTTTTAAATTGCTAAATTAGTTTATATTGTTTGAATTACGTGTTTTCTGTGCCCCACAATGAGATTTTTTGATAAGACACAGAAAATAAATATTTTAATAAAGAGGTAAGTGAAAACAGTTTGGAAAAGAGGAGCCGCTTGTATAGAAGGCATGTTATATCCAACAGACTATATGTAATATATTCTGGACAGTTTTAATTCGAGTATTTAAATAATTGACTGAAGCATCCACCCATGTCGCATGCCATGTTTTCTCATTCCCTATCCTTTTGCTCTTTCTAGTGTTATATTGTGTAATAGTGGGGTAGGGAGGGGCAGATTATTTTTTTGGAGGGAAAAGCTAGATTTGATCTGTGTATTGGGAAATGTGTAATTGATAATTCAGTGCTTTGCTATTTTGAAAATGAATAAAAATTTCAAATAGAAAACAAAATAATTCCATGACTACCTTGAGGAGGAAACATGAGGCACTTCCAACATGCCTTCCCACTCCTGTCAAAACACTGCTTTTTAGCTCCAGGAAAGTTTACAGTACTAAAGAGAAAAAGAAGACTTCAGAACTGCATACAGAATTGAAAGATAGATTAGAATTAATGACTCATCCTGGACATAATCTAGATTTAGTCAGCAGTTGGCTTGGCTGATTTCTTGGGAGTTAGAAATTCTCAGTAACCCCTGTTGGACACTTGCACTTCCAGACATTTTTCCAGTCCATATTTGGATGTGTTTGGGTTCATTCATGAAAGTTAAGCTTCTCAGTTCTCCTCTGGGTAAGATTTGTGAACAAATTAACATAAATATCTGTTATCCAAACATCTTTTTTAAAAAAATGGTCAAGAAAATTATTTTTATTAGGAAAAGTGTTAATTCATTTTCCATATAAAACTGCTCACTTGCAAAAAATAAAAATAAAGCCTCCTGAACAAAATGCAATCAATAAATATATTCTCTTTCAAGCATATCTATCTAAGCCTCTTTTATGTTACCAATAACTTTATGTATAATATACCCTTAGAGAGAAATGTAGAAAGGTTTCTCAATGGGATAATATATTAGGAAGGGGATAAGCAATGTGTGAGTATTGCACTTAGCGCTATATACTGGAGAGGGCTCCCAGGCTAGGATATTTGGCACTCCCTCCTACCTCCTGCTAAGGTTATGGGCAGCACTACAGGATTTAGGATAAAATAAGCCAGTTTAAATTGTGATACAAAAGTAAAAATTATATTTTAATACATCTATAAGGATTTACAAAAACTTACAATAATCTTAAAGTGTATTTTCTAGGGTTTTTTGGGGAACACATTTTTCAATAACTTCAGTGAAATCAACTTGCTTAGCTAAACCATTATTTCTGAGTGCAGCTCCCCAAGTTTATAGATTGCATTCTGAGATATTAAGTGAAAAAGTAAAGAACCCTGCCGTTCCCAACAGCTTTGTAAACGGCTGGACCCTTCTGGACCCCCATGGGTAGCCCTATCCTCATCTCTCCTTTCCACATACAGGTGGGCCTTTCCAACCTCTGTCTGTCCCCACTCTCAGTTCACTTGACCCTTTCACCTTCCCATCTCATTCTGAAGATTCCTTATTCTCAGCCTCCTCACTTTTCAAGATAATTTATACCCAGAGAATAGGGGGTTGATTTCAAAGTTACAGAAAGCATGACCAATTAATTAATGTGAAGACACCTCCCTGCCTTCAGTCTGCTAACATGGAAACAAGTCCATGGAAAGGTACCTCTCCCTCTCCATAAACTAGTTAGGAGTAAATCCTGTGGGAGGGAGGGAGGTTGGTTATGTTATAAACATGGGGAAGATGAGATGTTAAGAAGAAGGGACAATTCAACTCAACTAACCTGTCCTGAAGGAAGAAGGATTCAGATGAACCCTGAACTATGTGAGATCGGGCGGCATAAAAGTGTGGGACCCATCTGCATCCCATGAAGAGCCCCCAGAGAAAAAGAGAAGAAAGGGTACTGTTCCATTATCCAGACAGAGGCCAAAAGGGATCACTAGACAGAAAGATAGTCCATTTTACAGGGAGTCATTGAAGGAGGAAAACCATTTCTCCCATTTTGCTGGTTATTCCTCCTCTCCACTTCAGGACAGGTTAGTTGGGTTAGGTTGTTTCCACAGTTGGGACATGAGTGGGGTGAATAACAGGAAACGGGGGGGAGTTATCAAAAGGGCTCTCAGAAAGAGAAGAAAAAGTCTTCAAAGAGCTCCCTGGAGAAAGAGAAAGAGAGAAAAGTATCCAAAGGCCCCATCCCCCCAAAAGAGGGGGAAAGTCTCCAAAGGGGACCCATATCAAAGGGGCCTTTGCAATTCACTTCTAGTAAGCAGTGTGCAGTAAAGGGATAAGCACCGTAGGTTAAAGGTTTATTTTTTAATCAAATCCCATAGCTTCCAATATTTCACAGATGGAAACCAGCACATATATGGCCAAGGGACATTAGAATGAGACAGAAAAAATATCCTTGCACTTTGAACTTGGTTTCTAGCAATTGAAGTAATGTGAGCATCAGGAGTGATAATTGGGGGTGGAAAGAGAAATTGAAACATTAGCTGGGAAAATGGGATGGAAGGATTAATTGGGATGGCCCCTGCTGAACAGATATAAAATCCTGTTTTTTCTGCTTCAAAAACACTGGTATTGCATGAGTGACATGTTCTATGTGAAATGGTTAGAGCCAGGAAAACCAGGGTTTTTTAAAAAAAAACTTTAAGCAGATATTATTTTAGTTTAAGCTCTGACACATCAATAATCCATCCAACTTGCTGTTATAATGAGCATGGAATGATATAGTCAATCAAGTAGGTCAGTTACTATGAAAGCATAATTTTGATTCTAATCTTCCATTGTATATTATTCTGTTGCTTTTTCTGACCAGAAAAGAACATACTATACATTTCCAAACAATGAAATTATGCTCATCCCTTTCCTCTTAAAACACAGTAAATGGTGTCAGTGTTATAGTGTTGTTTCTTATTTCTTGCATTCACCCTTTCTTTGATACTAAGCATATAGAACATTTTCTTTAGATGGTGCACTGAAAATATCTTGGTTTAGGGATGGGTGGGATGATCATGGGAATATGGCATGATCATGTGAATGTAGAATTATAGAATACATACACACAAAAAACACAAATCACTCTTTAAGGTTGTCTAACAACCCAAACTGGCCTGTCCTCGCTATTAATTTTATGTCTTTTGACTTTAACACATGATGGATTTGGCTTTTAGCCCAGTATCCACAGATACTGCCTCCATCTGCGGTGCTCCTGTTGCTCCTTGCCTTGTGCTTCGACACTCATGAGACGCGAGATTTTGCCATTTAGGCCACGCCCCCGGCCCTGAGGAAGCCCCTACGGGGGAGAAACAAAGGCGCGCGAGACCCTTTCGCCGGCCCAAGGACGACCTTCCCTATTGATTGCCACATTGCTGTGAGAACTCACTTGAACTTTATATTATTTTGAACATTTTCCTCTGTTTGGGAAGGCGTCTGGGACTGTGCCTGGTCATTTACCACTACATTCCTCCATTGAGCCTGGGCGTCTCGGTTCACCCCTGCGTGAGCCTGTTCACCGCTATTATGTTGATACATACTATGCTGGTATTTACCTTGTGATATTTGTATATTTTCATGATTGTATTCCTTTTGTATAATATATGTGTATGAACTAGAGAGGACTAGTTGCTCACATAATTGCCCATTGTGTATTTGCCTTTATTGTTTATTTATCAGCCTACACACTGTCTTTTCAACTTTGTATTCTGTATATGTGGAACAGCCCATTTTTTTGCTTGCTATGGCAGTGGGATTCTCAGCATTGCAGTCCAAAAATGAACTTTTCTATATGTTCGCCAAGTATCAGATTCACTTTGTCATGCCTTCTCTTTTTCTGTGGGAATTGCTATTCATGTAATGTCCTGGAATCCAGAGGAAATGTCAGTTGGATGCATTTTGCCAGCTTCTCCTTCTTGAACAACTCTGCCCCATGATTGCATCCCACCTCCACCACCCTTCTTGAGTCACCCAAATGCTCAGCTGATTTATTGAGAAGATCAGAGGGAAAGGCAGGGGGTATAAAAATGTTGCCTTCCTCCGTTCTCCAACAAGATTATGGAAAAGAATTACACTGTAGTTCCAGGACAATGTATCCAATTCTTAACTGCCTGGGAAATGAACTCTTGCTTATAATATTGCTATAGGGGGGTAATCTTATCTGGCTGTATATTGATAGGAATAAAAGTGGTGTATATATGTTTTAATTTAAAACATATATAAATTAAGCTTTTACATATTTCAAGAAGATTGTGGGGAATGAAAAATATTCAGCCTTGCACATCAACTTTGAGAATATATTTATTTCATGGGAGGATGGTAAAATGAATTCAAGAAAGGCTTATTGTTTATTACAAGAAAGCCTGGACATGTGGGACAAAACAAAAGTAGAGTGTAGTCAAAATGGCAAAAGGTATTAGTGAGGAAGATCATACAAGCTAGGAAAGGCTGTAGTGGTTTGCTTTTACCAAAGTCTACTGGAAAAGGCAAGTTTCTGCCTCATCCTTTTCTTTTCCCTCATCTGAGTTGAGTGCAGACTAGATTCTAGAACTTTGAACTCAGTCACAGCAACGGAAGTAAGCTAAAGACAAAGGGGGAAATGGAGAAGGCGAGAGAAACTGAGATATTTTTAAAAGCACCTCAAAAAGTGGGATGGCAGAAGATCAGGATTACCTCTGTCAAATCAGGTCTATCAGAGGTCACACTTAAGATTCTCAACAGAGACATCAAATCGGCCATTTATTGAGTTCTTGGGGAGGGGAATCACAGAATTAAGACCCTGGCTTGTATGGTTTGCAGCTCACACATTGACCATCTATGCCTTAATCTGACCTGGGCGGATTGGATCATCATAAGCCTATTTCATCACAATCAAATGGAATATTCCCTGTGGGCAACAGCTCCCATCTGCTCATGATAACAGAACATCTTTATGGCAATTTATTATGTGTTTTCACAGAAAGATGATACTGAACTTGACTAACAATCCAGCCCTTACTTTGTAGTGGATGTCTTAAGGAAATCCACAAGAAGCCATTGTTCAATAAATGCTGACTCCTTAACTTGTGACAAACACAAGATCTGCAGATATACCACTATTTGACACATGTTAAGATGTGTGAAATAACATTAAACAAATAAAACTACAGGGATACTTATGTAATAACTGGCTGAACCCAAAGGTTGCTTATGAGAAGTGAGCACTGAGAGGCCACAGGGTTCTGTTCTGGACCTAGTGATTTTCAACATCTTTATCAATTTTTTGGACAATTGAACAGAAGGCATGCTTGTGAAATTGGCAGATGACACCAAATTAGGAGGGATAACTAATATCCTAGAAGACATGACTGAAATCCAAACAGGTTAGAGAGCAGGGCCAAAACTAGTGAAATACATTTACAACAAGGAGAAACGTATGATATTATACTTTGGTACCAAAAATAAAATGCATAGAAATAGGATGAGTGACACTTGGCTTGAAAGTAGTCTAAGTAAGATGGATCTAGGAAACTTAATAGAATACAAGCTGATCATGAATCAATAGTGTGATGCAACATCTTAAAAAGCCAATAAGATTCTATGCTGCATTAATTGAACTATCATGTTGATATTGAGGGAAGTCACAGTCCCACTCTATCCTGCTTTTGGTCAGACCTCATCTGTAATATTGTGTCCAGTTCTGCTCACTGCAATTTAAGAAAGATAAGCTGGAACATGTCCTGAGTGGGTGATCAAAATGATCAAAGGTTTGGAAATCAAGCCCTATGAGGAACAGCTAAGGGAGCTGGGAATGTTTAGCTTGGAGAACATTCAGCTGAGTATGTTTAGCTTGGGTATGTTTAGCTTGGAGAACATGTTCTATGTGGAGCCCCACATAGGACATGTTGCAGTAATCCAAGAGATTACTTTGGATTAGTGTTTGAAAATTTTGACTGGCTCAAAGAGCTGTTAACCAGGGCTGATTACATGGAATGCATAACCCCCTTGCTGCAACAGTCCTACTAACTTTGACTTTGTTTACAGGCACAATTTAAAGTGTCTCTAAAGTTATGACCTCTAAAGTTGTATGCAGCTCAGGTCCAGGCTATTCAGGAGATCACATCTCCTAGTATTAACCTGCCTGGGCCCCTACATCTTCAGGAGAGGTCCTTCTCAGTCCCATCACTGTCACAACCATGGTTGGTGGAGACGCAAGAGATGTACTGAATGAGGCTAACAAGCTGTTCTTGAACTGAGAGTCTTTGTCTTATGTCGGAATTGGCTCCCCACTTCTTTCCATTTCTTGTATCTATATTCTCTACCAGTTGAGTTCTAGAAACAATATGTAATATAGAGCTTTCCACTCTGTTAGTGTTATATAGGATTTTGGATTTCATACCTAGATTATTTTGGAAGAGAGGGGTGGTGGTCATTCAAGCCCATTCCAAATTGAACCATAGTACTACCCATATATAACTATTCCCTACACTTATAAAAATGAAAATGGCTGCATTGTTAATATTGGTTGGGGATTCTGGGAGTTTTCAATCAAAAAGTAACTTGCTACTGTTAGGTATTGTGTTAGGTATAATACCTATTAGGTATTATAATGTATATAATATACATTATTTCTCCTTCTATGTTGTTTATTTGTAATACCATTGTTAATTGTAGAGAATAAAGAGCTTCCTATTTAATAGTCTATGTTATGTAGTGCTAATCTCCTGTGGAACAAAACAATAATAATAACAGCCTCTCTAAAATTGCATAATTAAAATTGACAGCCATGTCACAAGAATAGTTAGGCAGTGATGGAAAATAAGACACTAGGATGTCACTGAAATGATCAGATATGAATAAACTCTTTCTCTTGCATTTATAATTCGTCTTTGATTGTTGTCACACACTGGTCATTCTTTGAAAGGGAGTAAATTGAAGCTGGATTAAATGTTTTCCATACACATATTAAAAATCTAAGATGTACATATAAAAAGGTGACATGACATGCACCCAATGCACATTTACTGCCCTGTGTGTTATGTCAGCTGTGTGTACAGTTAAGATTGATGGTACCAGTTTGATTTGTTGTGAATGTGTAAAGTCAGGACTTAATTTAAGAAGAATCAGCTTTATTGCATGTGTCCCCAAATCAAAGCTCAAGTTGGCGTTTTTTCCTGCAACATTCATATTTGTATTTGTTGTTATCATTAGCATTTATGAAATGCATCTGTAGGGAATCTAATGTTATACATAATTTAAAGTCTCAGTGTTGGAGGAAAAGAGTAGGGGAGAAGTGTGGACCTTAGCTGGATAAAATGCCAGTGGGCAGATTTGATTTGCAATAAGCTATTACTTCCAGAATCAATTTCCATTTAATGATAGGGTGCAAAGCTGAAGAACTTACAGCAGACTCCAGAATGACACAGTTTGCAGACTAAAGCAGACAAAAGTAACAGAGCTGTATAAAAATGATCCTGCAAGTGGTTTTGTAATGTAAGCCAAAGGCCACTTTAATTGGGAAATTTATGAGGCTGTGGTGGCTCTTTCAAGCAGTGTAAACAGAAGCTGGACGATAACCATTCCTACACCTATCTATCCAGAGGGTTTAGCAGAAATTTAAAAAAACTAGCTTAAGGAGGTTCTAAACTGCTATTTAATTCAGTGTGTGGGTCACATCCGCCTGCATGCATCCTCACAACACACAGGGTGATGTGAGTTAATCCAGGGTGATATTCTTAAAGTGGTTGCACCCCTGATTAAAAAACACAGTGGTTTGCACAGTGGAGACACTGATCCTTAATTCTGGATCCCTATGTGGGATCCTTAATTTCTGTCCACACAGCTATTGTGCACTATCTGGGTTCAGCTAGACTTAGGATGTGGGGTGGCCATCCTTCCTGCCCCCTTACACCACAATTTAGCACCCAAAAGACTGGAACTAGTGCTTACCCTGTTGTTTACTTCCTGATTGCTGCTATGTGGTTGAGCAAGGCAGCTGGAGAAAAGTGTGAGAGGGTTCATTTCCCACAGGCTGCTTTGCTCAGGCACATGGCAGCAACCATGAAGTAAACACTCACATAAAGTGCTGATTTTCTGTCTTTTGGGTGCTGAAATGGGTTGCTAGGGAAGGCAGGGTCCTGCTCCATTCCCAGCTGTGCTGAACTGGTTTCACCTCATCTGGGCTGTGTGGCTGCTATCCTGCCTTGGAAGCAGTTGACAGCACTCCTGTGTGGCCTTAATGTGGCCCCTAACAAGTATGTTTCATAGTGGTTCAGAACTTCATTATGTGTCTGTGTAGTCATCTATGTAAAACGGATAATAGAATTTAATTATTAATTACTTTTCCATAATGAAATGGATGGTCAAGTGGAATGGAAGAATAAAAATAATGAATGTAACTTAGGTGATACAGGAAGAAAGAAGATGTGTAAAACATTAATAAACAGAATTCATAACAACAACAACAACAACATTTTTGCCTGTTTCTCCTTTTGGCTTGGTCAGCACTTACTTGCCTTTAGGTTTGTAGTCACAGTATAATTAAATATATGTAGTACTTCAGTAAACCTAAATATATGTAGTACTTCAGTAAACCTAAATATATGTAGTACTTCAGTGTCTAGTGCACAGAAAACATATTGCCCAGAAGCCAATAGATTGTGCCCTCAGCTGTCTGGCACTCAGAATAAACTGAAGATGCTGTCAAATTGTTATGTGTATCTTTTATATTTCTGTTCTTTTGTTATTAATTGTGGATTTGAAATGGTTGTGTTTTTTAGAAACCAAGTGACTCAGGCATGTAGCCGGGGGCTAAGGGCCCAGCCCCGAAATTCTCAGGGTGGTCCGCGAAAAGGCCTTACTGGTACATTATTTAAACTGTTATGTTTATTCATATCATGATCTGATCACCATGCTCATTATATCCCACATTAATGGGATTATTGGGATAACAATACAAAAGGTTTGCTAGGGTAGACCCTCTTCCACCCAGTCTCAGCCCCCTCCCCCCCTGAATCAAAATCCTGGCTACGGCCCTGAAGTGACTGAATTAGGTATCTAACACATATGATGGCTCTGTTTCCTGGGTTGTGTAAGATTAAACCTCCCTAACAATTTATCTGACAAATACTTCTGCCACATTATCATAGAACAGTTGCATAGATTGCAGAGATTCATACTGCTTGGAAAGCACTGACAATGAAGCAATGTAATTTCTTGGTGTGTGTGTGTGTGTATCTATCTATCTACTCAGGTAGCAAGACAACCTTTTTCATAAGATTCCTATCAAGCAACATTTATACTATCACCAACCTTTAGTTTATTAGAAAGAAGGGGGGCTTCTGGATTGTCACATGATGCCGTTTCTAATGCAGGTTAACTACATTGAACTGCATGATATGAGTCTATACTGCCATATAATTCAGTTCAAGACAGTGAAATTGCATTAAATGGCAGTGTAGATGGGGCATCTGAGGGGACATGGCATTAAAGGGTTTTTTTTTTTTAAAAAATCTATTATTGTATGTGTATAGTATTTTCTTAAACGTAGTGTGCCATCAAATCTCATGCACACCTCAAATTAAAAAACACCAGGGAAAAAGTATTTGCTGACAAATGTAATGCACAGCAGCAAAAAGTGCACTCTTTGTAATTTGTTCCAAAAAGGTATGCATTACAGTTGCTTAGACTTCATTCTTTCAAAATAAAAAGTGTTAGATCACCAAATCTTCCAGCAATGAAAAGTAACATCAGATAATCAGGTAACCCTTGATGGGAAGATGGGAAGCAAAGGAAGACGGAGAAATTGGAAGGAGGGAAGAGGAAATGAAAAGGGGGAAAAGGATGAGAAGGAAGAAAGGAGACAATGGATGGATGATAGAAAGAAGATAAGAAAAGAGGCCTAAGTTCCTCGATAGAGGTGAGAAGGTTGGGGTGCAAAAGTTTTAAATAAATAAATAAATAAAATAGGAAGGAAGGAAAGGGAAGGAAAGGGGGAGTAAGAAAAAGATAGGAAGAAAGGAAAGGGAGAAAGAGGGAAAGAGAAGGAGGGAGGGAGGAAGAAAAGGCTGAGAGAGGAAAAGAAAAAGAGAATGAGAGGAATAGAGATGATGGATGGAGGATAGGAAGAAGAAAGAAAAAGGAAGGAAGAAGAAAGAAAAGGAGGGAGGGAGGAAAGGATGGGAAGAAAGAAGGAGGAGGGGAAAAGGGATGGAAAGAGGATAGGATTGAGATTGGATGTGGGGAGGGAAGAGGGAGAGATGGATGACAAGAGGATAGAAGGGAGGAAGGGAGGAAAGGAAAGGAAGAGAGAGAGAGAAGGGTGGAAGTGAGAGAGAGAGAAAGAAGGAAGGGAAGGGAAGAAAGAAAAGAAAGGGGGAAAGATGGAAAGGAGAGAAAGAAAGGTTTAAAAACCAGTGGGCAGATGCAAGTGCACACAGGAAAGGCAGCAGGAGTGCAAGCTGGCCTCCCTGCCTGCCCCAAGACAACAATGTCTTCACCTGGTGAGGCCTCTTCCTTGCACACAGCCTGAACTGGGCCCTGATGAGCACCATCTCCTCCCTGCCTGCACTGCCCTATGGGGACGGCCCTGGCTTTGGTGAGGTGGTGGGTTCTGGTGAGCTTAGTCGAAGGAGCAGGCCCCGGGAGCAGAGGAGGAGATAGTGGCAGCATCTTGGATTAGGCAGGGAGTCTGTTGTTTGGTCCTGCATCCTCTACTGTTTGCACGTGTGCCCACTCACCCAAGGTCCAAGCCTTCTGCTAGCTTTATCATATTACACAAATATAATGCGCACCCCAATTTTGACATGGTCATTTAGGGCCCTTCTGTACAGCCATATAACCGAGAATATCAAGGCAGCTATTCCACACTATCTGCTTTGAACTGGAATATCTGAATCCACATTGCCATATAATTCAATTAAGTGTGGATTGTATATAGCTGTGTGGAAAGGCCCTTAGTCAAAAAGATGGGCCTTAGATTTGCATATATACAGTATGTTTGTCTGGAATTATATGACAATTTGTACACATCTAGCTGTCTTTTTGTTAAGAGTTCTGTATCATTGCAAGCAACAGTGACTGACATATAGATTGCATACATGTGTCAGCCTCACTTGGTGTTCATTGAGGGTCCCCCATCCTAGGTTTTCCCTGCTTAGTTTCTATGATCAGAAAGAATCTGGTGTCATTGGGATACAATGATAGAACCCAGGAGTGATTTGGAAAGGATTTCGTTTTCTCTAACATGCACCACAGCCTGTTAATATATGAGATAAGGGAATACATTTTAGTATGTATCTGAATTATACAACAGTTCGTATGGAGGGTTTGGATCACATTGCAGTTTATCTCCATTAACTTCATTTTCCTTTCTCCTTGGACCCAAGATGAGTGATAGCTCTGAAATGGCATTTAGAAGCTGTTATGGGCTGGATGAGGACAAATAGTTTGAAGCTGTAATGCAGTAAGACAGAATGCTGAAGACTATTGAGATTGTGTTATAGTCTAGCAAGATTTATATATTTCCTCTTCTGATAAATAAATGCTTGAGATTTGGAGGTAATTTTGAATGTCATTTTGTGTCCTGCATGGAGAAATACTTCAAAAGGCATGTCAAGTGTATTTGATCTTATATATATTGGTGATATTATTGTTACTACAGATGCCCTGGTACCTTTTGTGGAGACTGGGGGAGTGCATGTATGGAGTGAAATCATTTATCCTACATTGTTTTCATATATTACTGATAGGATTTTTCAACTGTAATAGCAATTTGAGAATTGAATATCAATATTGGAGAGAGGTGGATTTTCCATCTGTGGTGGTCTTCAGACAGAGTTTGGGTGGGCCTCTTTCATGAGTTCTTTATTGTGTTTTATAGGGTTGGACTAGATGGCCCTTGTGGTCCCATCAGATACTAGGGCTCTATGATTCTGTGACTAGAATTTATAAACACAATTCAGGTATGAACGCCATTTCTGAATACTATGTGGGTGAGGTGTTGGAATTGTTGGAATTTGGAATTGTTGGAATTGGCTCCAATTTAGATCTCATCGAAGCTTGATCACCTGCTTCACAGAAAGATGCAAGCCACTAAAGATTTATGTGCCCATCAAAATTTAAATCTACAAAGTGAGCTAGTGGGTCTTCTGAAAGAAGATATATAGATCTACCACTCTGGGCTGGCTTGCACCTCTGCATAGAGAGGAATTTCTTCCAAGAAATGAAGATATTGCTTATTAGAGCAAGCAGTTTGTGCAACGTGGTATGTGATACATGAATGTACACTTTGTAATATGAATTTTAATCCAAGCATGTCTACAATGTATATTTTAAATTTACCCCTTTAACACAGAATTTATTTAGGAATTCAATTTTTACAAAGGGCTACTTCTGCACATTATTTCAAATATGACAATTCCCAAGAAAATTACTGTGATAATGTTTTCAATATTATAATAATATTTTACTACTTTTTATTTTACTACTACTTTATGGAACCTTGCCATTGAGAAGTGTGTGGACGTGATTTTGATATCCGAACAGTATAATGTCGAATTGTAACAATCCCAATTAATTCAATTTCAGTTCAAGGTTGTAACACAACAAAAAGTGAAAAGGTCAAAGGATTGCTTGTAAGAAACTGTGAAGTATCAGATCTGAAGAAGAACTATTCATGTTTCAGGTATGATAATGAATTATAGGGACATGCATAGATGTAATTGTTAGTCCAAATTAGATTCCCCCAAATCAATGGGATTTACATAAATGTTGATTAATCAGGGAGTAATTGATCCTATGGAACTTTTCTAGTTGGGCCTATGGAACACACTCCCCAGTGAAATTAGGGCAACTTCCTAATTCCTCTCCTTTAAGGAAAAAAAAGGCAAAACATGGCTCTGGGACCAAGCATTTGGGCAGCTGACTGAGCAGTAACAGCAATTGACCGATGAGAATCTCCCATAAATACCGGACTGGAACTCTGAACTTTGATTTGGATTTGTGATTTGACCCTGGCACTGTTTTAATGCTTCAATTTTTAATGATTTATTTTTAATATTTTAATTTACATTTGTAATCCTGTTTTTCACCTATGTGTCAATTTGTTTTGTAATATGATTGATGTTATTCTTGGCATCTAATGGCTGCCATTTGTAAGCCACCCTGAGCTCCCACTCGGGGGTTGAGAAGGATGGTTGAGAAGGATGTTTGAAATAAATAAATAAATAAATAAATAAATAAATAGGAATTGGATTTAGGCCACAATGTTATTGTCCTGTGCCCTATTGTTAACACATGTATTTATTTCTGAAGGATCTCATGTTCTGGTTCTGCAAAGTCAGTTGCTGCATTAATTCCCTTACACAACACATGTAAGTATTCTTGTAAGTGCTTAAAATCATCATTGCCCAATATTTTAAATAAAGTAAACTACAAGGAAACCTAACTTTTTTCAACCTTGTAAAGAATTTCAGAGCCATTTTCCTGAGGATTGCAATCTTGCCTACTTTCAAGGTCTGCTCTGACAAAAATGGATAGATATGTAACATGTCCTTGACACAAAAACAGCATGAACAATGGGAACTGGCTGGAGCCAGCCTGACTGAACACACTGGCCAGAACAAGTCTGGAAGGGATAGGATGAAAACTTTCAGGCAGCAAAAGGAGGATGTTCAGCAGACTATTTGCATCAGTAGCATAGGGCGAACACAATAAAATGATAGCATAGACTCTGTGCCATAAAAGTATAGTCTAACTGTCTGTGATAAACTTACATTGTTGGAATTGGAGAGTCTTTTAGTTTCAACAGCAATGATGTCAAGATCCTTCCTCTTTTGGCATGAGTTAGTTTCTGATGTTTAAAAGATACAGCATATACAAATCCTTCATATATCACTTCAGAAGCCAAGGTAAGAATTAGCTGGGCTCTCCTTCACTCCTGCCATCCACTTAGTTCCTCTAAAGATACTTTTTTTTTTTTTTTACAAAGGATCGGCTGCTGGTTTTTAGTGAAGCAGGGAGGCAGACACAAAATGCAACATGACTAGCAACATGTTGCTATTAGTACCCATTTCTTTCCCCAGCACATCTAGGAACATGCTTATTAAAGATATAAAAACATTTCAAAAAATCAT
Source organism: Anolis apletophallus (assembly GCA_030556195.1). NCBI lineage: Eukaryota > Metazoa > Chordata > Lepidosauria > Squamata > Anolidae > Anolis > Anolis apletophallus. The sequence continues at coordinate 157,084,795 of JARBWK010000003.1, read as the reverse complement.
TGTATTGAGAGTCTCATGTTAGTCCCTTCCCTTTTAGAATCTACTAGCTGAACCCAGCACGCGTTGCTGTGCCATCTCTCTCTCTCTCTCTCTCCTCTCTCTCTCTCTCTCTCTCTCTCCCTCTCTCCCTCTCCCTCTCTCTCTCTCTCTCCCTATCTATCTACCTATCTCTCTCTCTATAACTTCCTGTGTTTGTCTCTCTCTCTATCTATCTATCCCTATCCTTATCTATCACTGTCTCTCTCTCTGTATATTATTCTCCATCACACTCTCTCTCTATGACTCGCTCTCTCTGTGTCTCCCTATCTCTCTGTACTCACTCTGTGTGTATCACCCAATCTCTCTCTATCTACCACTCACTCTCTCTCTATCCCTATCTATCCCTCCCTCCCTCCCTCTCTCTCTCACTCTCACTCCCCCCCTCTCTCTCACTCTCTCACTCCCGCCCTCTCTCTCTCCCCCCCTCTCTCACTCCCTCTCTCTCTCACTCCCCCTCTTTCTCTCTCTCTCTATCACTCCCCCCTCTCTCATTCCCCCCTCTCTCTCACTCTTTCTCACTTTCTCACTCCCCCTCTCACTCTCTCACTCCCCCTCTTTCTCTCTCTCTCACTCTCTATCACTCCCCCACTCTCTCCCTCCCCCTCTCTCTTTCTCACTCTCTCTATCACTCACCCTCTCTCACTCACCTCTCTCTCTCTCTCTCTCTCTCAAAGTCCCGCCTCTCCTGGGGAGAAGTCCTCCACGGGACTACACTTCCCAGAAGGCCCCGCACGGCTACTTCCGGCCGCGGAGGTTTCTGGGAAGTGCAGTGTGGTGCCCCAGAGCTGCTCCGGGACGGGGGACGTGCAGGCGCCGCCATTCCTGCCTCCTGCGCTTGCTCTTAGGCGTCCTCCAGCGTCCTCAAGGGGCTGCCGGACCCGGGGGCCGCGGCTGGACCCGGGTGGTGTGGGCGGTGTTGTGGCCGGCTCTTCCACGGCCTCCTCGCTCGCTTCCCAGGTGGTCCCGGTGGCGCCCGAGTGGGCCGGGGCCGGAAACGGCAGGGAAACAGGCGAGGAGGCCAAGGAGGCAGAGGAGGAGGGGTTAGGGCGCTGCCGGTGTGGCTGCGAAGGTCTCGGTGAGTGAGGAGAGAGTGCGCCTGCGCGATTGCTCTCCCTCTCTCCTGTGCTCGCGGCCAGTGCAGAACGGGATGCAATGGGCGGTTTTTGGGGGCGGTTGGGGGGTTTAAAGGTAGGGAGGTGGGGTTTTTGGGCCACTAATGTACCCCGTGGTCTGGGGGAATGTGTTGGGTGGGTTTTGTGGTTGGGGGGCCTATAGTTTTCCCATGCATGAGCGTCAAAACCGGATCGTCTCTTTTTATATAAATAGAAGATAGATGAGAAGAGCCTAAAGAGACTATGTGACCCAACTCCTTGCCATGCAGGAACACACAAAACACTCCCTGCAGATGGGCATCTAATTTCTGTTAAAACATTTCCAAAAATTGAGACACCACCACACGCCAAGGGAATGCATTCCACTACCAAGCAGCCCTTACCACCACTTTGTAATGTTTGGGTGGAATCTTTTCCTGTAGTTTAAAGACAATGCTACTGGAAAATGAGATTAACAGGAAGACATTGGTCATTATATGATTTTAATTGTTTTTGTATTGATTTTATAATGTTGTTTTTAAATTATTTAATTGTATATTGCAGATTGTTATGGCATCAATTGGCTGCCAATTTGTAAGCCACCTTGAGTTGCCTTTGGGCTTGAGAAAGGCGGGATAAAAATATCATAAAATAAATAAATAAATAAATAAATAGCTTTGTGTCCCAGCACAAATCAAGCTAGCTCCATTTTCAATATGATATCATTTAAGATAATTAAACATTATTATTATTATTATTTATTTCCTATATTTATACCCCGCCCTTCTCAACCCCGAGGAGGGACTCAGGGCAGCCTCACAAACACCATACGGTGTTATCATAATAAAACAATCAACAATACATTAAAATATTAAAAACATTAAAACAATAATTAAAACAATTGATTAACACACGCCTATTAAAATCAGAGTCTAAAATCCAGTCCGGGTCAAATCATTGCCATAGTGTTAAAATATTTTACTTGCTGCTCACTAATCGAACACTTGGTCCCAAAACCAGGTCTTGATTTTTCTTCTAAAAGACAAGAGGAAGGTGGCCATTCTGATGTCTCTGACCAGACAGAATAATAATAAAATAATAATAACTTTATTTTTATACCCTACCTCCCTCTCCCTGAAGGGACTCGGGGCGGCTTACATGGGATCAGGCCCAACAATACAGTTAAAATGTAACACGTTAAAATGTATCACAACAATATAAAATAAAACAAAATAGAACAACAACAACAACCTAATAAAATAGAAAACAATGATCAACCAATGTCCAATAGCAAAATTAAATGTGGTACTCCCCTCCTTCTGATATTATATTCCTTTTGATGCAGCCTAGAGTCACACTGGCTTTTTAAGCTGCCACATCATACTGTTGACTCACCTACTAAAACACCTAAATACTTTTTATGTGTACTCATGTCAAGCCAGGTGCCTCCTATCCTATATCTCAGCTTTTCATATATTTTTTCTACTGAAGTGTTGCACCTTACATTTCTCCCTGTTGAAACTCATTTAGTTAGTTTTAAGTCAGTACTCTGATCTGTTAGGGTCATTTTAATATCTGATCCTGTCTTCTGGAATATTCGCTATCCCTCCTAATTAGGTGCCATCTGCAAATTTGATAAGCATGCCTCCAATTTCATCAGTCAGGTCATTTATAAAGGTGATGAATAGCACCCAGAATGAAGAGAAGCCTCTGGTAAGAATCCTTAGGGTTCAGTTGGCCAGCCAATTTGCAATCCATCTAACATTGTCTAGTCCACATTTTCCTAGCTTGTTTGCAAGGATAGCAAGGTGAATCTTGTCAAAATGTTTACTGCAATCTAGATATGCTACTTCTACAGCATTCCTTTCGTCCATGCAGCTCGTTTCTCCAGTAGAAAAAGAGATATGGTTATTTTGCCGTGACTTGAGAAACCCATGTTGATTTCTACAGATTATGACATTAATTTTTAACTGCTTGCAGACTGTTTAATGGTCTGTTCTAGAATATTTCTCAATATCAGTATCTGATTGACTGGGCAGTAATGATTTGTGTCCTGTTTTTCCCCTTTTTGAAAATAGGGAGAACATTTGCCCTCATTCACTCTGCTGGAATTTCTCCTGCTTTCCAGGAATTCTCAAAGATGATGGCCAATGGTTCTTAGATTATTTCTGGATGTAGTTCATCTGGCCTTGGAGATTTGAACTTGTTTGCAGTAGCCAAGTATTCCTGTACACTACACCCTTATCTATTATGTGTTACATTTCCCCTACTTTATCATCTGCTTCATTTTTCCCAGATTGAGCACTGTTTTCTTTTTGGAAGACTATTAAGAGAAAGAAGGAGTTGATTAGTTCTGTCTTTGCTTTGTCCTCTGTTAACATTTCATCATCTTCTCCATGCAATAGCCCTTCCATAGACATGGCCGAGACCTTCCATTATAACTCTTTTTGGCATCTCTAAGAAGCCTGAGCTTGTTCTGTGCTTTAGCTTTTCTGACTTTTCCCCTATACATGGTGGTGATTCATTTGATTCCTCTTTGGTGATTTTTCCATTTCTTTTTTTTTAAAAAAAATCCCTTAGTCCCATACAATCTCCTCTGAGGATTGTCAGGGAACACTCTGTGTACTGAATCTTCTAAGGTCAGTTGCATATTATTTAAGGGCTGACATGGTTGTTCCTGTTCCTCATAATCACTAATAAGGGAAAGAACGTTGAATTGATTCTGTAGCTCCAATCTCTCAAAATAATCCACAGCCCTATGTCACATTCATCTAAATGCCTATGTCCTGCATTTGGGAAATTACCTCCACGTCAGAGACATTCCTTGTGTGTTCCTCATTGAGGACAGTCTGTTCCACTTTGTCCAAGAAAGCCTCATATCCCCTAATATGCTGAAAAGTAGCTACACATGCCTCAAGTTGCTGGGATGTTCTCTTCCAAAAGGGAAACCAACGTGAATTTGTGGCAGGTGTAGCTACCCATATCCTCCAGCAAGATCGCAAACATACTACAGCTATTACAGTTGACTGCAGCAGCTTCCTCACCATCCTTAGTAAGCATTGAGCTATGATTCCAGACTTCTTCCTTAAAATCCCCCTAATACATGTCAAGAGAAAATATCTAAGAGCCTCTCCTGTTAACTGAACTCCGGGGAATGGGGCTGCAGTTTTGTGGTTGCTATGTTGCCTTTCAATTACAGATGAGAAGGGGTTTCCCCCCATTTCTCCCCATTTTTCCTTTGGTTTCTGCCCCTCCCCCACAATATTCCCTTCAATCTTCAAATTTCTAGCATAAGAGTGAGATATTAAAGACTGTTCATATCTAGAAACCTATACATTTGTTGTATCTGCATTTCCTTGGTAAGGGTGTCTATACTGTATTTCCAAATACTTAAATGAAATTTTAAGTGAGTGTAATATTGGAAATTTGAGGACTGAAAATTTCATTCCAGGACAAAATTCTTCTCTAGTGAGAAAAGTTACACCCTTGGGTGTAATCCTCAATTGTACAACATCCAGTACTGTGATCTATACGTGCTTTCTCAGAGTAAATTCCATTGTGTACAATGAGGTTTATGCTAGATAAATAACCATAGAGTTGTATGCTAAGCATTTAATTAAATTAGTTATTACTTACTTAATTGCTCAGTTAATTAATTTTCTTTATATCCCACTTTCCTTCCATATGGGACACAAAGTGACTGCATGTTAAAATAGCTGAAACAATCCAGATACGACAAGTTAAAATGGTTAAACAACAGTTTTAAAATATTAATTTAGAGCAATTAAAAACACAGTTAAATGTATTTAATTTAGGTTTTACATCCTTTTTCTGACAGACATAGCAGGGATCAGGGGCGGATGAAGGTAATTTTAAATGGTAAGCAAACATTATTTTGGCGCCCCCCCCCCCCAATCGCTTGATAACAACAGGTATAAGCAGGGCCGAACTAAGGTAATTTAAAATGGTAAGCGAACATTATTTTGGTGCCCCCTCGCTCTCCGGGATCGTGGAGCATGCGCATGCATGCCGGGCGCGCATGCGCTGGGCCAGCTAGTTCTGCGCATGCACCATTGCTGCGGAGGGACTCCAGATGGACCGAGATACCAATCGCCCTAAGTGAGGCCGAAAAGGAGGAACTTTTTGCAGCCGGGACGGAGCCGGGGCATTTTGGGCGATTGGCGTCTCAGTCCAGCTGGACGCAGAAATGACACATGCGTGGAACCTGGCGGCCAGATGCGCCCCTGACTACGTGGCGCCCTAAGCGGGTGCTTACTTTGCCTAATGGTAAATCCGCCCCTGGCAGGGATTTAGAAAAGTATTGTCTAAAGCACAAGTCATATGTGACCAGAATGTTTTCTATTAATATAGTTTAATTTAGAATAAGGAAGACAACTGGAGGGAAATGCCAATTTATGAAAGACAATGGTGGCCATGCTGATTATATAACTTTTCAAAAAAGCAATTTTTCAAAAGGTTTTACAGAAGGATTAATTTCATATTAAAGCTATCTCCAGTTCTCATAATCCATAATCTCTTCAAATATCTCACAAGAAAACAGAGAGGAGAACTCATGCCTCCCAGTTTATGAATGGTTGCCATTGCCCAGAGTGGCATTCTAATCCCACCACCTGGCAACGATGGAGTGTGAAAGTGGTTTTTACCCTCCCCCTCGGGAGAGAGGCAACTAATCAAGAGAGATTGCAAAGCAACATAGAGATAGTTAGCAAAAAAAGGGGGTGCGGTGCCTTTAAATCTCTCCTGGCTTCTGCCTCACCCTTGGAATGCTATATAAATATATAACGTCCCTACTTCATGGATTTTCACTTTTCGCGGGTGGTCCTGGAACACTGTATACCTCTGTATATCTCTGTTATAGGCCTGCAGAAACACATGTGCCCTGATCAGGCTTTACTCAGATAGTTCAACTTGGGAGCAAAGCAGTGCTATCCCACTCTCAATACTTTCCTCATGCAGAAATCCATAGATCTGTACCAGAGAGTTTCCTGCTTATATATTTGGCTGTGCGGCTGCTTTTGGACTATGACTGATCCAGCTTAAGCCTTGTATTTGGCATTCATCTTTCTGCCTGTGGCATGGTTGGATACAGAAGGATTTTCTGAAATGAATCGGGATTTCTGAGGAGTATTTTTTTATTATGCCATTTCTGGGTGGGTTCACTTTGGAGTTTTCTGCAGACCCTGATCTTGAGCTGATTTCAAGCCAGATTTTGCTGCCTGTGTAGATGGAGCCTGAGTCTCTGTTTATATGACGCTGATAAGCAAACAGTGAAGTCTTGTAGAAGAATGCAGTGCAATGCAATGTAACAAAGCACAACAAATGAAGACCTATGTGATCAAAAACAATATAAAAGATCGGAGTTGGGTTAGATCACTTTGTACTTTTTAAATAAAAAAGTGGCATAACACCATGCAGCCACTGTCCTTTGGCTATTCATCTGATATGTTGTGATTTGGTTTTTCTTGTTTTTAGCCGGTATAATGTAATGGAATATGACTCTAGAGCCCAGGGTTTGTTGTATTGCCTCTTGGAGATGCAAATTTATTTGGTGATTTTGAGAAGTCACGTTCTCTCGACCTAAGAGGAATGCAAAGGCAAACCCCCTCTGAAAAAAATCTTGCTAAGAAAACCTTTTGATAGCATTGCCATAAATTGAAAAGGCACAAAACAATCACCACCTTACTTTGCTGGACAATACTACTGTCCCTATAGCCTCAAAACATTTGCAGAAAACTGAAGAGAGTAATAACTTGTTCAATTGCCTATTATTTTTTGCTTCAAAAATACTTTTCTACTGGTATCTTTACATTTGTTTTACAGCTCTGACAACTTGACAGGTATATGCACAGATAGAAATACATCATCCTGCTCATTTGCTTTTTTAATGAGGAAGCTCCACCTAGGTTGAAAACAGCCCCTCTGTCTCTGCCACGTTTATTTTCTTCCAAAGATGTGACGACCATTTGATTTTAAACTCTGCAGGAAGAAAAAGCTTGAACATTTGGAAAAGACTTTTTGTCTCTCCTATGGTGACATCCGAGTTGATTTATACTATGCAGAAATTCCGCAGCCTGTTTAACAAATTTTACTTCCACATTAGTGATCTCAACCAGATGCAGAGCTCTAGGTTCTGACACTGTGCAGATGTAAACATGAAAACACAAATCTCAGCATTGTCAGAAGCTTATTTGATGGCTCCATTTGCAGATGAGTCATTTCCATCACTACCCAAGTTTACAACTGTCCATTTGACAAATTTCAGGGAATCATTAATGCTGGCATAGTTCTGTTTATTATAAATGAATTATAGTTACTTGAAGCAAGTAGATTAAAAATATCCTTATATCTACTTATTTTTAATTGAGTTCTTAATCCCCCTTTCCCTCACAGAGCTCAATGAATTAGTTAGTCTGAGAAATTTGTTGTTATGTGCTCTTATGCTCCCTCCAGTTTATGGCAACTCTTGCATATGTGTTTGTATGGTTTTGTTTTTGGATTTTTTTGCAAGATTAATTTAAAGCCAGGGGGCCTCTGCTGTTTTCTAAGACTGACTTCACACAAAGTTATCCCATGGTTTCTGTAGTTGAGAAGAACTTTGAACCGTGGTTTCCAGGAGCCTAAATCCAACACTCAAACTATTGAATTATGCTGATATAGTTTAAACAGATTTTTGTGGCACAAAAAGCAGAACAATGAGTAACCAAAAATCTAAAGGTTTTGTGCATTGGGTCCTTAGAATTCCCTGTCAGAGAGCTCATCTGGCACCTCTGACCCAAGTGCAAATCCTAGGTTTCCATCTGATGCAGCCATAGCAATTAAAATGAAATCGTAGTGCTATAACATAATAAAAAAGAAGCATGTATGAAAAAAAATCCCATCCCTCCCCATTTTAAAATTATTTTTTATTATTTGTTCTAACTAGAGTGATTGCAAAACAGCAGATGTAGAGTCAATTGGAAAACATTTTAAAAGTAGCTAATGTCTGAACTAAAGCCGTTAATTCAACAACTTAATACTGTAGTCTTTTCACATTCTGTTGTGTTGCATATATGACAGACATTTTAAAACAAGGTGCTATATTTAGCTTACCGTATTTTTCGCACCATAAGGCGCACCTGCTGATAAGACGCACCTAGATTTCAGAAGAGGAAAATTGGAAAAAAATATTTTGGGCCAAAAAGTGGGCCCCAGCTTTGCCTGCTTGAAGCGCGGCCTGCCCACCTGGAAGGGTGGACCCTCCTCGCGCCCTCCGCCATCCCTAAGCCTTTCCCTTGGCCGCCTCCTCCTCGGTTCCGCCTCCTCCTCTGCCTCCGTCACCGCCGTCGCCGCCCGCTCCTGCCCACCGCCCGCCCGCCTCCGCCTACCTCTGCCTCGCTCGCCGCCCGTCGCGCAAGCGTCTGGCGCGTCTGGACGCGCGCCTGCGCGCAGGCGCGCGCCTGGCGCGCTGCTGACGCGCCTGGCGCACCTGGCGCACTGGCGCACTCGGCCTGCGCGTGTATGGGCAGTAGGTCCCGAGCGCCAGGCGTGCCTGCGTCAGCGTGCCAGGCGCGCTGCGCAGACGCTTGCGCGACGGTGGCGAGGGGAGGAGGCAGACGTAGAGGCGGCAGCGGGCGGAGGCGGGCGGGCGAGGCGCGGCGGGTGGCGGAGGCGGCGGGCGGCGGAGGTGGCGGGCGGCGGCGGGCGGCGGAGGCGGAGCCGGGCGGTGGCGGGCGCGACGGAGGCAGAGGAGGAGGAGGCGGGACCGAGGAGGAGGCGGCCAAGGGTAAGGCTTACTATTGCCTCCCCCCCTCTTCGCTCCATAAGACGTGGCTGATTTTTCCTCCTACTTTGGGAGGAAAAAAACTGTGTCTTATGGTGCGAAAAATACGGTATATGCAGGATATCACTATTCAGTATCTCTGTTTCTTATGTGCATCAGTGTGTTCAGTACTACCTCGGAAACTTAAAAGGATTTGCAAAGGTTAGTTTTAGGATTCTATCTCCCAAAATCTCCCAGCTGGCTTGTGAGTTTAGATGAAAACTCCAAGTGTATCATTTCTATGTTCTGTGAAATCTAAGATAGTAAAAATACACTTTCAAGATCAGTTATAAGGTTCAACTAACAGGTTCGTTGGAGTAGAAAGTGGGAATGGTATGGACTTCCAACGGTTGTTGGATTGCAAGGCTACACTGGCAAAGCTAATGGGGAGGAATGCTGGAAGCTGCAATCCATCAATGTGTGGAAATGTGTAGAGGACTGCATGATTTTTGGCCCCAGCTATTATTCTGGCTATTTTGCTGCCATATGCCAGTGCTGTAATGATTTGATGGCTGATAACAGTGATAGAAAGTTCCAAGAACCTCACTACTTGGCGCGAAAAGTTTGTTTATTTCTGTATTGCCATGTATTCCTCTTGAATGACCTTTGTCTTTAGTCCAGCAGATCCCCCCCCCCCCCAGTTATGAAAGAGTCAAGCCAGGTGGTGCACACTTTAACTACATCAAACTGAATTCCATGTCATTTTGTATTTCTCAAATCTTGGCTCCATATCTTCTGATGTCCGCACATCTTGGTTTATACTTACAGGTTTCATATCTGTTTTATAATAAAAGCAATAAATTAAACAGAAGCAGAACAGAAAAACAAGTTATAAATGATTCTTAATATCTTCCATATGTTTCTGTTAGCTTTCAGGTTTTGCAGTAATTTTGCCTAATACCTCTGGCAAAAAAATATATGCTCGGAGTTGTAGGTCTTCAGATTTTTTTATGCTTCATTGCAATTTAGGCAAATTTCTGCTTTGGCACTCTTGACTTCTTGAACTCACTATGCAGAATCTTCTGTGTTCACAATACACTGCTAGTGTTTGCCTTGAAAGCTGTTTGCAATTCCTAGTAGGGAGAGGCTAGTTATGAAATGAGAACATTTTTGGCTGGGGATAAATTAATATTTAGGGCAATGAATTTCTTTTTCTGTTTTTGGCAGCTTGATTTTTTTGCAAAATTTTCAATTGTTTCCTTTGGTGCTCTTCTCATCTGAGCAATTGGGAATGGGTGTGGAACCCCCTGCCATACCCCCTCTCCTCGTTTATCTTGTATTGAACTTAAGAGTTCCTACAATTGCTTCAGGAACAGCTTACATAACTGTTGACATGTGAACCATAAATGACACAGTGAAATAGCTCCTCGTTCCTTTCTTGTGTTTTCTTTCCCTGGGATTTGCATCATTTCAACAGGTTTCATAAAATAGGCTACAGGGAAAGCAGTGAATCAACAAAACACACACACTTAAAAAAAAAGAAAAGCTTCTTATCCCTCACCCACTTCCCACACAGGCATCTTGCAGATTCTTCAGAATTTCCCTTGTCATCAAGAGATGATGACTTTTGCCTTTCCCCCTCTAATAAAGATTATAGTGTTTGCTTAGATTTAGGTTGTGTTTACACTGGCTGGTAAATCCAGGATAAACCTAGAGCAGAAATGTCCCAGATTGGCCTTGAAGGTGGTTTCTCAGGCCCCTTCTAGCCTGCCAGATATTCCAATTTACCAAAGCAGAAAATCCACATTATCTGATTTGGCGCATCCAGACAGGGACCATAACACGGGAGGTCCCGCAGTTTTACTGGAGACGTTCAAACGATCTATCCAGTAAAACCGAATTAATTTGGGACAAAGCAGGAAAACCCTGCTTTGTCCTAAATTAATTAGGTACTGGATTAGACTCGGGTGTTCCTGAAAGAACTGGGTCAAATCCAGTATGGGCCCTGTGGGGACTGCCCATTTGGTAGTCCTAGGACTATCGAAGTGGCAGTCCACACAGTCCTCTTGAGTTTTCTGGGCTGAAAACCCTGAGGGCTTTCGGCCCCTCTCCAAAACCCTTTAAAAACCCTTAAAAATAAAATAACATACCCATCCACCAAGGAATACAAGACAGCTAGATAAATGTAAAAAGGATTGTAAAAACGAGCTTCTCTGTTAGAGCTTCTTTTCATGTCAACATATTTTCTCCAGGTCTGAAAAAATAGTTCAGTGTTGAATTAGATTGATCCATGATATCCGAAGCTGACTTACATTTCAAGTGTTTTCTTAGGGTGGAAATTCAGAATGACATACACAGATTCACACAAATTTATTTTTGGACAGAATTCACTGAAAGATTTTGTAAAAAAAAAAAACCCCAAAAAAACCCTTTGCTGCTTCTTGTTCAAAGAGTTTCATGAATACCAGAAAGCTCCTTGATTCTCCATGAAGACAAATATTCTCCCATAATTTCCATTCTTACCCACTGTATAACTTTTTTTAAAAAAAAATCATCAAATTCAATGAAACAGATACTCTGTTTGGAGACCTGTAATTTTTCAGCTGAAGTTCAACTCCCTTCTACTATGCAGATAAAGCATAATAAAAGCACCTCCGGAGTGGTGGGAAGGAAATGGGTTTTGGAAGCAAGCAAGGTGAGGGAAAAATATCTGGTGGTGAGGGAGGTGAGGGAAAAAAGCTTTTGACAGTAAAAGGGGGGAGCTTTTGGCGGTGAGGGAGGTGAGGGGCCAAGGGGGTGGGGAAAAGACTTTTGGAGACAAGGGAGGGAGGGGGAGGAGTAGGAAAGAGGAGGGAAAGCTTGGATGGGCAGGGGGAGAGAGAGGAAGGGGGAGTAGAGAAAGGCAAAGCCCCTCAGTATACTTTGCGGAGCCCCAGGAGCTCTGCGGAACACACTTTAGGAACCACTGATCTGGATTATCTGCTTTGATTATCTGGTTAATGGCAGTGTAAACACAGCCTATGACTCAATTTTTGACCTTCAGCTAGTCCACTATCACAACCAAGTACAGATTTAAGTACCTTATCTGCCAAATATGAGAGATAAACATTCAAAACTATAAGTGACTCTCCCTTCTTCCACTCTGTGGCTTCATGTTTTATTTGTTTAAGGCATTTATTTGTCATTGCTTGGCCCACCTGAGAGCCATGTCAATGCATAACTGATAATAATATTATAAAAACAAAATAATCAAAAGGCTATTTTAAACATTCCAAACCCCTCTTTTTAAAAAGACGGTGTTCTCTTCCCAGCTCTTTCCCATTATATGTCTCTTCTTTTCTCAGCAACCTTCTGCAGCTGCTCCTGGCCAAGAGCCACTCCTCCCAATCACGCAAGCAAATTTGCTTCTTTCAAACTCACTGTTGCTGCTTGTGACACTTTTAAAGTCTGTAAAGCAATAAAGTTTATAAAAAGCAATACAGATTGTAAATTAAGCTTATCTTTATTTGCAGAACAGTCATAAAATGGAAAGCAATAAACATGCTAACAGGACCTCAGTATGTAAAAATGATGTCTTGTTGAGAACAAGCATGGTGTAATTATTTGAGTATTGGACTATGTCTCAGGAAAGCAGGTTCGACTCAGTCATGGAAACGTAGGGCCCTTCTATACAGCTTTAAAATATGGGTCAAAAAACGCCAGGTTACCCTGAGGCGTCCAGATGATATTTCAGGGTGATCCATTTCAAATTGGAGTGAACCGAATTTACTCAGTTTAACCCAGTTTTTAAAATTACCTCTAAAGATCCAGACTCTCCCTGAAGGTCCAGGTCTTTGGAGGTATGGGGCCAATGGAAACAGACTCCTGGGATTACCTTCTGCGATCCCAATGCCCGTTTCCACAGCAATTACTCCTCCCCAGGCTTAGGCAGCCTGGAAAAGAGGGATGGTACTGCAAGCCTTCCCCTCCTTCCATTTCCCTCTCAACTTATTGGAAAAATGCTCATATTGAGGCCTGGAGCCCTTTCCCCTCTCCCTCTTCCCTGGAAGAGCCAACACAGGACCTTGGAGGTGGATTCCCCTCTCCCCTCCCTCTGTCGAGTCTTCTGAGGGTGGGGGGGATGGGACTCCAGGCCTCAAAAGGAGCCTTCCTCTGGTAAGTTGAGAAGGAAATGGAGGCAGGGAGGGGGAGGCTGGCAGTGCACTTGCCTGCCCCTGCTGATTTCGGATGAGTACAAAAGAACATCCAGTTGCCCCCCCCCCTCTGGAAAATCCTGGAGTTTGGGCCAGCTGTGTGGCCTCCATCCCAAGAGGAAGTGGGATTTAAAATCCCAAATCTTTTTGGATTTTTGGCCTGTTTGGAAGGGCCCCCACTGGACAAGTCACTGTTCTCAACCTCAGAAAAAGACAAATTTGCCAAGAAACCCCTGAGAGAGCTATTTTAGGGTTGCCACAAACTAGAAATGACTTGAGGAGCTATAACAGGCTCTGTTGCATTTGAGCACTGAAACACCTTTTCACCTAACACAACACCACACCAGAGTCCCGTAATTCTATCTAAAAATGTTCATTAAAGAAAGTAGATTAAAAGGGGAAAAAGAGCAATTCCAAAAGGGTCAATAGAATAGAAAATACAAAACAGCAATAATAAAAAAATGACAAGGACCATAAAGCCAAGGAAACCAAAATCCACAGTAGTACTCCAAACATAAATACATGAACATGAAAACAGGAACTTTTCCAAGGTAACCTCTTCAAGAAAACAAAGGCACGATTCAGAGCAGGAAACTTGAGAATATTTGCACCAAAAACTTAAAAGCAGAGACAGGAGAAAAATCTTCCAAAGCAATGTTGTCTCTGAGAGGCCTGAAACAAACCACTTAATTTAAGCCCTGTAAGACACCCATGATATCATGCCTGACACATCTGGACTTCAGAGTCTTACCTCTGAGCCTCCTAGAATATCTAGTTTGCCTGTTTTTCACTCCCTACATTCTCAAATCTAATCTTGTTTCCCTGGAAAACTCATCTGCCCAAGGCCTTTTCTCAAAGGAACTGGAACTTTCACTTTCCCCTGTTGCCTGGGAATGAGCACAAAAATCCAAAACATCAGCCTCGTCTGCCTGCAATTCTCTTCAATCACACACAGACTCCTCACTTTGAAACCCATCATCCCCTCATTCTCTGAACCTTCAGAAAAATTATCTGATGCTTGCCAGATTACAACAGACACTCCCTTGTGTTTCCCTTGTTCTACAATTATGGAAAGAAGGGGAAACTTAAGAATGATGAAAAGAGTGAAACCCCTAAGTGATATTTCCACATCCTGAAAGCTACATGCAAGACTGAGAAAAAAAAAGATGCCAAGTGGAAACCTAAATGTTCTAGTTTGATAGTAAATAAGTGGTGGGTACTAGCAGTAAGGTTTTTGGGGGTCACTAATAAAGTTTTTGTGGCCAGTGGATATACCTCAACTTAAAGCAGGCAGTGTGAGACTTACCAACAAAAATATAATTTGAGACTCAAACTAATTTTTTTTGGTATGCTTCAAACAGCAAAAAATAATTTGGGGTTTTCTTAATGGTTGAAAGCAAAGAGAGAGCATGGCAGCTTTGATGCTATAATCTGTTCAAAAACACCGGGAACTAAATTTTGGAATATGCACCAAAGAAGCTAAATTCCAGGTAACCAGAAGGCTTGAAGGTTTTGAGATTCAACAGCAAAATTGTCAAATATATAATCATAAACAGTAGGAAGTGCTTGATACTGAACTGGTGGTACATGTCACATAGTAGTTGGCATACTATTAGTGACAGTTTAAGTTGTATGTCACACACCACACCATTTTTAAAACCCTTTTCAATAGCCTTATGCAATAAAAGTATAAACAGAATGGCATATGTGAGACAGTAGTGGATAAAGAGTACATAAAATAGCATACAAATGTATATTGCCTCTGTACATTGCCTTTGTGCATTGAAGCTTTGAGCCATGCACACATGTGCCTATCACATGTACAGAAATTGTGTATTATAACTCCACTAGTGGATTATTACATTATGCTGAAGTGATGTAGGACCTCAACCATTGTCATACATAAATAGTACTGTTTAATATGTAGGTAAGGGGGAAATATGTAAATTCATGACTTTTTGGTGAAATAATATAACTAAAGCAGAATATATATCAAACAAAATCAAAATGATGATGTTAAACTCTCTTGCATAGTATGTACTGTTCTCTATTTAGGTGTACATTCCCTTCTCATATTCAGTATATGATTAGAAACTTGAGAAAACACATTACATAATTTAAAAGATATTAACAGGGAACTGATAATTGTTTTAAGGAAGGGGTTGGGAGGGAGGGCTCAAATCATTTTTTAAATCTCTTTGCTGAAATGTTGTGTTGTTTCAGTAGTTCCAGGCCTCTTCTAGGGTTCTTGTGATGCCAGATCCTGACATATGTTACATATTTGCATGATGCAGGAGATGGTATACAACATAGAAGCATTCTAGCCCTTTCTTGTAACATTTTTGACATTTCTTTACAACTAATGCAAATACTGGATTGCCAAACAGATTTTGCTTGGTTGGTAATTCAATCCCGTATTACTGGGAGTCTTTGGATTGAAGTACATCTCACCTAGACAAGGCCAATGGAAAGTGGATTTCCAAGAATTATATAGTAGAGATGCAAACAAAGAAAATGTAAGTGCACAATCAAGATCTTCTCCCTTCATCCCAGAGTAATGAGAACACTAAATTATTTAGAATTTTGAGAACAATGTGAAAAGCCCAACAGAATTTCTCATACTGGGGGGAAATGATGTTAAAATATCAATTGAAAATTTAATGTATTGAAAAGTAAAGTGATACATATTAAAGCAAAAAAAGAAATAAATAAATAATAATAAAACTTTATTTATACCCTGCCACCATCTCCCTGAAGGGACTCAGGGCGGCTTACATGAGGCCAAGCCCAATGACACATCAATAAAACAATACAGCAGCAAATAATAAAACAATACAATCAACAAATCAATATAGCTGACATATAAACAATGACACACAATTAAAAACCATTCAAAACTGACCCTGAGCTGGCCATGACTAATAAATAAAGAGGTCTTAACCAATGTTTGTTTGTGGAAAATATTATTACTATTAATATTATATATGTTATATACCATATTTTCTGGTGTATAAGACTACTTTTTAACCCAAGAAAATCTTCTCAAAAGTTAGGGGTCGTCTTATATGCAGGAGTAGCCTTATATGCGGGAGTAGTCTTATACATGGGTGTAGTATTATAGAGCGAGTGCTGAAACTTCCAATCCGGATTGGAGAATCTGTGGTTGCTGCATATGGTGGGGGGAGCTCAAAAATGGCAGTGGCTGCGTCCTTGCCGTATGCAGCGACTGTATGAAAGCTTCTACTGTACAAGTACGGTAGAAGAAAATCCATTCATCAGGATTCGTGGACTTAATGCAGTCCAGATGAAGTGAAGGGGTGCCTCACCGGGAAGGTGTAAGTGAAGGGTGGAGCAAGCTGCAGGCGTCTGGGGCACCCAGGGTATGGAAAAAAGAGATGGAGTGGCTCTGGGCCCTGAAACACACACCTCTTTTACCTGTCTGGCCTGCCCTTGTATCCTATTATTGTACCTCTGCCTCTCAGATCTTGCTCCTGAAGACTGCAGTGAAGCGGTGTAGGTGCGCATGTGCGAGGTCTGAGAGGCAGAGAAGGAGGTACAGTAATAGGAAAATTACCATATTGAAATAAAATCTGATGCTTTAAATTTTTTTATTTGGTATGTGTTGGAAGAAGGGTAGTCTTATATGGCGAGTATATCCCAGACTCTATATTTTAACTGGAAAAGTTGCAGGTCGTCTTATACATCCAGTCGTCCTATATGCTGGAAAATATGGTATGTATACTTGTATTTTGCGCTGAGCACCCACCCAAAATTTAAGAAATTTTGTGAAATGACATTAATTAAACAGGGATTATGGTTAAATCAGAAATGGCCAAACTTAATAAATTAAATTGGGCTCCAATATTAAAGGAATGTAAAGTTTAGCCTTTAATCATATATTTATCCATCCATCTATCTATCTATCTACAGGTATCTATCTATCTATCTATCCACATACACACACAAACCAGAAAAATGAGAATCAAAGAGTTGTAGATGGAAAATAATATTACTATTAGTGTTGTATGTATATGCTTGGGTTTTGTCCTCAACACCCACCCAAAATTTAAGAAATTTTGTGAAACAGCATTAACTAAATAAGATTCAGATGGGCAAGAAAAAAGGGATTGCTATGTAGAATTATATAGATTTGCTGTAATACAAAATAAGAGAAAGCATGATAATGTTAAAATGATATAAATACTTACCTATTAACAATTTAAATTAAAACTGTAGAATTTTCTTGGTAGATATTAATAAAAGAGTATTTAAGAAAAAAATTATGTTATGAAAAATTAAGATCAATTTTCATTGAAGAAGAATTAGAAAAGAGTATATGAAGGAGACAAAGTGAGAAGACACAAGAAGATACACCCAATAAACTTGAAATTAAAATGGTTAGAATCTTCAATATTTTATGAAATGTGTGCTAAAGAAATAGAGATGAAGGCTTAAATGTAATAATAATGAATTTGTAAAACAATTTCCTATACCCCTACAACCCTCACACTTTTGGTTTTCTCTTTGCGAAATATTAGATTTTTGTAAAGAGACAACTAACCAATAACAAATCTATTATCCCCATTTTTTTTAGTTTTCCTCCCCCCTCCCCCCACCCCACCCCACTCTCCTAGTAAAAGTTTAATAAAATTTATTTGGAAGTAAAAACAGAAAGAGATCTTGAGTTTTTATAGAGAGCTCATTGAAAATGTAGGTCTAGTCAACAGCTACTATAGAAAAAGAAAAATTCAATGTTAGCCATAATTAGAGAAGGAATAAAAATAAAACTTCTAATATTATGCTTCCCTTATATGCACTCATGGTGTAACCATATTGAGAATACTGTTTAAAGCAAGTGCAGTTCGACCTCTATATTTATTTGGGAGGGGGGATACATTCCACACTAGGCTGTAGTTCCATATGATCAACTTGCATTGAATTAACCCATTTCCAGTCCCAAAAAAACATATAGTTGCTTTGGAAAACCTAGGTCCTCTGACACAACTACATATACAGTAATGTCCAGGGAATATTTATTATAGACCCATCTGGAGGACCCAGCAAATACGTAGATAATCATTTTCCTCCTGGATTCAGGTAAGTGAAACCATTGATACGGGTTCTGTAGTTATGGGGGCCTTACTGTATTGGGTTACTAACGGAGTATACGGAAAAGTTTGACTGGGCTTTGTGTGCTGCTTTTCTCTTTATTGTTATGGTTGAAAATGATTTTCTATTGTTTAAAATTATATGTATTTTAACATGTATCTACGGGCCCATTTACATAGGCATAAACTCTGTGGTCCCCGTCCCCCCAGATTAGCCTGAATAGTGGGCAAGGGAGGCTAAGGGGACAGTGGCCATTCACCCCACCATGCTGATGCAGGGAATGTGCCCCCCACCCCAAATGTCAGGGTTTTGGACTTCTGTTAGGCCACAAACCAGAGAGAAAGTGGCATTTTAAATGACATTTTCCCTTGGGTATTCAGAGTGTTGGGAAGGGATTCATCTTATTTGGAGGAAAAAGCAGAGAGAAACATCTTCTTACCGTTGTGTTTCATTCCCTTCTTTTAAAAAGAAAAACTGATAATATATTCATCCATGAGGTACTTTGTCTGTTTCTGCAGAAATCCTCCACATTCTGAGCTATCACACGGGCAAGTATATTGACTGCCCTCCCCATTCTGTATTGTTTTTTTTATATCTGTAAAAAGAGAAACTTTGCAAATGCAGAAGTCATTATATTATCATTGTCATTATAATTACATTTGTCAGATATTTGATATGTGGATATGTAAAATTTTAAACTAAAGCCCGATTACATACTTGTAAATTCTTGCAGGGCTTTGAAAAAGACCATCCCTGATATTTCCAATTATTTGTAATATAAAAGGGAAAATACAAAATTAACCTGGGAAATCCCAGGTCTAAAAATAAGGAGAAAATATAGCAACAATAAACTGGTAAAATATCAAAATTGTGCAATTCCTGAAGAATATGTTTTTAATTAAAGTAAAGGTTTTATGGTGGAAAAAAGCAGCAATGAGGCACAATTCAAGATTATCCACAGGACTGTCCACACATTGACATCACTACAAAGATCTTAAACAAGGGAAACTAAAATAACTGCCTTCTGCACGAATTGGGAACTCTGAAGATGATTACTCCTCAACTCCAAAAACCTTTGTTTTTTCACACTTTAAGAAAACATTTTAAAGATGGAGTGCTACAGGGAACATGGAAAGTAGTCTTGTGTCATTTGATAGGCTCCATGGGATTGCATCTTTAAAATGTTTTCAAACTGTGTAGAAGTGGGGGGATCCTGTGTCTGATGAGGTCTTGGTCTTTTTCATGGAGGAGCAAAAATGTTGACTTCCCTATTTTTCCCCTGTGGAAGCCACACAGCAGAACAAAAGCAGAACGAGAGAGAGAGAGAGAGAGAGAGAGAGAGAGAGAGAGAGAGAGAGAGAGAGAGATTCCTTTGTCATATAAAGCTCTTACACCATTTAAATGTTTCCTGAAAATATTTTGGCTTTCTCTATCTGCTAGGAATTTATTTTAATTAAAGGCTGCTTCTCAGTTAATTTGTTGTAGTATCACTGTGAATGCAGAACAGAACTTAGATTTCATATTTTAGAGACAGCGCACTTATGAACATGCAAATGCAGTCTTCTTCTGCCTACATAGTGCACAACAAGATCACTTCAATCTGAGCATCAGTGTCGCAGAACCTTGAAGTATTGAGAAAAGCTACCTCACAGCATATGTTGAGTGCTAACAAAAATTACTGCAGAAAAAAGGCTAGGTTTTATTAGTGCAACTCACTCAAGGATGATTCTGAGTCATAATGCTGTAGTAGAACTGTTCCTCGTCAGATTTTGTCTCCTTCCTGCATGCAGGAATCAAAATGGCTGCTGAACGTTTTTCTTTGTAGCTATGCAAGGTAAAATGATCCCCATGATTTTCTCCTTCACCCCTGCTCCATAGTTCCTGCATCGCAGAAAATAAGACATTGAAAAACATCTACAGTACATCTAGAATTTTTGTATTAGCTGGACTGTCTTCCCTTTGGTAATTTTGCTCCTTCACTTGCTACTCCTTGTCTTGCAACCTGAACTCCTAAACTTCTAAATACTCAATTGACATTTTAAGTAACTGGAATGCTAGAAGTTTGGGGGTTGAAGAAAAATTTCATGGTTGAGGGGATAGTATACAATTTTAATTTCATAAGAAGCAGTCTCATTTTGTGCTTTCTGTTCTACCTCTGGTTCCTGCTGTGACATTTTTAGTCATGCCATCACAACAGCTATTACAATGCCTGAAAACACAATCATGGATGAGGGAGTGCAAATTACTTCCCCTTTCCATTATTTTGATTGAATCAGCCTTTGCTCTGGACATTTTGCAAGCAGAGTACCTACTTGTAAATGCCTTCCGTGTATCTGCAGTAACTTACTCTGAAATAAAATGCTCATAGGACAGATAGTATGCAGCCTTAGTTATTCCTGAAAAGGTTCAATCTCAGTTGCATCGCTCAATATTGTATGTGCTTGTTCATTGGTTTCCTATTGCAACTTTTCTATACAGGAGTGTTTGTGATTTGGTTTGGTCAAATCATGCCATTCGGGGCTCAATCTCCCCTTGCCTATAGGGTCCAGGGAAGTTAACTAGATGTACAGTTCTGTGGATGTTTTTAGAAGAGTCTTCTATTGTACTACTTCCTTGCCTCAAACACACAATTTTATGGTGGTTTCAGAGTTGTCGTGATTCAATGGCACTTCTTGTATGTCTGATACAACCTCTGCTGTGTATTTTCTTACCCACACACTAAAATAAATCCATTAAAAAGAGAAAGACAGAATGTTTGCATAATGCCTGTCTGGAATAAATGGCTACTTGTACACATCTAGCCATCCTTTTGTTAAAGTTCTGTAATGTTCTGTATCATTACAAACACCAGGGATGACAAGCAGATTGCACATATTTAACTTCAAGTTACCTGTTAATTTACAGTGACCTTGGGGACTTTGTAGTATACTCCTATGTGAAACATTACTCAGAGGTGGTCTGCTATTGCTTTTCTCTGAAATATACACTACAATATCTGGCTTTTGTTTATGGGCCCCCAGTCTAAGAATCGATCAGGGCTTACCCTGTTTAGCTTTCAAAATCAGATGGTGTCTGGTGCCTTCAGGGTGATTAAGGCTTGACAAACAAATTATTTAGGATGAATTTTCTCTTAAGCTACTACTTTTATGTAGAAAATTATCTGCACATCATGTGTACATTGCCACGTGTGGTTTCAACTCTGTCCTGTGACAGCATTTATTACCTACCCAGAAGTGATCTCTGTTTAGGATGTTCATGTATGAAACAACCTAAAATTCAAGGATTAAATATCATATGGAGCCTTTGAAGATATAAACTTTTAATTTTATTGTGCATCAAGAATTATTCCAGTAAATCCTAGTACTGTGTAGAGAAGGGGAGAAAAGGGAAAGAAGAGGATGATTTTGAAATAGAGCAAGACCAATCCCTCTGTATAAAATCCATATCTTTTCAAATGTTGATTTTTCTCACAGAAGCTGGTTTTGTTTGTTATCAGACACTGACTATACCAATAAAGCAGAGATGAATTGTTCTCAAACAATATTTTTCCACTGGGGAAAATCAGGAATAAGGAACAAATTAGAAGGTAAGGAACACATTTTTCTAGCACGTATCTATTTCTAGCGCTGTGGTCTGCTTTTCTGTAGCGACAGCAAGAACATACAGATAAGTTGGAGGTATTGCAAATGTATTAAAGAAATAAATCCACATCTTTCAAAAAAGCAAATTATCTGAAAAAAGGATATTGAACATAATATTCAGCCTTGTAAGTGGTGAGTGACATTCTGGGTCAGGCAAAATAATGGATATTTAACCCTTACTTGAACTCCTTGCTTTGCTTCTTTGTGCTACATATAGAATACAGCAGTGGAAACAAAAGTAACTGTAGGAACACAATACTGACAGAATTCTAGAAAATGGATAGCTTTGTCTAGTGTTGGAATTCTTCCCATGCTGTTGAGTAATAAGAGTGGCATTGGTACAGCACTACTTCTTAAACTGTGGAGGTTGGGCAAGTTTTCCCTTCAATGTGCCCATAATTTTTTGTGTGCCCATTAGCTTTTTTCTTTCCTAGAAGCTCTCCAGAGACTGGCAATAGATTGTCAGGGATCAAAATTTTGAGTAATATGGTCTAGGGAACATGCCACAGGCAGGGTTTCCATCTTCAAAAGGACCAGCAGTAGGCCTTGTTGTGAGGCGGAAAATGCATTTTGATGGTAGGAAATATGGGCTGGAGAATCCCCAGGAGTCTGAAACTTCAGGCTGAGGGAAGGAATGTTGGTATAATGTAAACTCAGCCCCAAATACTCATGAAGGACTCCTTGATGAAATTGGAATTAAGATTAGACATTTTGTGTGCACTTGTTTTTCTTTATCTGAGCCATTTCTTATTAAAGGCAAAGAAATGGAAAATGCCTACTTTGTGGAATTGGGATGGGGCTCTCCGGGCATCGTTCATGTTCCATACCAGCATGACTTCCTTTGAGATTGTTTTTTGTTGTTTGTTGAATGTGAACTGTATGTACATGCATTAAGATGTGCAAATTCTGAGTTGTAGTTGACTATGTTACTTCAGAATGCAGATGGAAGATATTTAAAACATTGCTTATCTGCAGCAAAACTCACTGCAAATAGAAAGCTAACATTTCAAGATGCACTAGAATCTTACTTCATTGTTTTTCTTAAAGAAAATGCACGAGGTTTTAAATGTTTTATTCATTTTTTGAGTGAAGCATTAAAATGCCATGCTTGCATTTTGAATGGTCTATCAAGTTACTTCAGCAGCCTGTCTCCAGATTTTTCTGTATGTATAGAATAGGCCTTTTATCTCAAATTTATGGTGACTAACTTGAGAAATTCCAGCTTGCTTCCAACTTGAGAAATCTAATGATATTCGTTTTTAAATAATGCAGACACGCCATTATTGCAAAAGCCAAGGATGCTCAGACTGTTTGGTGCTAATTTCAGTTTGAGCTAATAAAATACAATTCAATTTGAGCTAATATAAAATTTGAGCTAATAAAAAAATTCAGTACACTTCTGTTCTACTCAATAACTGGAGCTATCTGGAAAATTCACAAAACAGAGATTACAAATAATAAAACAACACAAGTAATAAAATACAGTGGTTTAAACACCACTGAATTGTTAGCTTCAACTGGTATGGATTCATAGAGAGAGCATAGTGCAGCAGGCTTATCAATGATAGATTCCCCTTGTCGTTGTGTGCCTTCGAGATGCTTTCCGCATATGATCACCTTAAGACGAACCTTACACATGTACTTAGATACTTAAATCATAAGGAAATGCATTCAATCTAATATCTGATATCCATGTGATTGTTATATAATAGGTATGGACAAACTTTTTAGAAAGGGGACCACTTGCTGGGGCAGGCCTGGGTAGGCGGGCTGGGAGGGCGAGGGGGAGAATTTCACATGTGGTTGTGAGGGGCTCCTGAAAGAACTGTACTCAACTCAGCAGAGAAAAAAGAGGGTGGAGTATTGGCCACCCTGCATTGTCTCCTAGCATACATGTCTTTCCTAATTAATATTTTTGTAATCTTGATCACACGTTATGTTGATTGGTCAGGTGTATCCCAGCTTTCATCTGTGAAATGTTGGATGGTGTGCATGGAAAGCTGATGAAAGGCAAAGAAATTGCTCCATGCAACATGATAAACTACTCGGCTACAACACTTTTCCAGATTAGTTTGCAATGGAAATACAGCACCTAATAATAGCACAAAAGGATCTATCACTGAATCATAACATATTTTTCTTTTGTTTGTGGCATAACACAATATGCTGGGGGAAAAGATGTGTTGAAAATTTGGAATTTATACAGCTAACACTAAATAAGCAGATATTTTCTCATAGAGGAGGCGGGTTCATTCCTCTCTCTCTCTCTCTCCTCTCTCTCTCCCTCCCTCTCCCTCCCTCCCTCCCTCCCTCCCTCCCTCCCTCCCTCCCTCCCTCCCTGCAAGTCTCTTATGCCAGGAGTGCAGTCATGGTTATTGGAAATGAGAGTGTTGCCCCGAAAGTTAAGTTTTGTCCCCCCAATGAAATTTCCCTCTATTCTCAAACTGCTAGCAAACAGTGAAATGTTTATTTATCATGTTAGAGGTGAATTGAAAATACAGTTATAATGTATAGAAAAACCACAAACAAAGTTAAAAACTTGGTAAAGGTAAAGTTTTTCCCCTGACATTAAGTCCGGTCGTGTCCAACTCTGGGGTGTGGTGCTCATCTCCATTTCTAAGCCAAAGAGCCGGCGTTGTCCATAGACACTTCCTAGGTCATGTGGTCGGCAGAACCACATGGAGCGCCGTTACCTTCCTGCCGGAGCGGTACCTATTAATCTACTCATGTTTGCATGTTTTCGAACTGCTAGGTTGGCAGAAGCTGCGGCTGACAGCAGAAGCTCACACCGCTCCCTGGATTTGAACATGTGACCTTTAGGTCAACAAGATCAGCAGCTCAGCAGTTTAAGCCACTGCACCACTGGGGTCTCCTTGACATAAAAACTTGACATTATACTAAATTTTCTTTGACCAGAAGCTGGCCACTTTGAGTGCCTTTGGTTCTCCATTGTTCATCTGGCAGGGCTCAGACTACAGTGTAATAAGTGGTCTGTGGTTTGCTCTTCTCCACACTTGCATGTTGTAGACTCCACTTTGTAGCTCTCATGGTGCCAGTGCACAGTCTGTTCAGCACCTTCCAAGTTGCCCAGTCTTCTGTGTGCCCAGGAGGGAGTTTCTCATCCTGTACCATTTCATTTCAGTGGAATACTGAAAAATCATCCACACTGAGAACTCTTATATTTACTGTGTTTACATTCCTTTAGTAACTCTGTGGTCCCATTTCTTTGGATGTCTAAAGTATATTTCTAGATGATCAACTAAAATTTTAAGTCAATGTAAAGCTAGAAATTTGGGGACAGAAGGGAAGACAGAACGAAGGGAAAAGAACCCACTCACTTTACCACCTCTATAGCTGCGTTCTACTTTGTGCTTTCCATTAAATGCCCTGCTATAGCACTATTATTTCACTTTAACTGCAATAAAAACGATACGTGAAATTCTGGAGTTTGTAGTTTAGTGAGGCCTAAGAACCTTCTGACTGATAATTCTGTTTGACTCACCACTAAACTGTAAATCCCAGGATTCCAAACAATGTTGCAATTGTAGCTTTAAAATGGAACAGTAGCACTATAAAAGTGTAGTGTGATGAGCCCTTCTAGAGAATGCCTCACTTGACCACAGCAAGTCTGGGATACAGATCCTGATGGAGTAAAAGAGGGATTGTTGCACTGCATAAGCAAATGCCTGCTACTTGTGAAACATTGGAACGCACCCACGATGTATCATTTCTGAAGAATCTTTCCCAGCATACCTTATACTGCAAAAAATAATCATACACCAAGTTGCAGTGAAAGATAATTGCGACAGCTTGTAAAACTGCTTTTAAACCTGTCAAACCGCAAAAGTTGAGGAGGTTCTTATGGGATGGTATTTCTGTTTTTATACAAAATTAAGAAATTGGTTATATAACGAAAATTCATGTAGATAAGGCTCTGAAAGTTGAGTAAGAAAAGAATGGGAAGGGTGTGCATCCTGCTATATGGCAATTATAAACATCATTTATTATGTAGTCCTCTAAACAAGAATACACTTTAGTATGTGCATAAAGTTGTAGTGAGGGATGGAAGCAGAGATAGAAAAGTTATAGTACTCTTGAATATTTGGGTTTATCTATAAAGCCCCTGGTGGTGCAGTGGGTTAAACCGCTGAACTGCTGAACTTGCTGACTGAAAGGTCATTGGTTTGAATCCAGGGAGCAGGGTGAGCTCCCACTGTTAGCCCCAGCTTCTATCAATCTAGCAGTTTGAAAACCTGCAAATGTGAGTAGATCAATAGTTACCGCTCCAGAAGGAAGGTAACTGTGCTCCATGCAGTCATGCTGGCCACATGTTGTTGGAGATGTCTATGGACAATGCCAGCTCTTTGGCTTAGAAATGGAGATGAACACCACTTCCCAGAGTTGGGCATGACTAGACTTAATGTCAGTGGGAACCTTTGCCTTGTATCTAGGGGCTGGCAAAGCAACCGTCATGGACTAGACTTTCACATCACTGTGAAAACATGGGAAAAATTATTTAGCAGTATGAGTAGAGGGAGGCAAGATGAAGTTTTACTCACTCCACAAGATCTTAATGGTCTACCAAACTGGCCCCCTGTCTCAACATCTGAAATCGGCAGACTCATTTCCGAACTCAAATCAGGCAAAGCCCCAGGAAGTGATCATATGCCCTCTGAACTGCTGAAAGCAAACTCTGAGTGGTGGGCACCAGTCCTAGCAGTCTTGTTCACATGCATTGATCGATCTGCCTCTATACCAGCTGACTGGGGGCTTGCAATAATTGTCCCCATTTACAAAAAAGGCAACAGATCAGATCCTGCCAACTACAGACCAATTAGTCTTCTAAGCATTATCAGCAAATTGTATGTTAGTCATCTCCTAGACAGACTATTAAGTTGGTTGGAGGAAGAAAACTTCTTAGAAGATGAACAAGCAGGTTTCAGAATCGGACATTCAACTGTCGATCAGGGCTTAATATTCCAGGGCCATCTATTCCAGTTCAAAGCAGATAATGTGGGATTTTCTGCCTTGATACTCTGGGATATAGAGTTGTGTGGAAGAGGCCAGTTACTGTTAAACAAGCCTTTACGGTATGACTCCTGTATCCATAGAGCAATCTACAGTATGACTCCTGTTTCCAAATTACATGGCTGTACTTATCCACATTTCCACTTATTCACTCAGGCCCTTCCACATGCTGAGTTATATGGCAGTGTGGACTCAGATAATCCGGTTCAAAGCAGATATTGTGTATTATCTGCCTTTATATTCTGAGTTATAATGCTGTGTGTTATAAGAGGCCCTAAGAAACTCCTGTACAATCTAAGGGCCCTTCCACACAGCTCTATATCCCGAAATATCAAGGCAGAAAATCCTACAATATCTGCTTTGAACTGGGTTATCTGAGACTGCACTCAGATATTGTGGGATTTTCTGCCTTGATATTCTTGGATATAGGGCTGTGTGGAAGGGCCCTAAAGCATCTTCTTGTATCTCCATCATGTGTTGCACTGAAAATAGTTAGGTTTGCTATTATCCATGATTTCATGTATCCACACAATCTAGAAATGTATCTACCAAGGCTATTAAAAGGCATACACAGAATTAAAACCCACTGATAGTGCAGATTAAATTTGAAATTGATCGGCCAAACCTATAGATCCAAGTTTCTTTAGCATAACTGGTGAAACAGGCTTGTTTTGTTCTCGCTTCTCACAGTTTTGCTGTTCACCTGTGATTACTAAGGGACATGGAAGCAATTGCTCAATTTTTTTTTACTCATTCACATATGACACCATTAAAAATGTCAAAGCAGGTTGTGAAAAAAGCCTGTATATGGTGGAGCAAATCTACAGTTAGTTTTGGATTTAGAATGCCAAATTCTTATAAAATAAGCACTTTTAAAAAATCACATTCTGTTTTTCAGGCCAATGTTATGAAATCCAGTTGATATGTACAGTAAGATTAATTATCTAACTGAGCATGTTTAAGAGCATTCCTATTAGAAGAGGTAAACATCAATCACTATGGTGAAGAGCTAGAAAGAAAAAATAATAATTACCTGTATAAGATAAGTACATTATTTTCAGAGCTCTGCTGTCCATTCGCTCCATCCGCCCCCCATTAATTAGGCTTCAATTTATGGTGAACCAAACCTTCACATACCAATTAGGCTGGATCCAAGAAAAAGGCTTCTTATGAACAAGACAGTCCTCACTTTCCTCTTTACT
The DNA here is from genome assembly GCA_030556195.1 of Anolis apletophallus. Lineage (NCBI taxonomy): Eukaryota > Metazoa > Chordata > Lepidosauria > Squamata > Anolidae > Anolis > Anolis apletophallus. The sequence goes on along the minus strand of JARBWK010000003.1, from coordinate 157,056,733 downwards.
GTATCTCCCTTGTGACATCTCTTCATTTCCTGGAGGCTCTATGGTCAACCTCTGCCATAGAGTTAAACTAGAAGGGTTCAGATTCCTTAAGAGAACAATAGACTTTTGGAGATTCTCCTGTCTGGTTTTGTGATAAATTTCCTTCTGTGGGGAACCTAGAGATTCTTAGAGAGGTCTTCTTTCAAGCAAAAAAAGTGTATTTCACCCACTTTTGCAAGGATCCTGTACCCCTAATACCATCAAATGTGTTGGGTTAACTATATGGTTTAAGAGCAACTGGGCTCCTGTAGGTGATTGATTTTATTTTGTGTCATGAAGGTACTGACAAGAGGTTATGAAAAGGGCATTTAGATTTTTTAGACATGTGGCAGAAGATATGTGGACTGGACAAATATTCTAAATACTGGGAACTGAAAACATGGGACAGATGATATGTAGACTGGACAAATATTGTAAATACTGGGAACTGAAAACACACTGAAAACATAAGGGGCTGCTGTGATTCTGCCCCAGAAATTCATGGTAATGTAATTTAAATCATAGACCAGTCTTTATTATCATTGATTTTGTTTTATCTGTTTAAAAGCCATATTTGCTCTCAGTTTCCAGGTACAAGAAGCCAGTCACTTGAAGGATAACATCCAACCACCTTGCCCTTGGTCTGCCCCTCTTCCTTTTTCCATCCATTTTCCCCAGCATCGATTTCTCCAAGCTTTCCTCATCTTTGCTTCTAATATCCTTCCCTCCAGTGAGCAGTCCAACATTATTTCCTGGAGTATGGACTGGTTTGATCTTCTCATGGTCCAAGGCATTCCCAGAATTTTCCTCCAGCGCCACAGTTCACATCCTACTGATCTTTCAAAAATTCATGTTCAGTGAAAGTACCGTTCTGTAAAAATTAAATAGGATGTTATCTAATTAACCTGTCATACTGATGGAATGGTGTGTATGATTTCCATCAGCTTCTGACATCTTTCATACCTCCATCAAAGAACCATGCTCCTGTTTATTTGCTTGAAAGTAATTATGTAATGGTTTTACTCTAATTCATAGAGCCCGGGGTGGCGCAATGGGTTAAACCTTCTGCTGGCAGGACTGAAGATCGACAGGTCAGAGATTCAAATCCGGAGAGAGTGCAGATGAGCTCCCCCTGTCAGCTCCAGCTCCCCATGTGGGGACATGAGAGAAATCTCCCAAAAGGATGGTGAAACATCAAAACATCTGTGTGTCCCTGGGCAATGTTCTTGCAGACAGCCAATTCTCTCACACCAGAAATGACTTGCAGTTTCTCAAGTTGCTCCTGACACACACACACACACACACACACACACACACACACACACACACACACAAAGCAAAAACCTCTAATTCATTATTTCAGGCCAAAATGAGAAGGGGTACTATATGTTTATTAACATGAATTTCAAGCATACCTCTTTAAAATAGGCAATGCATAATAAGTGTGATAAAAAAAACTGCACCAAGTATAAAAATAGGTGAAATCTGAAGTGAATGATGTAAAGTTTAAAAAACTGGTACCATCCGTATATAACAAATGATGTGTTTTACTTAACTTGTATTCCAATTCTAAGGATGATTTTCAGAGGACTAGCTACTATTTAAATGCATAAAGATTCTTCCTTTCCTTCTACTGATTATGCATCATGAATTTTACATAACCGATGACATAAAACTCCATGCAGAGTGCAAGAACGATAAGTAAAATTGACACCCCATAGTTAGACTACTATTTAATTGATCAAGTTCGTGTTGACATAAAACACAGTTGGTCAAACAGTGAATCTGGTAGTATCCTTAATACTTCTTAAAGGTTAATTTCTTTTAAATTTTGTCTGTTGAACATTTTAAAAGTTAATTAAAAGTTACTTTCTTAGTAGTTATAAGTATGGAGGTAAACTCATAAAAATATACCAGTAATTTTCCTGTGACTGTTTTGGTACTGTAATCCAAGAAAGGTAATTCAGAGAACAAATATCACTGTAACATCATACTATACACCAGTGATTACCAAACTTTTTTTGACCAGGGACCATGTTGACCAGGGACCACTCTCCAACATTAGTACCAAAAGGATAACGAATCAGTTTTTAGTCAGCTTTAGATTTGGTTTGGTTATTTGGGGTGCTAATTCAGAAAAATGCATTTGATAGACCACATCAGCTCTAGTTTCTGATACAGAACAAATGCCATCCAGTAGTTACCATCTGCTTGCCCACAGAAAACCATATTTAATAAGCCTTGGCACTATGACAGGATTTTGTGAGACCAGTTACTCTTGTTGCAACGGTGTAGTGAGGCCGTGGACCATATTTGGGAAGTCTGACTTGGCCACGGTAGTCCACACTCTGGTTACATCCCGTATAGACTACTGCAATGCACTCTACATGGGGCTGCCTTTGAAGACTGTTCGGAAGCTTCAATTGGTCCAACGGATAGCAGCCAGGTTGATAACAGGAGCGGCACTCAGGGAGCACACAGCTCCTCTGTTGCGCCAGCTCTACTGACTGCCAGTTGGCTACCGGGCACTATTCAAAGAACTGGCTTTAGCCTTTAAAGCCCTAAAGGGTTCTGGCCCAGCTTACCTGTCCAAACGCCTCTCTCCCTATGAACCATCCAGGTGTTTAAGATCGTCTGGAGAGGCCCTGCTCTCAGTCCCACCTTCTTTGCAGACCCGATTTGTGGGGATGAGATACAGGGTCTTCTCAGCTGTGGCCCCTCGGCTATGGAACGCCCTAGATCAGCCACCTCCCTCCTAACATTTTGAAAGGAATTCAAGACCTGGATGTTCGAGCAGGCTTTTGCAGATGAAATATAACTATTAATTGTGATCACGGAATGTTAATACGATGCGATGGAAAATGATTTTAATGATGAGACACTGGGAACTGTATTTGATTTTAATTCCTAATTGTTATTGTTTTTATCTGTTAGTATATAGCTGTTTTTAAGTGTGTTTTATATCGTGGTCACTGGTTGCCATGTAAACCTTCTTGAGTCGCCTTTGGGCTGAGAGGGGTGGTATAGAAATAGAGTAAATAAATAAATAAATTTTAGTTCTTGCGGACCACTGGTGGTCCATGGACCACAGGTTGGGAACCACTTCTATATACTGTCTTGGATGGTATCACCCATTTGGACCCTATTTCTGTGTCACTGACTGGCATGGAAATTGATGCATCTCTGTGAAGCTTATTGGTATCACTAAAAACTTCTACCTAGAATTGGCCAAAATTGCTATTAAACCATTGAGAAAATCTGTAAAAAGTTACTGCAATCTGAAGAACCCAAGCCAGGTAATAAGTGCTACTGAATTTAGTGGAGCATTCTTTTAATACATCTATATGGCAGGTCAGATTGTAATACACTTACAAGGCAAACAAGTAATTTATTATTTATTTTATTATTATTTAAGACATTTATATGCTGCCCTTCTCACCCCGAAGGGGACTCAGAGCGGCTTACAAGTCATATGTACATAAAACATACTATATTATTAGCATAGTACTAATACATCATTCATAATATTAGTATTATATAATATTATATTGTTGCTGTATGTTAAGGTTTGATCATTTCTACAAATTAAGGTAGTCTTTTTGTGAAAGAAAAGTCTGAAAGGAAAATTTAGAAAATGATAAGCTATGAAGTTTTTCTGCTTCTTGGCAGGGGGGTTGGACTGGATGGCCCACGAGGTCTCTTCCAACTCAATGATTCTATAAGTTACATAAAAGCCTGCGCAAAATGCTCATAATTTGCTTTGGCATTATCATTTTTATTCTTTTGTTTCCATTTCTTTTGCATGAGCAGCTGAGAATGCATTGTTACAGAAAGAAAATGCATTCCCATACTGTATAAGAAACCCAAAAATTCATTAGAATGTGAATGATTGATTAATATTGTGTGAATGCCTTAATTTTAGGACAAAGAGGAAATCTCTCTCTCTCTCTCTCTCTCTCTCTCTCTCTCTCTCTATATATATATATATATTCCTGTTACAAATATGTCCTGCACATGAACTGACTATATATATATACACACACTGTATGCATGTGTGTGTGTGTGTGTGTGTATATATATATATATATATATAATATGTCTGTGTGTGTGTGTATTCATTCCTGTTATGTTCTGCACATGAACTGACTGAAAATAGAACAACAAAGAAATATGGTAAAATAATTAAACAGAATTATGTATCAACAGTGAATTGGAGACAATAATTTGTGTTGTTGGAATGCATTTCTGGAATTTGCAGCTAAAGACTGTATTGATCATGCTGCAAGCCCAAGCAAATCAGATGTTCTCTCTAAAAATAAAAGGTGGGGAAAACAAGAAGCAATCAATGAATAGGTTTACAGTTGGAATGAAATAATATAACCAAACAAATATGCTTTTTACTAAATGAATATAACTGTTTGAAAGAATGATGCATGTATAGATGACCAAATAACTTGCAAACTGTATTGTATAAACAGGTGCTATACATAAATAAATGTTATACAATATAGATACTCAAGTATTCATTACCCCAATGCCAGTATTTGGTCTTGCCATTAGATATGTAAATTAAAGCTATTTACCAACATTTTCAGAATGCAATAATATTATGCAGCTTATTACAGCCTGTGATAAAAACATGAATATGTACAAGATGCAAAAGGCAAGGACACATTCATGTGCTTGTAAGAATACCCCCTTTAGAGCAATGTATACTGTAGTTCAACAGGTCATTTGGAACCTAAGGTTTTCTGCCTTTGCTGCAAAATACGATTGGCACTAAACAGGTGAGAAATCAGAAGCAAACGTTTGGTTTGATTTGTCATCTACCTCACCACACTCGAGAATGAATCCACTTTAAATCCGGTTTCTGCCTTCTGTAGAATTCTGGGACTTGTAGTTTAGGGGGCGGGAGCCTTTAACAGCCTCACTCAACTAGAAACCCCAGAATTCTGTAGGAGGCAGAAACCGGATTTAAAGTGGATTCATTCTCTAGTGTGATGAATGGTTTTTCATTTGGTATTGTTTACTATTGACAATTGAAAGGATCCTTTAAAGGAGGCTGCTTGTTTGTCCAGGTTATCGACGCCAGGTCATCCAATCCGCCGTCAGTCTCTCCCCGAGGAATCCAGGGACTTGGGAGGAAAAATCCCAGCTGACCCTGAAGGAAGGAAAAGCAAACTTCGTTGCAAAGGAAACTCGAGTGCGGCGGCATCTCTTGCAAGCAAGCACTCCTCCCGCTGCACATTGGAAGAAGAGGACGCATCCCTTGCTGGAGCCAGAGAAGGAATGGGTTCCAAATATTGGCAAACGACCTTAGGAAATGCAATGGGCGGACAAGCGATGGCTGCACTGACAACGACTTTCTACGCCAATGGCCATCCATGGAAAGAAGAATTTAGAGAATGAATCCACTTTAAATCCGGTTTCTGTCTCCTGCGGAATTCTGGGGATTGTTTTTTCGTGTGGGACCACCACCTGCTGCAGTGCAACCTGAGCCCTGCTGCCACATGCACAGTGGAGGACCTTCTTAGAGCAACACCAGAAGCTCTCCAAGTGGCAGGCTATTGGTCAAAGGACATTGGCTCAGATACCAAGTTTGCAAACGTTGTGTTTTTTTTTAAAAAAAAAATACAATACGACTGCTTGGTTCGCTCCTGACACTATAAATAAATAACTGGGAATTGTATTGTAGTGAGGAGCCTTTAACAGCCTCGCTAAACTACAAACCCCAGAATTCTGCAGGAGGCAGAAACCGGATTTAAAGTGGATTCATTCTCCAGTGTGATGGGGTCTTAAGGATACTCACAACACAACCATACGTATCGGAAGGCTTTGGGGTTTTGTGTGTATGTATGTATGAGCCCCCACTGAGCCGCTGAGCTTGTTGATCGGAAGGTCACAGGTTCAAATGCGGGGAGCAGCGTGAGCTTCCGCTGTCAGCCCCAGCTTCTGCCAACCTAGAAGTTCGAAAACATGCAAATATGAGTAGATCAATAGGTACCCTCCGGCGGGAAGGTAACGGCGCTCCATGCAGTCATGCCGGCCACATGACCTTGGAGGTGTCTACAGACAACGCCGGCTCTTCGGCTTAGAAATGGAAATGAGCACCACACCACAGAGTCGGACACGACTGGACTTAATGTCAGGGGAAAACCTTTACCTATGTATGTGTATATGTGTGTGTACACAAAACCCCCAAATGCCAACGTTTGTTTCTTCACAGCCAGCCGAGGATCAACGTGAGGAAGTGGCACTTTCCCATTTCTAACCAGAGAGCCAGGGACGCAAATTGACATTGTTTTGGAAAGGAAAGTATATGCTTCCTGTCGCCTGCAGCCCCCAAAGACACACAATACCAACCAGAAGGTCTCCGTCGCTTAGAAAAGGCCCTACAGTCATCCGATCCTTCTGGTCTTGGACAATAAGCAGCCTCAGGACCGGTGAATCCTTGGATGGGAGACCGCCCATGAAGGCCAGGTGCTCTAGGCTCTCCTTCAGAGGAAGGAACTGGCCAAAGCATCTCTTGATGACTCTTTGCTTAAGAAAACGCTCGGAAATCCCAGTAGGGTGACATATAATATACACCTGAGAGGATCTCTTAAATCATGGTTTTCTGGAAGGGATATTTTCTTTTTGCGTGATTTTTCAAATGCTTTTGTTTCATGTCGAATGAAGCCAGTTTCCTCCGCCCAGGAGGGTTTTGCCCTGGGTTCAGGGTCTCAGGAGCCGAGTCAAGTACTGCGTTGCTGGCAGCCAACGGGGACGAGAAGCACACCTGTCCGGCCCGCGCGCGCCAGGAGAGTCACGTGGACTCGCTTGCTTTTTCTGATTGGCAGCCCTGGAGCCCGGCAGGTACACGGGGGTGTGAGAGGACCTCTCACAGCGGCACTAGAGGCACTCCAAGTGGCCAGCTTCTGGTCAAAGGACATTTCATATAATGCCAAGTATCTAACTTTGTATTTTTAAATACATTACAACTGTACCATCAATTCGCTTCTGACACGATAAATAAACAAACTGCACTGTGGGTTGCTGTGAGTTTTCCGGGCTGCCTAGCCTTGTTCCAGAAGCACTCTCTCTTGACGTTTCACCCACATGTATGGCAGGCATCCACAGACGTGAGGTCTGTTGGAAACGAGGCAAGTGGGGTTTATGTATCTGTGGAATGTCCAGGGTGGGAGAAAGAACTCTTGTCTGTTTGAGGCAGGGGTGACTGTTGCAATTGGCCACCTTGATTAGCATTGAATGGCCTTGCAGTTTCAAGGTCTGGCTGGTTGCTACCTGAGGGGATCCTTTGTTGGGTGGTGATTAGCTGGCCCTGATAGGAACCCCGGTAGCACAATGGGTTAAACCCTTGTGCCCGGCAGGGATTCAAAACATCCTGGGGCGTCCCCTGGGCAATGTCCTGGCAGACGACCAATTCTTCCACACCAGAAGCAGCTTGCAGTTTCTCAAGTCGCTCCACACACTCAGAGAGAGAGAGAGAGAGAGAGAGAGAGAGAGAGAGAGAGAGAGAGAGAGAGAGCTAACCCTCGGAGGATGCTTGCCACAGATGCAGGCGAAACGTCAGGACTCAGGAGAGAATGCTTCTAGAAGATGGCCATACAACCCGAAAAAAACCCTTCAACAACCCACTGGCCGTGATTGTTTCTTGTCTGGAAATTAGTTCCCTGTTTTTGAGTGTTGCTCTTTATTTACTGTTTTGGTTTTAGAGGTTTTTTTAAAAAAATACTGGTAGCAGCGGACTTTGTACACTTTCATGGTTTCCTCCTTTCTGTTGAAATGGTCCACGTGCTTGTATAGCTGGACCTACCCTGCAAGTATCATTCAGTTTCAGAATGTGTGGCTCAACTGCATTGATGTGGATTATAGGGCAGTGTAGACGCAGCCTAGGAGTGTGCACACTGACTATAGAATGCAGTGGAGATGGGGGTCGTACTCGAACTATTTCTCGCTTTTCTCGCTGCAGTAAAACTTGAGAGTGTGCACACTCCTAGGCTGCATCTACACCACCCTATAATCCACATCAATGCCGTTAAGCCACACATTCTGAAACTGAATGATACTGCAGGGTAGGTCCAGCTATACAAGCACGTGGACCATTTCAACAGAAAGGAGGAAACCATGAAAGTGTACAAAGAAAAAAATATATATATTCATATCTATCCCGCCTTTCTCGCTGCAGTAAAACTTGAAACCAAAGAGTGGGCTGGCCGAGCTTTTCGCGTGGAGAATCCGAGCGTTTGAATGGAGCGGAGAACAAACTCGGGCCAAGTGATATCCACACTTGAATATCAAGGCAGAAAATCCCACAATATCTGCTTGGAACTGAATCCATATTCAGATGATAATGTGGGATTTTCTGCCTTGATATTCCGGGATATAAGGCTGTGTGGAAAGGCTCTGAGTTCACACTGTCATGTATCCCAGTTCAAAGCAGAGATTGTGGGATGTTCTTCTTCATCCGTGTGGCAAGGGCCTGAGCGAGGCCCCCTTTCTCGCCCCCTCCTGGCCTTGTCGGGGTTCCTGAGGGTCTGGAGAGGCTGGGCACCGCCTCCCCTCTCCTTCTCTTCTCTTCTCCCCTTCCCTCCTGGGGCGGAGGAGGCGGGCCCGAGGAGTGTTTAAGGCGGGCTAAGCCCCGCCAGTGGGCGGCGCCCTCCGGAGGCCCAGGCGGGGTGGTTCGAGGAGCCGCGCGCGCTCCGTTCTTTCCATGCAGCCCGCGAGCGCCGCTTTGACGGGCAGGGTGGAAAAGATTTGCGTGGCCGAGGAAGAAGATCCCAAGAAGGCGCGGGGGGAGGCGACGGAGCCGCTAAGCAAGGAGAAGAAGCCCCCGGGATTAAAAACCAGGCTCCAGAAAGAGGACCGAAGTTGGGAGGCGCGAGGCGAGGAGGAAGGGGTTTGGCTCCACTCCCACCAGAGCTGCCTCGCCGTGCCTCACCGTGACTCGGGCCAACAACAACCCGCCTTCCCAAAGTCCCGCGGAAAGGCAGAGAGAGATTAGCCTTCGTCCAGGCCGGCCTGCCTGCCTTCGCTTCAAGTAGAGCAGGAGGGGGAAAGCCCGGCCGAGGCAAGCAGGGCAAGCGGCGATGGGGCTGCTTGCTCTGTAGAGCGGCTGCTTCGGCTCCGGCTCGGCTGAAGACTCTCTGGCAGGCGCATTGTTCCCAGCCCCGCAGCAGCAGCTCCCCCTTCCCTTCTCCTCCCCTTCTCCATCTTCCTCCCTTGGACTTCTTCTTGCCGTCGCCTCCTCCTCTTCCCTCCTCTTCCCCCTTCCAGGGAGGGAGGGGAAGAGAGAGACAGGAGCCAGCCGAGCATCAGCCAGAGATGCTGGAACAGCAGCAGAAGTGAGAGCAGCTCCTTTGATCCTCTCCTGCGGCGGCGGCGGCGGCCACAACAGCAACGCGAGGCGACTTTCTCCGCTTTTTCCATCCTCGCCCGGCTCTTTCCCCTCTGGCTTCGGGTCCTGCCGGCTTCAGCAGCCCAGAGAAGGCGGCGGAGGGGAAGGCAGAGCAGCCCCTCGTCGCCGGAGGCGGAGGCAGAAGAAGAACCGGGATTTTGGGGCGGTGGCAGAGAAGCAGCAACAAAGAAGCGCCTCTCCCTCCGCGCCCCTTCCTTCCTTCCCTCCCTCTTCCCTCGGCTCCCCTCTCGTTAGGGCCAGACATGGAAGATGGGTCTTCCTCTTCTTCTTCGGCCACCTGCTTTCGGCGCTTCACCCAGTGTTTCCTAAGCACAAGTAGGTGGTGGGTTTCACCTTCGGGGGTTTAGTAGGGAAAGGGTCTACAAGGCGGGGCAGGAAGAAGACTTTGCACAGGGCATTGCCCAAGGCTTTTGTGGCCGGAATCACTGGGTTGTTGCGAGTTTTCCGGGCTGTATGGCCATGTCCCAGAAGCATTCTCTTCTGACGTTTCGCCTGCATCTATGGCAGGCATCCTCAGAGGTTGTGAGGGGTTGGTTTCAGTTTTCCGGGCTATATGCCCATGTCCCAGAAGCATTCTGTCCTGAACTTTCGCCTGCATCTATGGCAAGCATCCTCAGAGGTTGTGAGGAGTTATGTGTTTTCTGGGCTGTATGGCCATGTTCCAGAAGCATTCTCTCCTGACGTTTCGTCTGCATCTATGGTAGCCATCCTCAGAGGTTGTGAGGGCTTGTTGTGAGTTTTCCAAGCTGTATGCCCATGCTCCAGAAACATCTCCTGATGTTTCATCTGCATCTATGGCAGGCATCCTCAGAGATTGTGAGCATGCCTGCCATATATCCAGGTGAAACGTCAGGAGAGAATGCTTCTGGAACATGGCCATACAGCCTGGAAAACTTTGCACAGGGTGTTTTGTACTGTGCAACTCTGATTTTAGGCATGAAGGACAACCATTGTCAGTTTCGGAGGTGTGTAGATACATAAATACACACACATGCACACAAATGGCCTGGAACAACAAGGAAGAAGCACTTATTCCTTGTTGAAGAGCAGGTTGAGGACATGATGGGCTGGCATGGCAAGAAAGTGGACTTGGATTGAAGCCGGAAAGCAGGAAGTGCTGGGAGAAGCAAAGGTGGGACGGCCCATTCTCTTGGAGACTTTCTCTACCAGGCTGGTATGGCATTAATGGCATTAAGATGCTCTGCTTTAGAGGAAGATGTGGGCCCAGGATGTGATCTATTGGACCCACCACTGTTGCCTTGGATGCATGGGAAGTGCCACAATAGGTTACGGCAGGGGTTCTCAAGCTGTTTTGTCAGGTGCTCTGCTATCACTGACTTCTCTGGTTGAATCAGTCTGCAGTGCCTTTCATGTTGCTTGATAATGCGTTTGGGCATTGCTGCATTTGGTGGACCCTATGTAGACTTGTCCACAGCTGCATGGTATACGTTAAACTCCTGCAGAGATGAGAGCATCTCTCTTGTCCTTTACTGAACTGATTTCCCCAGACAGGAAGCTGCCAGTCTTTGAAGCTGCAAGGCCATTCAATGCTAATGGAAGTGGCTAATTGCAACATTCACACCTGCCTCAAGCAGACAAGAGTTCTTTCTCCCACCCTGAACATTCCACAGATATATAAACCCCACTTGCCTAATTTCACATAGATGTGGGTGAAACATCAGGAGAGAATGCTTCTGGAACATGGCCATACAGCCCAGAAAACTCACAGCAACAGAGAGATTTCTGCCACAAAACCTTTGACAACACAAAGAGAATTATTTTTGACAAAACCAGTGACAGTTAGATGGCTGTATCTAAAAATTCTGTTCAGGTTTGTCAAAGAAATTGAAGCCAGCACCTTAATTCAGGCCAAGACCACCAATCTGAGCAGTGGGGAAAATGGCACATATTTAGCGCAGAATAATTTAACTCATATTTGACAACCCACACCGGTAAAGATGTATGTAAGTTTCTACTCTAGTTGTTTATGCTTCTGACTCAGCTGGTGATTTTGAACCATTTTTATAGTTGTAAACAGTGGTGGCGGCGGCTCCTTTTTTGGTAGCATAGTTAATCCATTCCAGTATTTAGTCTCAGTTTTTAAACCCTATACACTAGAGTTATTACAGATTAAGCCAGAATGAATGAGTGATGTGGAAACAGCGAATAAATCTTCTTAATGACTCGCAATGGTCAATGACTCAATTATTAGATCTATCTACTGCAGTATATATCCAAATAGTCAAGTTATATAAAGCCCGTCACTATCTCCATACTTAATACTTTTTAACTGGTAACTATTGTACATGCATTTGCTTTGTGCAAAGGTCCCCTTTTGGAGAAGTGGTGTTGGTCAATGGAAAAAATGAATTTTGTTGTGAGATTTCAGGCCCTGTATATTCAGACAGTCCTGTAAATATTTGCATATTTAAGCAGTGTACAGTACTAGATTCTGGAGACCAGGCTTCAAATACCTGCTCAGCCATGAAAATCCACTGGGTACCTTCAACAAGTCACAATCTTTCAGCTGCAAAGAAAGGCAGTGCCAAATCTAATTTGTTGTGCTCCCCCCCCCTTCACTCCCAAACAAAACCTAACATAGTTTCACCTTAAGGTTCCAATACATAAACATGACTTGAAAACACATAAAATTATAAAGAAATTTTGCTGCTATATAAATTTGTTGTGAAACTACGATAGGAGATGATTGAGGATAGTGGGTTGCTGTGAGTTTTCCGCACTGTATGGCCATGTTCCAGAAGCATTCTCTCCTGACATTTCACCCACATCTATGGCAGGCATCTTCAGAAGTTGTGAGGTCTATTGGAAAGTAGGCAAGTGGGATTAATATAGCTGTGGAAAGTACAGGGTGGGAGAAAGAACCCTTGACTGCTTGAGGTAAGTGTGAATGTTGCAATTGGCCACCTTGATTAGCATTGTGGAAAGTGTTTGATGTGACACGATGTAGTAACTAGAGCAACATGCTTATGAAAGGTTATATGGTCATAGTTCAGAAAGTCATTTTCTGCATTTTATATTTCATGCTTCTCCCCACCTCAAAGAAAATATTGTAAATGACTTCCATGCATTAAAGAAATATAAAATATTTAAAGTCCCCATTGGACTAAAATAGATTATCTCAGATGATGTGTGTGCCAGGACTGGATTGCTACAGATTGAAAAGTTTCTTGGAAGAATATGGGATCATTTTAACACTGTTTTTCTCATGTAACATAACATTACTCCTAGGAGAAAAGCCACTGAAAAACAGCAGTGGTTGGCAGCCTTATTTTCCTGTCACCTCTCTGTTCAAAATCCATGGCACTTCTTTTGTAGCAATTCCTAAAGTACTGAGAAAATGATGTTGTTGTTTTTGTCTGCTTTTAAGATTTTTCTGACTTGTGACAACACTAAAGGATTTTCTTGGCAATTTTTTTCCAGAGGTGTTTGCTTTTGCCTTCCTGTGAAGCCAAGAATATGCAACTTGTCCAAGATCACACAGCAAGTTTTGATAGCCAAGCAAGGGACTTGAACTCTGATCTCAAGAGTTCTAGTCCAGTGCTCAGTACACTATACCAGTGGTTCCCAAACTTTGGCCCTCCAGTTGTTTTGGACTTCAACTCCAAGGGCCTTTCTACACAGCCCTATATTCCAGAATATCATGACAGAAAATCCCACAATATCTACTTGGAACTGACTTATCTGAATTCAGACTTAGATAATGTGGGATTTTCTTCCTTGATATTCTGGGATATAGGGCTGTGTAGAAGGGCCCCAGAAATCTCAGCCAGTTTACCAGCTGAATCCAAAACACCTGGAGGACCAAAGGTTGGAAGCCACTGCCCTACACCACTCTGGTGATGTAGTGTAGTCCACACAGCTGAATAAAATCCCACATTTTCTGCTTTGAACTGGAATATATGGCAGTGTGAACTCAGACAACACAGTTCAAGGCAGATATTGTGGGATTTTCTGCCTTGATATTCTGGGTTATATGGCTGTGTGGAAGGCTCCTAAATCTTTATATTAATCTCTTTTTTGTTTCAATTGGTCCCCTTTTGAATTGGTGAAACAGTGTAGTCAGTATACAATGTTTCACCATTGGGAAAACTCTGGCTTTTATCATTTATGACTTCGTTCTCATTGTACTTCAAGCAGTTTTTCATGTGTTGTTGATGCATGTAATAAAATGTAGTAAGGGTGGGGGGATTGAATGGAACCAAAAGTACTTTAGCACAGTGCTACTCAACCCCCTTCCACACAGCTGAATAAAATCCCACATTATCTGCTTTGAACTGGAATATATGGCAGTGTGGACTCCGATAACCCAGTTCAAAGCAGATATTGTTGGATTTTTTGCCTTGATATTCTGGGATATAGGGCTTTGTGGAAGGGCCCTCAGAGTGTTGGTCCACAATCCATTGTCTACTATTCTATCATGAATTTTGATCAACTGTGTGAAATAATAATAGTATGGCATAGATGGGGAAAATTGCCATATCAGCTTGCTCAAAACTGTAGGAGACTCCGTTTAAGAGCTTGTTACAAAGTCAACAAATAATGTCCCCTTCCGTACAGCTGTATAAAGTCCATATTGAACTGGATGATATGGCAGTCTGGATTCAGATAATCCAGTTCAAAACAGATATTTTGGATTATCTACCTTGATGTTCTGAGTTGTATGGATGGCTATGGGCTAGCCGGTTGAAGGTGAATCCATCGAAGACGGAGATCCTTTGGTTGGGCCGCCCAGTGGGAGGGGGGTGCCAGCTGCCTACCCTGGATGGTGAAACACTTTGCCTGTCATCCTTGGTAAAGAGTCTGGGGGTCCAGTTGGACCCACTGCTGACTATGTAGGCTCAGGTCTGTATGGTCAGCAGATCTGCATTTTTTTCATCTGCGACAGGCTAGACGGCTGGCACCTTACCTGTCTAATGGCGGCCTAGTCACAGCGTTCCTGGCGATGGTCATCTCGAGACTAGACTACTGTAATACCCTCTACATTGGCCTCCCTTTGTCCATGATCCAGAAACTCAAGTTGGTGCAGAATGCTGCAGCTCACTTGCTCGCCGGTGTTCCGGTTAGAAGCCATATAATTCCCATATTGCAGCAGCTGCACTGGCTTCCAGTAGAGTACCGGATTACGTTCAAAGTTTTGTTATTAACCTTAAGGCCTTACATGGTCTAGGGCCTGTGTACCTGAGGGACCGTCTCCCCCATATGTTCCCCAGAGATCACTGTGGTCCAGTGAAAAAACTTACTGGAAGTCCCCACTGTTCGAACTTACCACCTGTCTTCTACCAGACAGAGAGCTTTCTCAGTGGTAGCTCCGACTCTCTGAAACACCTTACCAAATGATGTCCAGGTTTTTAGAGAGTTATCTGCCTTCTGAAGAGCCTGCAAGACAACTCTACTTTGGCAGGCTTTCAATCTCAATGACCCAGTGTAATCTACTCCATATTTGTATGGCTGGCTATTAGTACAGCGGGGGACTGTTTTATTGTGCTTTATTCATGTTTGATTGTTGTTTTATTACGTTTCTACTGCATATGTTCATTGTGTGAACCGCCCTGAGCCTATGGGAATGGAGCGGTATATAAAATGAAATAAAAGCAAATATAATAAATATTGCTGTGAGAAGGGGCCCAATATTTATTGGGGAGATTGTGACACTTTGCTCATAATAAGTTGGACCTTTCTTGGATTTTCTAAAAGAAGGTGAAAAGCAGTGGGGAAATACTGAATTTTGGATTTTCCTTCCTATAATCATATATCAAGTATAGCCAGTAACTATACAGTGGCTGGAGTTTTGGGGAGAGGGAGCCCAAATAGTAAAGTTTTCAAACTCTGGAAGGAGAAAATCTTCCTCCACTATAGGGATAGACCTTTAGAAAAGGGATGCAGAGAGCATAATTTTGGGACTGCGCAAGATTATAAATTTGGCATTCTTGAGGTACTTTCTCTTTTTGGATATCTGATTGTAGGCATTGGATTTACCTGTCTGTTGGAGTATTTAATCTGTGCTAACATCTAGGAAAAAAAGTATTCCATCAAGAAACCAAAAAAACTTGGTCACAAATTAAACTTTTCTGGAATCCATGGAACTTTTCGCTGCTTATAGAAGTGAACAGACTGATGTAAACATTTTGATCTGGATAATGTCCCTTTACTTCTTAATTATGTTTCTTGTTTGGGTTATTTATCATATTGAGTATCTTAATTTTAGTCTTGGTGATCTCTGATGATCTGATATAAAGACAAAATGATTTGATGTGATTTAAGAAACTGTGCAGATGGCCTTGAGGCACCTGCATGTAATTTACCTTTATAAGAACATAAGAACATAAGAAGAGCCATGCTGAATTGGGCCTCAGCCCATCTAGTCCAGCATTCTGTGTCACACAGTGGCCCACTAGTTGTACACAGGGATCTCTAGCAGAAAGGAGGGCAGAACCCTCACCTGCTCCCGACCCCCCACAACCAGTACCTGGGGAAATCCTGCCTGCCTCCATCAACACAGAGGTGGCACTTGGATGTCCATTTCAGTAGCTACTGATTCCCTTGGTATCCATGAATCTGTCTAATCCTGCCTTGAAGCTGTCCAGGCTGACAGCTGTCACAACCTCCTCTGGAAGTGAGTTCCATAACCCAATGACCCTCTGGGTGAAGAAATATTTCCCTTTATTAGTCCTAACTTTCCTACCTTGGAGCTTTAGGGAGTGCCCCCTAGTCCTAGTGTTGTGTGACAGAGAAAATATTTTTCTTTATTCACCTTTTCTATCCCATGCATGATTTTATACACTTCGATCAAGTCACCTCTTAAACGCCGTCTTTCAAGGCTGAAAAGACCAAGGCGTTGCAACCTGATTTCATAAGGGAGCTGCTCCATCCCTTGGATCATTTTGTCGCCCTTCTCTGTACCTTTTCCAGTTCCGTTATATCCTTCTTAAGGTGCGGAGACCAGAATTGTACACAGTACTCCAAATGTGGCCTTACCATAGATTTGTAGAGAGGCAATACAACATTTGCCGACCTATTTTTGATTCCCTTCCTGATCATGCCAAGCATAGAATTTGCTTTTTTCACTGCTGCAGCGCACTGGGTTGACATCTTCATTGAGCTGTCCACCAAAACCCCAAGATCCCTTTCCTGGTTTGTCTCAGAAAGCTTTGACCCCATCAATTGGTAGGTGTAGTTGGGGTTCTTTGCCCCGATGTGCATGACTTTACACTTGTTTAGGTTAAAATGCATTTGCCACTTTGTTGCCCATTCACTCAATTTCAAGAGATCTTTCTGGAGCTCTTTACAATCAGTTTCATTTTTAACTACCCTGAACAATTTAGTGTCATCTGCAAACTTTGCTACCTCAGAATTCACTCCTACATCCAGGTCATTAATGAATAAATTAAAAAGTAACGGACCCAAAACTGAACCTTGGGGTACGCCACTTCTCACCTCTTTCCACCCAGAGAAATGTCCGTTTATTACCACCCTTTGTTTCCTACAGTTTAGCCAGGTTCCAATCCAGGACAAGACCTGTCTCCTGATTCCATGGCTGAAGAGCTTATTTAGGAGCCTTTGGTGAGGGACTTTGTCAAAAGCCTTTTGAAAGTCAAGGTAAACAATATCGACTGGCTCCCCTTTTATCTATGTGTTTATTTACACCCTCAAAGAATTCTATCAAGTTAGTAAGACATGATTTGCCTTTGCAGAAACCATGTTGATTTTCCTTCAGCAATGCCTGTTCTTCTATGTGCTTAGTAATTTTTTTCTTTAATAATGGTTTCCATCACTTTGCCTGGAACTGAGGTTAGACTAACTGGCCTATAATTTCCTGGATCACCCCTGGATCCTTTCTTGAAGATCGGAGTCACATTTGCCTCCCTCCAGTCCTCAGGTACAGTGCCTGATCTTAGAGAAAGGTTATATATTTTGGCTAGAATTTCAGCAATTTCACACTTGAGTTCCTTAAGAACTCTGGGGTGGATGCCATCTGGCCCTGGTGATTTGTTGACATTTAGTTTAGTAAGGCATGTGAGAACATCTTCCTTGTTTATCTCTATCTGGTTTAATTCATTTAATTCCCTCCTGAAAAAACTGACTCAGCTGCAGGCATATGTTGTCTGTCCTCCTGTGTGAAAACGGAGGCAAAGAAGTCGTTTAGCCGCTCAGCAATCTCCTTGTCTTCACTTATTGTCCCTTTCTTACCATTTTCGTCAAGTGGCCCAACTGCTTTTCTAGTTGGGTTTCTACTTGATGTACTTAAAGAAGTTTTTGCTATTTTTCTAATATTCTTAGCTATATGTGCCTCAAAATCTCTCTTGGCTTTCCTGACGGTTGCTTTGCATTTAGTTTGCCAGAGCTTGTGTTCCTTTCTGTTCTCCTCAGTAGGAAGAGCCTTCCATTTCTTAAATGAGTTTTTCTTATTTCCAATCACATCTTTTACTTCATTTGTAAGCTATACGGATGTCCTCTTGGACTTTCCCGGCCTCTTTCTTATTTTAGGAATGCATTTTAGTTCGGCTTGTTTTAAAGTATTTTAAAACAGTTTCCAAGCACTCTGGAGGGATTTGATTTTATTTACTGTTCCTTTTAGTTTGTTCTTTACTATTTTTCTCATTTTGGTGAAATTTCCTTTGTGAAAATTTAAGGTCTCTGTGTTAGTTTTCACTGACAGTTTGCTATCCAAACTTAAGTTGAAGGTTATTGTGTTGTGGTCACTGGTACCTATGGGCTCAATTACAAGGACATCTTGAACGAGATCTTGTTCATTAGTTAGCACCAAGTCCAGGATCCCCTTTCCCCTGGTTGGTTCCATGACCATCTGCTCAAGGGAATAATCAGCTAGCATGTCGAGGAACCTTGTCTCTCTTTCATGCGTAGAACAAGAATTTAGCCAATCTATTCGGGGATAGTTGAAGTCCCCCATTATGACTAATTTATTGCTTTTTGAGGCCTGTTTAATTTCATTTTCCAGATAGCAGTCTGCCTCTGGAGTTTGGTTGGGAGGGCGATAGCAGATCCCTAATGCTAGATTAGTTTTTTGTCCTGGGATTTTTACCCACAATGTTTCTGTAGGTGAGTTTGAATTTTCTTGAAATTCTAATTCATGAGATTCTAGCTCTTCATTTATGTACAAAGCCACACCGCCACCGTTTTTCCCTCTCCTGTCTTTCCTGTACAGTTTATAACCTGGAATTTTTGTGTCCCAATTGTTTTCCTCTGTCCACCAGGTTTCTGTTATGCCAATAATATCAATATTTTTTTCTTTTGCCAAACATTCCAACTCCCCTATTTTTGTTCGAAGGCTTCTAGCGTTTGCATACAGACATTTATATTTATTGCTCTGATGCCCTTTCAACTTTGGCTGTTTATGAGAATTTGTAGAAGGCCTACCATGTCCTACCTCTTGACTACTTTCTATCTTTTCTGTTGACTCAGCCATTTGTGCGTAAATTTCATCCTCCATACTTGGCGTTTCACCCTCTCAAACCAGAAGCTGCCCAGCTCCTGTCGACTTTCCCCTAGGAATCAGTTTAAAAGCTGCTCTGAAGCCTTTTTAATATTAATTGCCAGCAGTCTGGTTCCATTTTCGTTCAGGTGTAACCCGTCCCTTTTGTAAAGGTTTGGCTTTCCCAAAAATGTCCCCCAGTTCCTAACAAATCTAAACCCTTCCTCTCGACACCACTGCCTCATCCACGCATTGAAGCTCCTGAGCTCTGCTTGTCTGGCTGTCCCTGCGCGTGGAACCGGTAGAATTTCCGAGAATTCTACCTTTGATGAACCATTCAGAAAATGTTACCTTCTGGAATAAATTATTCTACAGTGAATATGAACTAATTCCGCTCAAAGGAAAAACAGCAGAAAGATGCTGACCAATGACCATCACAGAGGATGAGACTCTAGCCAGGATGATGGCAGATAGAAATCCAAGCAGAAAATATAATGGGAAAATTATTATTGCTTTCATGAAGCATTGCCTTCAGAAAAAAAAAATCTGAAAATGGGATGTTTCACAGAGAGCCCAAGCTCCTTGCACCAGATGGTAAAAAAGTAGCGGTGCTCTTCAAAGATAATGTACTAAATTTTAGAGTATTGCTACCAGGCAGCTTTTCTTATTTATGTCATCCATGACCTTTGCAGTTATTTTACCAGAATTGTGGTAGATCTGGAGATTTCTTAATTTAATATGGGCTAGTGGTGTGATGTTAGTATGAAAACTGCTAGTATTTGAAGTAACCTCTATCAATATGCTTGTTTAGTTTTGTCACCATCCAAGTAACCTAAGTGAATTGAGTCTGTGCAAAACCCGGAAGTTAAAATGGATACCAAGTGTGTCTTCAAGTGCTGTGTGTACTGGTGGCTAAAGATCGACATTTAGCTAAAGTACATGAGGGATAGGGTTAAGGTGTAAAAAGCATGTGTTAAAAAGGTGCTTTTAAAACATGATTCAGCCTGAAAAATGCACACCTTTTCATCACTGTATATCCCTGCAGTCATGCAAAACATGTGTTTTCCTTCCCTCCCCCCTGTGTAGACTGTCCAAAATAGTGGGTCAGTGGATCTGGCTGTCAAATGGACACACAGGTGGTTCATAGGAAGCACAAATGGAGAGCAATTCGAACTCTCTGAAATTCTTTATTTTACACTTTATAATCTTAAATTAAGGTTAAATTAAGAATTGGGAAAAAAGAGATCTGGTGGAAGGTGTTTTTTTTAATTCCCTCCATTATGCACTGGACCTGATATGTGCATATGTGAATCTGCTTGTGTTTATGTTAAGATCAGAGCTGTGCAAAATTTCAGGTGCATTTGTAAGTTGTTACTGTTTTGACAAATTTCATGCATACAACTCAATTTATGAACCAGGGATGGCCCGACATTCAAAGCCAGATAGAACAAAACTCCTGCTGCCAAAAATGTGATTAAAAGTTTGTAATTTTTCGTAAGTTGCTGCCATGATGAGTCAAATTATTTTGCAAATGCAAGCATATTCTCCTTGGAGGTGCAGCCAAATGTGCTCCATCACATGCTCTCCTCAGCCTATCAGGGCTGAGGGAGAAAGAGGAGGTGGAGCCCCGGCTGGAATCTTTTGCCAGCAAAACTTGTGGCCTCACCATTCTGAGGGAGAGGGGATAGTATGTATTTGCTCCAGTGTATTTGTTTTCCCAGCTATTGCTTTTAGGCTAGCAGCCAGCCATAGTGATCCTTTTAGGATAATTTTATTTGCATGTCTGTGAATTTTCCATTTACTTAGTGATTTGACCAAAGAGCTGATACAGAAAGAAATTCACTAAAAATCAGTGGATGTGCAAATCCTTCTGAAACTTTGGAGGAATTATGTCCTGGTTATGCAGATAAAAGCAGGCTGGGGACTTACAGAGATTCAGTCCCAGTCCCTCTTTTCCCTTTGCACTATGATATTGATCAAAAACAGACCACATGGTAAAAGTATCAAAAGTAGTTTTACTTAACAAAACTTGTACAAGAAACATAACACAAGTACAGGCTTTCTTAGGTAGAATTAAAGGTAGGTTCAATCCAAGTATAGAAAGACTAAATTCTTAGTAAGAAGAGAGTGGCACCTTCTCTCACGTGAGGAAAACAAACATCTAAGTCCCATCTTTTAAAATATCAAACAGAATCCTCTTTCTGCCTATGGTACTTCTAGCATGCAGATGGCCCAAAAAACCCCACCATAGTTAACTATCATGCAAGAGGAAAAGGGCAATAAAACAAACATGTGAGATTGTTAGAATCCCAACACTTTTTCTGTTCAAGATAAAGAAAAAAAGCTAAAATTGTCAGTATTATAATACTTGGTTATTTTTCTGTATTACATAGTAATATCAAATGTTGCTCAGTTGTTTCCATGACAACACATTGTCATGGAAAGTGTGACTTTGCAGTGGGTATCACCTTGTTGAAGACTTCTTGCTATTTTCCATCTCATCTTCCAACCTTTGCCTTTAGTTGAAAGAGTTCTGTCCATATTGCTCTGAAGTTGTTTTTTGTGTGTGTCAGAAGCGACTTGAGAAACTGCAAGCTGCTCCTGGTGTGAGAGAAGTGAACTAGAGCTTCCTTCTAGTTAGTGTGTACTTGTACTTGCTACGAACATGTAGCGGAATGTGATTAGGGGGAATGGTGGATCATGTTAATAATCCAAATTTGATAAAACTATCACTCAGACATTTAGATTGGTGCGATATACTCCGCATGCTACAGTGAAATAATATACTGAAGATGCACAATTTAATCAATTTATTCCAATCTATTACAGTTTATGCTGTCCAGTGAACTAGATGAGTTTATATTATGGAGCAGTTTCAAATGCCCTGCCCATGTCAGATCCTTGTTTGGTGTGCATGGAAAAAAAAACCCCGAATGCAAATGGAATAGTAAAACTGTCCTCCAATTAGTTGCTTCTCTTGGAAAGATTCCCAAAGCATTAAATCGCAAAACAAAAGCACTTGGGCCATAAATTGCCCTTATGTTTTCTAAGGCATTGAATTTTGCCATGAATATGTTGGAAACCGCTTTGAGTCCCCCCAGGGGTGAGAAAGGGGGTATATGAATTAAGTAAATAACCTGTCAATTTATGGTGACCCCATGAATTTCATAGAGTTGTCTTAGGTAAGGTGTTTTTGCTATTTCCTTCCTAAGAAATAAAACCCATAGCACACTTAGTATTTCTTGGTGCTTTCCCATCCACATACTCACTAGGACTGATTCTGCTTAGCATCCAAAATCAGATGGGATCACATGGAACTTTTAGGCTCTAAAAGAAATATTGTTGTGTACATCCACCCTCTGTTCATCTCCTGAAAAAGTAACTCTGTGTTAAAGCTTGAAGGTATGTTATGTTTTCTCAGGTAAAGATGAATGTAATTTAACGTTTTATTCCTGCAATAGTTTACCAGTTGTTTTTGAAAAACCCTCAAGTAGGCCACCAATGCAATAGGGAACTTATGTTGTGCCCTTAAACTTGAGAAACTACTTTAGTAACTGAAGGTCCAGGTTGAGTAATCCTTGTAGAAACTGCTTGGAATTGTAGAAATGTTTTGAATTTTGATTTTTCTCCCCAGATTTTGGAATACTTGTATACACATAAAGAGATATTATGAAGATGGGATCTATGTTTAGATATGGAATTCATTTATTTTTAATATCTCATACATATAGTCTGAAGCAATTTGTACCATCGTGTTTTTTGCAACCCCTGAAAAAGCATGCATAGGATCAGGCTGCAAGGCTCTTGGGCATAATTTGCCAATTGTATTTGTATAGAAATGCCTGGGGTTTCAGATAAATAATATTAGTCTCTGTGTCATTTATTTTAACATTGAAGAAAGAAACAGTGGTTTAAGCATGAGTACCATTTTTTCCATCTCCCAGTGTTTTTGTAATATTCTGATATATTAACATTTTATGTTGATTTCAGAATATCTGTCTGAAAAAATAGGTATAATTTAGTCTTTTATACTCCCTCTGCTGGACACCGCTCTGCAAACAATTTGGCTCTGTTCTGTCCTTTAAATTTATCTGATATTCCTGGCATGTTATTCAAAACCCCATATAAAATATAGGCACGATTTCCAAACAGTTAAATATATATATATATCCAGCGGAGTCACATGCTTGGATCAGCAGAACTAAAAGTAAATTTCAATGGTGGCAATTCATTTCCTTCAGATGTGCCTCTCATTTGAGCAAAATAGTTTGGGTTGTTTTTTTTTTTTTACAAAAGTGCACAAGCTGTTTTGTGTTTATAACTTTTTTTTGTCTTAAAGAATTGGTCAGAAGTATATTTTACATAACCTTGATTCAGAGCTCAACTTTTCAATTCATCCTTAAGAGATGAGATTGGGGAGCTGGTTTTGGCTTGTTATTACATACCTGGAAGGATGCACACAAGCCAAAGCCAGCTCCCTAGTCTCATCTCTTAAGGATGTATTGAAAAGTTGAGTTCTGAACCAAGGTTATGTAAAATATACCTCTGTTCACTTTCATAGTTCTGAACTACTTTGTAATTTTTATTGTAAATGCAAAAAAACATAATGCACTATTACAAGAGAATGCATAAAATGTACTAGGGTTGCATATGCATGAAACATATAATGCAGCTTGAAGCCATCTCAAGGTTGCCATGTTCACAGAATATACAGTCACACTGCAGCACGTATTAAGCTAGAGACATCATGTTTTAAAAAATCATTAAAAATTCCAGAATAAGCCAAAAAAAAATCTGTTGCAGTTGACCAGAGTATATTACTTTCAGGGCACCAATCTGAGAACAAAAAATGCGGAGTGCTTGTCAGGACACTTCTAGTGCTGACACACTTTACAATATCCTGAAACACACCTGATTAGATGGTAAACAAATACTCCCCTGGGTGAGAAACCCACATCATTTCCATGGGGAGGTCTGCCTTAAACTCTTTTGTTTTCATTTCTTGTGCCCTGCTATGATCGAGTACTGATCCTGAATAGGAATGGTGATTCAAATCAGCATATCTCAGTGTACTGGGTAAGAAAACAAAAATCATTCCTGAGTTTGGTTCGAATCCACACTCACCCTCAAACCATTTTATAGGGGGCTTGTTTAGTGAAACCAGTTTGCTTTAATCCACTTCCAAGCTCTATTATAGTGTCTGTGTAGATGGAGTCCAGGATTATTTGATGCAGAGCTATCGTGTAGTAAGTTTACCATCCCTCATTGAGTGATGTGATATTCCAGGAACTTCAATCCAAGTTTGTAAACTTTTAGAATACTATTTCCAGAATCCCCCCACCTGTCAGTAGGATTTTAGGGATTGTAATTTAAAGAAGTTACTTTTCCAAGCTTTGATCTTAATTATGGTTGTTCTCCCACATTTTGAGGTGAGATGCTTGTCCATTGTTTTAGGAAATAATCAAGGAAACATTTTGAAATATTTTTGGGGACAAATTTAAAGAGATCTTTGTTTTTGTTTTGTGTGTTAATTACACTTTTTCATCAATATTGATGTAAGTCACCTTGACCCCATTCCTGGGAGAAAGCAGGATATCAATTCCATAAATAATAATCTTTCACAAGTCCCGTTCTGAGAGAAAGATGAGTTTTAAGTCCTATAATAAATAAATAAAGAATAAAGGCATATGTTCTAGTTCTATTGATGAAGCTAGATTTTTCCTACCTAACACTTTTAACTAAACAGCTTGTATAAATGAAATCATGTTATTCCACAAAGGACAAATGGAAACCTTCACAGTTGCCTAAATGGCAGGATATGCACAGAAAAACAAATATTTACAAGTCAAAGTGAAACCTCCCACATATTTC
Organism: Anolis apletophallus; assembly: GCA_030556195.1. Taxonomy (NCBI): domain Eukaryota; kingdom Metazoa; phylum Chordata; class Lepidosauria; order Squamata; family Anolidae; genus Anolis; species Anolis apletophallus. The sequence goes on along the minus strand of JARBWK010000003.1, from coordinate 157,031,975 downwards.
CCTTTTATGAATGTCAACAGTCAGTCTGACCTGGATAAAGATATTGAACGGTATCCAGCATCAGAGAAACAAACTTTCATCAGCACAACTTCTCTCTCTTTTGAAACCTTTCTAGTCACATAATTCTCTTCTTGACAGCCTCCCAAACTCTCAGTGCTGATTTTAGAAGTGCACAATGGTGAGGTGGAATCAATTTTGCCAGGTGTGCTCATGGATAAACATCATTATGTCTAATCCACATTATCACTTCTGCATGAGATAATAGTGCTGACCTGGAGCAAAGAATGCATGTTCCTCATTTTACTAAGCTACAAATCCTGGCATCCCTGGCAATTTACTGTCAGTGGTAAAGGATAACCTTTTGGCAAATTGAGGGCAACTCATTTTCCTCTCTTGACCCAGGTTTTTCCCCCTTATTTAAAGTTTTCCAAGAAATATTTTTATAATCAGACTACTCTTTTACAACTCAAAAATATTTTAAGGGCAGTGGGAGTTAATTACATTTGCATCCTGTTCCTTGAAATGGTAGCCTGTGAATCTGCATTGTGGTTTCTAGTTTTCAATATTATTGTGAACCTGTAAAAAGGCTAAAAAAACTGAATGCAAATTCATGTGGTAATCCAAACAATTCTTAAAACAACAATCAACTTAAAGCCATACCTTACATTACTAGGACTATTGGATGATCAAATAAAAAGGAATACGAGAAAATACTGCAATACATACATATTAACAGCTATAAGAATTGTATATGCTCAAAAGTAGAAAACAAGAAGAGATAACAAATGGAGAAGACTGGACATGCAAAATGTGAGAAATAATAGAAGTGAACAAATTAACAATTTCATTGAAAGATACGTTATTGGCACATTTTCAGAGAAATGGAACTGATTTTATCAATACATATTGGAAGCAAAGGGAAAGATTTTATGTATAGGTTTGGAGACATAAAATGTTGATATATTCAATGTTAATATATCTTAAAACAAGTAACAATTTGCTGGATATAAAATGAAAGAAAAAATAGAGAGAAACTGACAAAAGGTAAGCTAGAAATGCATTTTAAAAACTAATGTATATATGTTGGTAGTTTTAGAAATGTATGTTTGTTTGGCTGCCATTGTCGTATGTCTATGTTATTGAGGAAAAGAGGTAGAAGCAGCTGAAGAATATAATAATAATAACAATAATAAATGCCGACATCAGGAGTGCAGCAGTTGGGGGGGGGGGGGGGCCATCACTTGGAAGGCTGCACTAAGGGGTTGTGTGGGCCACATGTGACCCATGTTCTGCAGGCCTGGTGTGGGCCCTGTGTTTTAAAATCATAAGTTAAGAGTTTTGGCCATTGGGATAAACTATAGCTAATAACAATTAAGGGAATTTTCTGATCTTCTCTGTACATTCATGCTGGAGGAAGAGAGTGGAAAGATATGGGGGTTACTTTAAGTTATTGTTTTTAGCAATCCTCCTCAGTGGCCTCTTGCTTTTCACCAATACAAATGCAGCTACTAGCCAAACTCCAATATGACATTTGTAGGAGTTTTGAAATTTGTGAATGTGGCGCAGCTGGCTGGGAGTCAGCTGTATAAGATCTCCACTGACCAGAAGGTCATGAGTTCAAGGCCTGCCTAGGTCAGGGTGAACTCTCGACCAATTGTGTAGCTCGTTGTCTGTCTATATATGTTGTTTGTCTATGGCATTGAATGTTTGCCTGTATATGTGTATTGTGATTTGCCCTGAGTCCCCTGCAGTGTGAGAAGGGCGGAATATAAATGACGTAAATAAATAACTAAATATGTCCTTGAGGTCTACCTGGTGCTGAAATCATGCCCTACAGGTTTTTCTGGTTTTCCAGATTGATTTTTTTGGCTTGAGGTAGAAGGTACGGCAGGAATGGAAGAGTGCATCCTTATTCCTCTGTTGTTTGAGGCAAGGTACAGTGAGGGATACAGCCTGCCAGCTTCTCAAAAAGTATTGTAATAAATGAAAGAATCTGATACTACTGGCCTACGGACTTTGAGCAAACCTATTCTTGTAAATAGGAAGTCATTGGGACCTCTTATAATAGCAAGATATAACACAACATGATGATTATTTGCTGCCTGGTTTTTAAACACCTTTCCACAATAGGGCTTTCAGGAGTCAATATTATGTTCTTGTTGATGCCAAATTAATTTTATTTTTCATGCCATGTTTAGTGTTTATGTGTGACTTAAGGTTTTGTATTTTTTTACTGATTTAACTATGATTAATGCAAACCACATTTATTTATTATGATTACTATTACAGTATTATTATTATTTATACCCCACTTTTTCTCTTCATGAGTAGATTCAAAGCAGCTTACATTAAAAGCATTTCAATACAATTCAAAATCTACAGATATATAAACATTAAAACAGCATAAAATATCAATTGTATTAAAGTTCAGTTAAAATACATAAAACACACTAAAACAAAAAATAACAGCACCTCAAATTTGATCTTTAAAACCTTCTTTAAAAGCCTTGATGCACACCATCCCTGGATTTAATGATTACTACTAAAAAGGAGAGGCAGCATGGTATATTGGTTTGAATATTGGATCTAAACTGCCAAATAATGCACTTTGAACTTCATTATATGTTGCAGTCTTTCAGCCTGAGAGGAAGGAAGAGGCAAATGTCTTCTTAACATTAAGTTTGCCAAGAAAATCCTGTGATATATTTGCCTAAGGGTCCTGATAAGTTGAGAACAACTTCTGTCTGTTAGCCTCACATGGTGATACTACCATTATAATGTATATTGAACAGCATTATATGATCAGTGTAGACTTATATAAATGTGTCTACACTGACCATATAATACTGTTCACTTTGCATTATAATAGTAGTGTAGATGAGGCCTAACGTTGGAGCTCCACTCCATTCCACTCCACTCCACTCCGAAATTGCATTATATGGTCAAGATAGACTCATACAGTACAATTTAACTTCATTATATGGGTCTAATCATCATCATCAGCATCACTTTATTTATATTCTGCTTTATCTCCCCGGAGGGACTCAGAGTGGATTACAATACACATATGAGGCAAACTTTCAATGCCTTTTTACACACACAGTGAACATCAACTATACTGACCAGCTGCAAACTGCATTTTATGGCAGTGTAGATCTAGCCTAACTGACTAATGGAAAACTGGAGAAATCCAAGACTTGTCTAAACAGTCTCGGGTAAACTTAATTATGGACCCATCTATGCTGACTATTTTATGTAGTTCAAAACTGGTTTCAAACTAAAAAGTAAAACAAGACAAACTCAAACTCAAAAGTAAAACATAAAGTACACAAAACTCAAAACAAAAGTACACAAAAGAAAACCTTTAATGTGTATCAGCGCCCTGTGGTGAGTGTCTACAGTGCACTTCATATTTTGTGGAATGATTTCACTTGGGATCTGGGATTCATCGACATCTGCTGTATCACATTTTAGGCTAACCATGGACTTTCCTAAGGCCTTTATTAATGTGTGGTATACCTTTAGATCAGTGGTTCCCAACCTTTTTTGGCCTACCGCCCCCTTTCCAGAAGAAAATTTACTCACCGCCCCCCTAGAAATTATGATTTTTATTTTAATAGCAATTAAACAGAAAGATATAGGTATTAATATTTCTACCTTTTTCGTAAAATATAATAAAGTTGTAAATTAGAAACATTGAAGTTTGAAATTATGAAACTATTTATTGAACTTAGAATAGAAAGATAATACAAAAAAAGTTAAAACATTCGAAATCATCTTAATGAGAAGGATGAACCTGGCGTGCTGCTACCAATCTAGTAATCCTCGGCTCTATTTTTGTCAGCAGTAATCTCAAATCATCGCAATTGACTATTTTGCAATCAGTTTCATTTTTTGTTAATAAATTGGTTACCGCACTGAATCCATGTTCCACTAAATATGTTGAAGGACATTATTATTATTATTATAAGACTCAACCAGTTGGAAGGGAACCCCCAAAGGTATTATTATTATCCCTTGCTTGGTGAGAGGAAGAGGAGGGAGCAGGAGGAGGGGAAAAAAAGAGAGAGAGAGACACACAGAGATGGATGGTAGCTTACGCCCCCAACCCCACCACCCCCTTATAGGTGTTCAGCACCCCCAAATTCTCCGGAGCCTTCCAGCGCCCCCCCTAGATCACCTCGCCGCCCACCAGGGGGTGGTACCGCCCACTTTGGGAACCACTGCTTTAGATGCACACTGATGTGTGTTTTTTGTGTGACCACTGCAGCCTTAAGTTGGCTTCAAACTGCATTGTAGAGTCTGTGTAGAGCAGGCCTGTACAACCAATGACCTTACATGTGTTTTTGGACTCCCACTCCCAAAAGCCTTAACCTGCTTGATTGCTTGATTGCTTGCTTCCTTCCTTTCTTGCTTGCTTGCTTCCTTTTCCCTCCCTCCCATCTTTCCTTCTTTCCTTTCCATCCTTCTGCTGGGAGGACAACTGGAGCCACAGTGACACCAAAGGCAGTCCAAGTGGCCAGCTTCTGGTCAAAGGAAATCTAATATAATGCAAGTTTTTAACTTTGTGTTTTTAAATACATTATAACTGTACACTCAATTCACTTCTGACACAATAAATAAAACTGGAGGATGACCTGCCCCAGCCTTCCTGCCCCTGGCCCCGCACCTGGCCCCACCCTGCCCAGATCCACCCAGGCCCATGCCTCCTCTTGGGCCTGCCTGGCCCTTCCTCTTGGCCCAGCCCTCCTGGGCCTGCCTGGTCCATCCTCTTGGACCAGGCAAGCCCCAGAGAAAAAAAATTGTGGCCCCAGAGAAAAAAATTACCCATGCTTGCTATAGTTTATTACTATTTTCACAAGTTCTCCTCCTGCTCTTCCTCTAGAAAATTTATGCTTTTGTTTTCTATTCATTGTAGTTGTCAGTCCTAATTAGAAACTGTGTGTGTGTTTTGTTTTTACTTATCCAAAGAAGGTAGGATTGTAAACTAACTACTGTTTTAAAGTTCATTGCTCAGATACTACACTTAAAATTAGGCACAATTTGTCTTAGATCTGACATTATGATAAATCATAGTTCATTACAAATAGGATCCCCCAAAATCTGTTTGTTTTGCTGTGATGGTTGTGAAGCTACCTACTGATCAGCATGGCAGGTCTTCCACTTTTGGATGGATGAATATTTCAGCTCCATTAGCAACTGAAAACATTGAGTTGAAAATTTATGTTGTTGTTGTTGTTCTTGTGAGCCTTCCTTCAACCGACTGCAACCCTGAGGTGATTCTATCACAGGGTTTCCTTGTTGAAATTTGTTCAGAAGAGATTTGCCATTGCCTTCCCCTGAGGGTGAGAATGTGACTTTCTTAAGATTACTCAGTGGGTGTCATGGCAGAATGGAGATTTGAACTAAGTCTTCTGAGTCATAGTTCAACCCTCACTATTTCTCTGGTCTCCACATGAGTAAGGAAAGGAGTGGTCTCTACCTACAATGATTTCCACCCAGACCACTGACAACAGAATGCCTAAGTGAAATGTAGGCCCATGACCTTTCTTCTCCTGTGTTAACATTTTCCCAGATATATCAGACAGTGAAGCCTCAAAAGCTTGTATGATGTGTTTTGTGCATTTTGGCTGGCCAATAACACTTTTTTGTGGATTTTGTTTTTTGTAGTTAGCAACAGAGAATAATCAAACACAGCTTATATACCTAGACGCTATGTGTTGGTTGTTTAACTGGCCTCAGGGAATTAAAACGTGTGGAACACTTTCTTGCACTATGATTGAAAGTTGAGTAAACATTTTACTGTATGTTTATTCAAGTATGAAAGGGAAAGGCACAGATAAAACTGCTCCAGAGATCAAATCTGTTGGGCATCTTTAATGTGAGGTATATGACTATATATATTTTATTATGCTGCATTCACAATTGAAATTATTGGGGCTTTTGTAGAGTCATTTTGTTGTCTGTTTCTCAAGTGTTTTGTGTTTCCCATTCTTTTATATCAGGAGTTTCCATTTCTTGTTCTGTATTGCTTCATGGCATTGGATGGGCACTGACTTCAATTTTGATGCCGTTTAATGTTATTTCTGTGCATAGTTTTTTTGTTGTCTCAAAAAATGAACCCATGCATGATACTCTTTTATTTTTAAAAGGGGGTTTAGGGCTTTGGGGGAGTCTCCAGGTGTCCTCCTGGGCCAGTCCCGGAAGAACATCTGGACAACCACCCCAGAAAGTTTTGTGCTTTCTGGCGAGTGTGTGTGTGTGTGTGTGTGTGTGGATGGACAGAGCCCCAGGAAATATGCTCCTGGGATAAAGCCCTCTCTGGAAAGGCCCTTAGAGAAGATAATGTTTAACATGAAAGCAGTTATGTTAATGAATGTAACAGACTCATCAAAGGTCTGGAGGCCTATCCTATGAGGAGCAGCTTAAAGGGCTGGGCATGTTTGACCTGCAGAAGAAGGTTGAGGGGAGAGATGGTCAGCATGTTTAAATATTTGAAAGGATATCATAAGGAAGAGGGAGAGGGCTTGTTTTCTGATGCCATGAAGACTATGACAGCAGGAAACAAGGGGTTCAAATTTCAGGAAATAAGATTCCACTTGAACATCAGGAAGAACTTTCTGACTGTATGAGTTGTTCAACAGTGGAACTCTCTGCTTCAGAGTGTGGTGGAAGCTCCATCTCTGGAGGTTTTTAAACAGAGGCCCCTTCCACCCAGCTGAATAAAATCCCACATTGTCTGCTTCGAACTGGAATATGTTTAGTGTAGATGAGACTCCAGTATCATGTTGCTGCAACAGATAGTGGATCAGACTCTTCTTTTCTCAGCTTCAGAACTTTACACATTCCTTTTTGTGTAATTTGATGGCATTTGAATGGTATAGGAGGGGGTATAATACCCTCTGACTTCTAATATTGATTTATCTGTTGGATAAAATCTTGAGAGTAAGAATTTCATGGAAGAGATCAAAAGAATCTTTGATTATAGTTTCTGGTTATTAAAAGTTCTGGATCTATTGGAGAAATATTGATTTCCATGTGACATTAAGAAATGCATTCTACTTTCCCTCCATCTGCTGAGTGTTCTTTTTAGCAGCCCGAAGCAAAGCAACTGACTGACCTGTAGTGCCAACATTCTTATTCCTCCTGGTTCTCCTATTTTAAGTACTGGAAAAAGTGGGTGTTTGCAAATATTGTTACTTGTTTTATTATTTTAGTTGTTGTTGGGGGCTTTATTCAACACTTATACAACTACAGAGTCCATTAGAGCAGTGTTTTTCAACCTTTTTTGAGCCACGGCACGTTTTTACATTTACAAAATCCTGGGGCACACCACCAGCCAAAATGACACAAAAGTACACTCTAACACAGTAATACATATAGTTAATATGTTTTTAAATGTATTTATACACTCAGTGTGAAACCTGGGCCTGTTTCGATGAACAAAACATATATATGACTTCCTCTCACATATTTATACATGGCTATCATGTCTTCTCTCAGCCTTCTCTTCTTCAGGCTGAACATGCCCAACTCTTCAAGCCGCTCCTCATAGAGCTTGTTCTCCAGACCTTTGTGAAATTTCACCCTGAGTGAAACTTGCTTCCAGTTAACTATGGATGTTATGGAGCCGTTATAAACAGTTCCTTGGGGAGGGGGCAATATTGAAAAAATCCAATAAAAAATAGTTTTTAAAAACCATTTCCAAGCAGAGAGCTCAATTTGTTTCTTGAGCCTGTGAGGGGCTGCTAGGAGTGGGGAGAGTGCCAATTTGCACGGCACACCTTGATGATTATTTTTGTTGTTGTGTGCCATGGCACACTGGTTGGGAAACACTGCATTAGAGCAAGGTCATCTCTCCTTCCTACTACATCTTCTCATACATCTACAACCTGCTCCAGGGCAGTGGTAAAACCTGGAACCATGTTTTGGGTTTCACCTAGGGCCTTCCAGACAGGCAAAAAAATCCAAGAGAAATTAGGATTTTAAATCCCACTTCCTCTTGGATTGGAGGCCACACAGCTGGCCTAAACCCCGGGGTTTTGCTGGGGATGTCCAAATACTCACCCCTGCTGATCTGAGATCAGCAGGGATGAGCATCGGCACTGCCAGCCTCTCCCTCCCTTCCCCCCATGAAATGGGAGCAAGATAAATGGGTGCAAGGATGTGAGTCCAGACAGGGGGGAGGGAAGGAAAACAGGTTTGGAAAAATGTGTGTTTCTCAGGAAAAAACAGGTTTAAAAGGTAACTTTTAAACACATGTTTTGCAGCTTTTAACCCAATTTAGCTAAATGTCATTTAGCCCCCCCCCCAACCCAGTTTAACCTGGGTGATAATGCATGTGTGGAAGGTTCCCTAGATTTGCAGTAACGAGGTAAAGGAAAGCAAATTCCTATGTTGAGCCACAGTGCTGTGTTTGATTTAGACCTCGATTTGTTGTTCTTACCACACAAGGGAAGGGATAATTAGAATATAATGTAGCTTTCTATTATGCTGATAATTGCATGTAGAATGGTATAACTAGTACAAATAACATTTTTTTCCATTTCACTGAGAACTGAGCATATTGCCAGAATTGTACCTACATGCGTCTCTTCTTTCTCTTACTTGAATAAGTTATTCTTGTGGAGATAACCTGTCTTTCAGTGGTTCTTGTAAATAATTTCTGCAGGTGCTTATTTTAGGATATTTACTTTGTTCTACTGTGTGTAATTTAGAGCTGGCTAATCAAATGGTCATTTGTTTGAATTGCTAACACTGAGATGACTGATTGTTCCTGGTACTCTGTGCCATATTTTGCCAGGGCCTTAACACCCATCTGAAAAGGAACGTAATATATGGACTCTGAATTTTTTAAAAAGAGAGAAACACAGAACTACTGTAGGTAATAAACTGGTGTAGAACAAAATATTTTTTTGGAAATAGTTCTTCTTTTACCCATTTAGTCAATGAAACAATGCCTTTGCCCCCTCTAATTTCCAATTAATATTGCTGTGACATTCAGGGTTTGTTTCTAATGCAGACACATCCATGGATAATTGTATCTTTTTATATTTGGTGACACTCTATCTTTTTATTGTTGGTGAAACAATGAAACATCTGAGGGGATGGGTATTTTTGTTACAAAGTCCAAAATGGCCTTTTAGTGGAAGTGATTTATTTCTCCAGTGCTTTTATTGGTAGTTTCTAAGAAGCTTAAGATAATGTACACTGCACTGCTTGGTCACCTCATGGTATTATGCTGGTTAGTGTATTGTACTGCTGTGTTCTGCTGTTGTTTATCTTTTGTCATGTTTCGCTAGTTTTGCCACCTACAAAGCCTTCTTCATGGGTGGCAGTACACATTAAAAATGAATTTGCTATACACTGAAATGATAGTGTGAGCAACATTTTCTGTTAACCCTAACCAAACCGTTTTGTTTTGTTGTTGTCGACAGTTGCATCTGTCAAGTAGGAAATTTAGGTACCACTTTGTGGGGAGGCCAAATTTAACTGATTTCTGGAATGTTAAATTGCCTCTATGTCTGTCTATATGTGTTGTATGTCAATAGCATGGAATGTTTATCTGTATGTGTGGATTGTGATCCGCCCTGAGTTCCCTGCGGGGTGAGAAGGGCGGAATATACTGTAAATAACGTAAATAAATATAAATAAATAAATAATAAACCCTACGAAGAATTTCACATCCACATACTTAAAACCATGTTTTTATTTATTTATTTATTTATTGTATTTCTATCCCGCCTTTCTTAGCTCGAAGGCAGCTCAAGGCGACTCACAATTTGGCAGCAATCTGATGCCACAACAGTCATAAATACCATTAAAACATTTAACATAACAGAATAAAAATCCATATAAAAACCATTAAAAACTTATAATCACCAATGTCTTCCAGTTAAACTCATTTTCCATTAGCATCGTTTAAGCCATTCCACAAATGCATCATATTCTGGCATACAAACACTTTTATTTCATGCAAGATCTCTTCACACAGCAATTCCAGATATCCAACAGATGTTCTGATTTTTTTTTAAAAAAAGAAGGTAGCTCAAAGTCTAGGAACTTGGTTGATGTCATTTTGCTACATTAATAACATCACAATGAAAAAACCGTCTGCTTTGATCACATGGTCACATCAGAATTCCTCTCAACCCTGTGGTTTCATCAGCATTTGTTTGTCAGTAACTTGCAAGAAAAGACACATGACCAAAAGAGTTTAGCAGAATATACATACGCAGTACAGAGTGCAGGACCAGATTCTAAAACTGTACATTTCGCAATAGCAACACATTGCAACAATCGTACAAAAAAATTACAAACAGATCAATAAATTATCAAGTTTTACTAACAACACTGATATTGTTGGAAAAGGCTCAGTTGAAGGCCTATCTGTTTTAGCCAATCAAACTCTATTTTGATAATAGCTGTCACTCCCATTTTGTGAATGACTGAGACTAGGGACTGTTTCTGCACTGGGAAAGGTGTTTATGAGGAATCATTTGTAACTCTGTGCCCCACCCTTTCAAGGACTAAGAGTTTCATTCATGGTCCAGGCTGTGGCACAGCTAGTTAGTATCCAGCTGCATTAAATCACTACTGACTGAGAGGTCATGAGTTTGAAGCCAGCCTGGGTCAGAGTAAGTTCCTGATCATTAATAGTCTAGCTTGCTGTTGACCTATGCAGCTCGAAAGACAGTTGCATCTGTCAAATAGGAAATTTAGGTACTGCTTTATACGGGAGGCTAATTTAACTAATTTACGACACCATAAAATTCTTCCAGCAGCATATCGAAGAATGAGGAAGTACTCCATCAAAGGACCCGGTGTCACAAGTGGACGGTGAATAGGCAGCTCCCCCTGTGGCTAAAACCGAGCATACCCTCATGATAGGGCCGTAGCCAGGATTTTGATTCGGGAGGGGCTGAGTTTGATTCAGGGGGTGGCTGAGTCTGAGTGAGAGAGAGTCATCCCAATACCCCCATGCATATGGGATATAATGAGCATGGTGATCAGATCATGATATGAATAAACATAACAGTTTAAATAATATGCCAGTAAGGCATTCTCGCAGACCACCCTGAGAATTTCGGGGGGGGGAGCCTGAAGCCCCTCAAGACACACCCCCCCCCCGGGCTACATGCCTGCCTCATGAAGCCAGAAAAAGCTGAAATGTTAAATTGGCTCTGTGCCTATCTATGTCTGTTGAATGTCTAAATGGCATTGAATGTTTGCCATGTATACGTATATTGTAATCCACCCTGAGTCCCCTGCAGGGTATGAAGGGCAGAATATAAATACTGTAAATAAATAAATAAATAAATAAATTGTAGAGATACAGTGATTTGAAATTGAGGTCATCTTTTTGAAACACCCTGTAGTCTAAGCAAAGTCTGGAATTTATTTTTTAAATGAAAGAATGCCATAGTTAAGGCATAGTAACTAGATCAGGTAATTAAAAATTCTAAAATTAATATGTCCGAGTTCTATAACCATCTATCGCTTTTTCAGTATCATCACATGCCAAAATGCTTCCATACCAGGAAAAATTCCAAAAGTTGCCTGAGGGAATGATGTTCAAAGACAGAAAGTAGAAAATCCCATTGGGAGTAAACAAAATATGTTTGTGAATCTCCTTTTGTGTTCTGTGGAGTCAACTATACATTATAATTGAATATTGAAAAGGAACTATCCCAAAATACCTATTTTAACAACAATAATAACATTTATATGTATGCACTGTCCCAATGAAGTGTCAGTACAAAACCTGACTGCAGGGCTATTTTTCCTGTGCTGATCAACATTTCTGGAACATTCAGTGCAACCTTAAAGCCCCCAAAACATACAAAATAGAATCAAATATAATATAGATACCACATTATAAAGGCTTTATCTTTTTGTTTCCCCTAAATACATGACTGAAAATATAAGTACAGCAAAGCTTTTGTATTTGCTGGGATTTAGTTCCAGGACTATCAACGGATACCAATATCTATGGATGCTCAAGTCCCATCATGTATACTGGGGTAAACTGGAGTGCCTTATATAAAATGGCAAAATCAAGGTTCCCTTTTTAGATTTTTAAATAATATTTTCAAGCCATGGATGATTGAATCTAGAATTTGTAGACACTACATGTTATTCAAAGTGAAAAGAGCTTATTGCCCTACTTGTGGAAATTCCAGTCCAGCTCTCCTCTTTCTGAACTCAGCCCGCAAGAACTTCCCTTTCCTTAGTGTTCCCCCACACATTGAGCCAAATCAATACTCTGTGGACTTACGTGTGATTAAATCTATTCAGTATTATGGCAGAGTTGATTCAAATTAAGGTGTAGATTCGCATGTTGGAAGGAATGGGGTCATACCAGTATTATCTTTCTCTTCCCTCTCAGTTGCATCCCTTGTTATCTCCACATGAAGGTTTGTGATATGAGTCTGCTTTACATGTGTAGGCATCACATATACATTCTACCTCCTTATTTTAGGAAGACCAGAAAGCATGTTTTTCACCTGGCGTTTTTTGTACTAGGAAATGGCTGCAGTTTTGTGTGTTTTTGTATGACTTCTGTTATTTGCCAGTAGGGTTTTCAGTCATGAGGAAAACCTTGAGACTTTTTAATGCATTGCGATGATTCCAAATCTGGAATAAATTTTTAATCTGTATGGTAAAGGAAAGGTGCCTCTCTAATCCATTTATGGAAAATGTCTAACCTCAACAAAAAGAATGCTTTGGAAAAATAAAGACAGAGTGTTCTCTCCTAGTATTTCTTGTTCTAAGCTTTGCATTCTTGGAAAATAAAGTCCATTAAGTAGAAAAAATTCACCTGGAATACATCTACAGGGTACATACATGTTAAACACAGCACTGGTGGATTTTAGTGCTTTAGAACTAAGGTACCTTTTAATAGGTCACTGAAACAATGAGAAAATGATGAATTGCCAGAGTGGGGTGTGCAATATCAAAAGCAAAACTCAATGAATTTAACATTTTGCAAAGTCACTTCTGACCTTCTTCAGTGATGTAGTTGTGTTGTAATAATATTTGGCCAGGATTCTGTGTTATACCGATGGTTGTAACTCTCTGCCACTTCTTGTTTTTATTGATAGGGTGATGGTTGTTCTCTTCTCCCTACTGCTTATCTTGGCAGAGAACAACAAAAATGAGGCAGCAAGTACAAGGCCTTGGCCATTGGTTAAAAGTAGGAGTCTGAGCATGTAAGAGTCTGCCTCCAGTATGGAGCTGCTGTCTTGTCCCTGAACTCATAAATATAGGGAAAGATCAGTAGCTGGTCACTCCCCTGCCCACTGTAGATAGCCACAGTGATCCTGGCCATTGTGGGTGCCTTCTCTGACATCAGTAGCTCTCAGAGTTCTGTAGCAGAGATAGTGAGAGAAAAACTAAGGTGACAGAGTAAATGTAAAAGAAAAAGTCTTAAAAATAACTTTTAAACCACCCAGTTTATAGCTTGGTAAATGTTTATATTTTACAGAAGCACAAGAACTGTCAGTTTTATGGAATATACCTTGGCAGATGGTAGATGTATAACAATATTAACACCTCAAGTAGCATTTACAGCCAAATCATTCAGCCCCTGTACACACCTCCACAATGGTATTTAGGCTAGCAGAATGATGTCTTCCTCTTCTTTTTCTCACTTTCTCTGTCTTGCATTATACTGATTTTCTTCTTCAAACTAAATGGAATATGTTGCCTGATCGTTGTATTTTCCATATCTTTTTCTTTAATCTACTTTTCTTACTTGGACAAACTAGTTTAGCCCCATGCTAAGGAAAGTTGAAGAATATTTATTTATTTATTTGTTAGATTTATTGGCTGCCATCAAGCACCACAATAAAACAACAAATCTACAACAGCAATAAAACCACAAGGATAAAACAATTCCTAAGAGATAACACAAGTCCTAGGGGATAGCACATTACAACTCAATTCTGGAGTAGTTGTGCACTTTGAGCATAGTATGGAGGGCAGACCAGTTCCAATGTGAACCAGTCTGTAGCCCACATGGACTGAAATCCCCATCCCCCTTTCTCTGCACTCATCAACACAAGGAAAAAGGGATGGACCAGGCCTGTAGTCACTCCTGTTGCCATTGTAGATGGCCACAGAGCCCCCTTGCTATTGTGGGTGCTTTTGCTTACATCAGTAGCTCTTGGGAGTTCTGCAGCCATCTAGGAGCAAAAATGGTGACAGGAAAGAAAAGTAAAGTAAAATAAAGTGACAGAACAACCAGGTCGATTGGTTTTGGCTCAGCTGGACCACACAGACTCTGTCCTGCAACTGCTGTCAGCTGTGGATTAAGCATGTAAATGCTTCCTTGGCTTCTGGGGTCAATCAGGACCATTTCTGTTTCAAACAAATTGTGAAACAATTGACAGGTAGATAAACCTTATGTCTCGCTGACGATTCCTCAGTCATTGCCATGCAGAAGTTGCCCAGAGTTCAAGTGGAGAGAGTTGGAGCAAAAGAAGGAGAAATGGCAGCAACAATACTGCCCTGATTTTTTTAATAACACAAACCAGCTTTATAAACCATAGTTTGACATGGCAAAGTACATTTAATGAAAGGTGGAAGTAAAAGCTTCTGAGCTTTTCTTAACTTTTGTTAGATATGTAGCAAAAGGGGCATGAAAGAGGAGGTTAAGCTCTTTTTCATTTTATTAAGCAGGATGTTAGAATGCGACAATTTTGTTCTGAAATCTGTAGTCCACTTTTGGAATTTGATTGAAGTGTTAGGAATAAAATGTTATACTTGTCAATCAATCAATTCATGAGATAATTGACTGATTTACATTTACATTGTCTTTCCTCCAAATGAGTTGAAATATCACATATGGCCTACCTTCTCACATCTTCATCTGCTTTACTGTTGGATCAGGAGTAATTTCCTCTTTTGGAAAGAGGGAAACTGATTCACTTTAAGAGTGATTCCTTTACTAGAGCTTGCTGAGGAATGTACTGAATTTCTTGCTTATTCCTCTGAAACTAACTTAAATTAAGCAAGGCAAATAAGTAATATTCAAAATATATAATTGAAAACTTTATTAAGTACTGCACACACACACACATAACACTTGTCTACAAATGGTGTGTGTGTCTTAGGCTGGATCTATACTGCCCTATATCCCAGGATTTGATCCCAGATTATCTGTTTATCTCAGATTATCTGGTAGTATAGACTCAGAATCCAGTTCAAAGTAGATAATCTGGGCTTTCCTGGCAGGCTGTCTCCATTCCAGCAATCTGAAGAACTGAGATGGGCTGTGGGGACTGACCCCAGGGCTGTGGAAGCAGTCCCATGGGCTAGTCCCCACTAGCTCTATACTCCATTAGACCTGGGCCTTTCAGGAAGACCAGGGTCTAATGGAGTATCAAATTAATTAGGGACAAGCAGAGTTTACCTGCTTTGTCTCAAATTACTTTGCTTTTACTGGAGGAGTCGTTTGGACACCTCCAGTAAAAGCGTGACAAGGCCCACCTTTTGGCTTGGAAGGGCCTTAAAAGAAAGTTCCATGTAGAGGAGAAGCTCAGCACAACTGCCACACACCATTGTTGAAGTGGGAGATTATAATCCAACACATGTGGGGGCCCTGAATTGTGGAAGGCTGATATACCCTATGTGAGTGGTTCTCATCCTTTGATCCTCTGGGTGTTTTGGATTTCAGCTCTCACAGTTTCTAACAGCTGGTAAAATAGCTGGGATTTCTGAGATTTGAGATTCAAAATACCTGGAGGATCAAAGTTTGGGAAACACTGTCCTGTATACTCATGAATAAGTTTAGAAGCTTGAATAAAAAAATCAACCCCCAAAACATGGGTCAACTTATCCACTAAACACTTAACTCCTATCTAAAAAGAAACTATCCCCTTCTCTGAACAGATTGGTCAAAGGTGAGAGTATAGTCCCTCCCAGGAGAACCAGCCCTCTCTACTTGCTCAGCAATGGCTCTGCTTCTGGATTTCTTGAATACCTAGGCAGAGCTATGGTGTCATTGGCCACCAACGATGTAGCATTGCTGCTTTCAACTTCTTTGTTAAATAACCCTCAACTTATTCATAGGTCATATCAAAATTCATAATTTTGCCTTCCCAACCTACCTTTGACTTACACATGAGGTTGATTTATATATTAGTACTATCTGTACCCGGCCACACGCTGCTGTGGCTTAAAACCCCTGATAGGCCCAAGTTTGCCCAGGCCTTTGGAAAGGAACTGGGGCTGTGAGGAATGGTGGGAGTTGAAGTCCAAAACCCCTGATAGGCCCAAGTTTGCCCAGGCCTTTGGATGGGAACTGGGGCTGTGAGGAATTGTGGGAGTTGAAGTCCAAAACCCCTGAAAGGCCCAAGTTTGCCCAGGCCTTTGGATGGGAACTGGAGCTGTGAGGAATTGTGGGAGTTGAAGTTCAAAACCCCTGAAAGGCCCATGTTTGCCCAGGCCTTTGGAAGGGAACTGGGGCTGTGAGGAATTGTGGGAGTTGAAGTCCAAAACCCCTGATAGGCCCAAGTTTTCCCAGGCCTTTGGAAGGGAACTGGGGCTGTGAGGAATTGTGGGAGTTGAAGTCCAAAACCCCTGAAAGGCCCAAGTTTGCCCAGGCCTTTGGAAGGGAACTGGGGCTGTGAGGAATTGTGAGAGTTGAAGTCCAAAACCCCTGAAAGGCCCAAGTTTGCCCAGGCCTTTGGAAGGGAACTGGGGCTGTGAGGAATTGTGGGAGTTGAAGTCCAAAACCCCTGAAAGGCCCAAGTTTGCCTAGGCTTTTGGAAGGGGCCTGGGGCTGTGAGGAATTGTGGGAGTTGAAGTCCAAAACCCCTGAAAGGCCCAAGTTTGACTAGGCTTTTGGAAGGGGCCTGGGGCTGTGAGGAATTGTGGGAGTTGAAGTTCTAAACACCTGAAAGGACCAAGTTTGCACAGGCCTTAGAAAGGGGCCTGAGGCTGTGAGGAATTGTGGGAGTTGAAGTCCAGAACTTTGGCCTTTCAGCGGTTTTTGGACTTCAACTCCCACAATTCCTCACAGCCTCAGGCCCCTTTCAAAGGCCTGTGAAAACTTGGTCCTTTCAGGTGTTTTGGACTTCAACTCCCACAACTGGGCAAACTTGGGACTGTGGGAGTTGAAGTCCATAAACCTCTGAAAGGCCCAAGTTAGTCCAGGCCTTTGGAAGGGGACTGGGGCTGAATGAAAGATAAGGTGGGGGGGCTCCTTACCTGAAGTGGCTGCCCAGGGAGCACCGGCAGCACCAAATCGTCAAGAGGGGGCTGAGGGAGAGCGGCAGCGGCTTCTCAGCAGGCGGCGGTCGGCGAGGGATGGAGGAGGAGGAGAGGATGCCGGTGGGCGCCTTCTTCTGCCACTGCCACTGTCATGGGGAGGAGGGGAGGGGTGTCCCCTCCTCCTGCCACGCCCCCGCTGCTCTTCCATACCGGGCGGCGGCAGGGGGCGCGGGAGGAGGTGGGAGGGGCTGGGGAGGAGGGGAGGGGTGTCCCCGCCTCCTGCCACGCCCCCCCGCCGCTCTTCCTTACCGGGCGGCGGCAGGGGGCGCGGGAGGAGGTGGGAGGGGCTGGGGAGGAGGGGAGGGGTGTCACTGCCTCCTGCCATGCCCCCCCGCCGCTCTTTCTTACCGGGCTGCGGCAGGGGGCACGGGAGGAGGTGGGAGGGGCTGGGGAGGAGGTGATGGGTGTCCCCGCCTCCTGCCACGCCCCCCCACCGCTTTTCCTTACCGGGCGGTGGCAGGGGGTGCGGGAGGTGGTGGGAGGGGCTGGGGAGGAGGAGAGGGGTGTCCCCGCCTCCTGCCATGCCCCCCGCCACTCTTGCTTACTGGGCGGTGGCAGGGGGCGCGGGAGGAGGTGGGAAGGGCTGGGGAGGAGGGGAGGGGTGTCCCCCCCACCCCCCGCTCTTCCTTACCGGGCGGCGGCAGGGGCGCGGGAGGGGGGAGGGGCTGGGGAGGTGGAAGGGGCTTCCTTACCGGGGAGGGGGCGCGGGAGGAGGTGGAAGGGGCTGGGGAGGAGGGGAGGGGTGTTACCTCCTCCTGCCAGCCCCCCCCCACCGCTCTTCCTGATCGAAGGAGGAGGCGGAGGAGGCGCTCTGGCTGCGTTGTTTGAACGCTCCAAACGTTAGCGCTGGCACCGGAGAGGCCGGGGTGGGAGTTTGGTTGTCAGTTTTTGGGGGTTGGTTTTTGGGCTGTTGCGAGGTACGTACGGTCGGTTTTTTTGGCGTTGTCTGTACCTTGTGGTCTGGTTTATGCGGTTGTTGAGTTTGGTGGTTCTGCGAGCCATAGTTTCTTTGTCTACATACGACATTAAACGGACTGAACAAAAATATATAGAGAGATAGATGGTTGTTTGGTTCACATGTGAGATTTCAGTATGAAGGAGCAGGTGAGTTGAACCCTTATCTAAAGGTTAATTGGTAGAAGTGTTTTATATGTTGACTAGCAATGTTGGGAGTGAGTGTAGCTGAGGGTGTATGGAGAGGGCTTGGATAATTATTTATAACTCTACACAAGAAATGGCAGCATTGTGGGATAACTGCTTTGTGAGTTTAGTTTTTCAAGAATTTCCCAAAGAACATGACTATTGAAGACAAAAATGTACCTGTCATATGACATAATTATTTTTTTAAATCCCTTACTTTCCCATAGTAGCTAGACAGCATTACTTTGGAGCCTAGAAACACAACATGAGGAGAATAGCTCATGACTATTACTATGTATATTCATAAGTACCTTGGCTAATCACTCTTATTTTAATTATATATAATATGATAAAGTATTTTCTTTTGTTTGTGTGGAGGATCTATGTTAGGAGACCACAGAAAAATCAACACTTTTTTCTATAGCAAGAATTACTATATAAACACCTGTTCTGTCTCCCCTGCCCCATATTTTTCTTAAACTAAAAAACCACACACGTCTTATACAAGGAAGGTGGTGTTCTTTCCACTCATCCTTTGGCAGGTTCGATTACTTCTTTGTTCACCTCTGTAGGTCTGAATTCTTGCTTTTGCATTGGGGAGTCCCAGACTATCCACTGTGAGTTAAGTGTGTACAGCTGAACTCAAGATGTTTTCTCTTTAAAATACTGTAATAGTCTCCTGTACTATTGACTGCTTTTACTGGTGGATAAAGTCTCTTTCTCTGGCAGTATGCCTCATGTTTTCAACACTTGGGTGTTTATATTAACAAACCCCTTCAGAAAAATGAGGTTGCACCATCACTTTGTTATATTCTTCCTCCCCTCATTTTTGTTTTGTTAGCTTTCAGACAGCACATCGAAATACATTTTAAAAAATGGTTGAAGAACACTATCCTCATTTCTTTTCTGTATTTAATGTAGTGCTCATAGTTGAAATACCAGATGTTCTGTGACATTAAAAGCAGTCCTGAAAAATCCCCAAACAGTGTTAGATTTAAGACAGAAGCATGAAGCTATGCAAGTACAGCAGGAAAATAAAAGAGCCTGTAGGCAAACTGAAGCTGCTTCGTGGAATGCTTCTGAGAAATCTCCCATTGTCCTAGATTAATCTCTTCCTTTGCTTATACTTTTTCTTCTCTGCAGCTTAGAGGATGACAATGGATAGAACTGTTCTTGCAGTGGAAGATCCAAATTCACAAAAGCAAGGAAGCAGTGCTTGTGTATAGGAATAAATAAAAAGACATGTATTTGTGAAAGGATTCGTATAAGGAAAGTTATACCTTTCATTCATGGAGGTAATTTTGCGCTTTAGGAGTATGTTTTATAGGATTATTTTAATAATTCTAAGGTTAGAAATGGCACTGCCAAAACTTGGTTCTGTCCAAATCTTTCTAATAGACTTTGTGTTCTACCTAGAGAGAACACAAGGTAAATCACACTGGCTTTTAGCAAAATCTTTGGGGGAGAGTACTATTAGGTCTGGGGCCATTTTAGGCTTAGGTTGTACATCTAGCACTCCACATTCACTTTAGTTATGGATAAAGGACCCTGTGAAAGTGAAAAACCACAAATACTGAAAACAACTTCTCTCTAGGAATCTCTAGGTTTTTGAACATGAATCTATGGTCAGCCTCTGAAAAAAGCTGACCTTGGAATTACATTGGAGACTCCAGAGATTCGAAGAGAGATGTTTTCTTAAAAGTCTCTTGGTTCTCCATCATAACTGAAGAAAGTTGACTGTAGAATCACACTGGAACACCTTTAGATTCTAGAGAAAGCATAATCTGTGCATAATTTCAAGATGTTCCATCTGTGAATCAGGTCATTTGCCCAAAGTGCTGTGTGATGTAGTAGAAACCTCACTTTGATAAATGCAAAACTATCTAAACTTACTGTTTTAACAATATAAAATGCATTAATCATAACTTAGTGAACATATACAGGTTGGACCAAAAGTCACAAAGGGGTTTTGGTATTTAATAAGTCCTTGGTTTTTAAAAATTATTTTATGATACCATGGCATCATTATACAATATATGTATAGGAAAGAAAATTACATTACATGTAAAATCTTTTTTTAATTCAAATGTTATTAAAATATCAGGCACTTTTGTGACTTTGGGCTCACCCTGTACATTTGTACTGTTTTACCTACTGAAGTAATGCCCCATAAACATACTTGTTACATGTTATTAGTAGCTTGCTGTTTGTTTTTGGTGTCTGTGTATTAGGATACGTATTTTGAGCCAGAGTGGCAGTTCTTAAACACATAATAATATTTTGCTCAATCATGTTTTTTTAACTATGCCTTTAAGGACCTCATCAGATGGGCAGGGGGAAAGCAGGAGAAAGTGGAGGAAATCATTCTCCTTTGTTCCCTACCATCTTTCGCTTCTCCAAAGCTACTCTGGGCTTCATTTCTCCACGCTGCTGAAAAGGAGCTCCATGGAATTCTGCCAGAAGTTGCTTGCATCATGTAATGGGCTCTGTGGGACTCCACTTCGGCAACATGGAGAAACGGAGAGAAGATTGCATCTAATAAGGTTGAACTACGCCTTTAATTTGAAATCTGCTTGTAGTCTTTGATCTTCCTCCGTGTTTTAATTTTTAGTTTGATTCAGTCTTACTGTAAGACATAATGAGTTCCATTTTTCTGAGGAAAGTTTATTTTCATTCCAATAAATAATGACATGCACATAGTGCTTCAACTTTAAATGAAAATGTACCTTGATTTATACTGGCAAAGTTGTCAATATATTCAGTAGTACAGACTTTGGAAACCAAGCACATTTAGTACTTGGATGAGAGACCACCAACAAATACCAAGCTTCTTGTTGTTGTGCACTTTCAAGTCATTTGAGGTGACCTAAGGTGACTCTGTCATGGGTTATTCCTGGCAAGATTTGTTTGGGGAGGGGGCAGGGGGGAGTTGCCTTTGCCTTCCTCTGAGGCTGAAAGAGTGTGATTTGCCCAAGGCCAAGCAGTATATTTCTATGACTGAGTAAGGAGTACAACCCTCAAATCACCCTAGGCTACATTTCAGATGAAAGAATTGGCAACCCCATTTCTCAGTATTCCTTGTGTAAGAAAACCCTTTAAAATTCATGTATGGATTGTGAACTCTGTGAGACCAGGATTAGAATGCCTATTTAGCCATGGGAAACCTCTGGGGGATATTGGGCAAGCCATCCTCTATCAGAGGAAGACAATGGCAAAATCCTCTGTAGAAACATTTCCACAAAATTAGAAATTACATCAAGTTACAGAAAAAATATTTTTCTTTAGAATCTGCACTAAGAGTATGAAGAGCAGGCTTCAAATCCCCGCTTGGCCATGGAAACCAACTGGGCGGACCGTGGGTAAGTCACACTCAGAGGGAGGCAATGGTAAAGGTCTTTCCAAAAATCCACCAATGAAAGGCTAAAGTTGTCTGATTGCATTTTGAGTGATGTCACAGAGGATGAACATTCTAAGAATACCCAGTTTGTCAGTTGAATGAAAGAGCGGGCAAACTGGCCCATCCATCCTTGCTTGATCTGAGTTTTTGGATATCATTTCTTTTTGCCTAAGCCATTTTGGGATATTGTTTTGAGCTAGCAGACATGAATCATGTCTTATGTGTCACCAAGCCTTTGAAGTCCTACCATCTGTATTAATGGTTGAAGCACCAGTTCCGAAAACATGATAGAATCTGGGACTAAAGTAAAGAAGTCATCTAGAGCTTCACCGGACACATCAAATGACTTAATTTTACAGAACAAAAACAGACCTAACTCCAAAATTGCAGAAGCTTTTGAGGTGGCAGAGAAAAAACTGGGTGAGCCAATTTGAATCCGTACTTGACTGTCTTGTAGGAGTAGTGAGCTGTGAACTGGAGCAGTATAAGTTATGGCACTATATTTATTTATTATATTTATAACAACTCTGTGAGGCAGGTTAGGCTGAGAGATGGCAACTGAGTCAGAATCAGCCAGGAAGCTTCAAGGCTGACCTGAGATTGTTATATTGGTCTCTCCTTGGTCCTAGTCCAGCAGTCTAGCCAATTACCGGGGATAGCAAGGTCTCCCAGTTGTTGTTGAACTGCAAATTGTGACATCATTCAAAGCCTTAAATGATCTGGCTTTTTATTAAGTGAGCAACTTGAAAGCTCATAACACAAACACACATCTGCCCAAGGACTGAAATTTGTCAGAGGACCTCAGTTCTTTGTGGGGTAGTATGGTGTATGATGTGAAGTATTCAAAGGGGGGCTTTTTAGCTGTGGCATTTCAGTTGAATTTTGCTATTGGTTGTTGGCTGATCATTGTTTTATATTTTATAATATTATTGTTCTATTTTGTTTTAATTTATATTGTTGTTTACATTTTACTGTGTTAGGTTTTAACTGTATTGTTGGACCCTAGCCCCATGTCCTTCGGGGAGTCCCCGGGTTCCTTTGGGGAGATGGAAGCAGGGTATAACAATAAAGTTATGTTGTTGTTGTTGTTGTTTGTAGAATATATTCCCCTTGGAGTTCCTATTGCCAGTACTGAATTTGGACAAATTTATTTATTTATTTATTCATACTTGTTTGCCGCCCTTCCCCAGAGGCTCGGGGCGGCTAACAGCATATTCATAAAACAATCATACGCAACAGAGTTAAAAAATCGCAGTTAAAACAACATCTAAAACACAGTACACAGCATGGTAGCCAAATGAGGCCCTGTGCTTGTTATGAGGCCTCTTACCTGGGCCCTGACGGAGGTAGGCTGGGCAGACCTACACTGCCTGCTTTGTGGCACACTTTCATAGACTATCAACTCTATCATTATGCCTGGAATCGCTCTGAAACAGAATACCTTCAAATTTAGAATTGTACCACATAAGCAAAATCCATTGTAAAAAAAATTGGGCAGGAAGTTGGTTCTCCCTGGACAACGGTGCCCTGTGCTTAAGCACATATAAGCACAATGGCAAATCTGGCACTCTCTATTGCCAATAACCTTGGCTTCATTTTGGCATTATGTGAAAACCTAGCTTTTAACAAAAGCCTTTGAGTCTACTTGGACTTCCATAGCCATGGAGGAAAATTTATTTATTTATAGTATTTATATATCACCCCGAAGGGGACTCCGGGCGGATCACAATGCACATATACACGGCAAATATTCAATGCCATTTTTGACATACAAAATATACAGACAGATAGAGGCCATTCAGCAGTTCTTCCACTTCAGATCCTGGAGGTTGCTCAATTCAGCCACGGGGAGCTCTTGCTTCATCCAGTATGATGCTGAGCCTTTTTGATCATACTATTTTCTCCTTGCTCTCCAGCATTTTTATGGTGTCATAAATTAGCCTCCCCGCTTTTAAGCGGTCCCTAATTTCTCTACTCACAGCTCACAGCTGTTTTTGAACTGCTTAGGTCGACAGTGAGCTGGGCATTTTTAACAGCTATTTTTAAACAGGTGCTCAACTCTGACTCGGGCTTTGAACTTGCTACTTTTATGTATTTATTTACCATATTTCTAATCCGTCCTTCTCAACTCCAGAAGGGGGACTCAGGGCGGCTTACATTCAACCCCATTAAGAGGCTATTTCAAGAATACAATAAAATCACAGCATTAACATATGAGAAAAACAACATAATTAAAAACTATACAAAGTCATCATTAAGCATTAAACCAGCCTCATCAGTTTTCATGCCAATCCAGTTCGTCCCTTAAGGTGCTGATTGTATTTATTGCCCAAACGCCTGGTCCCACAGCCATGCCTTTACTTTCTTTCGGAAAGCTAGGAGGGAAGAGATCGATCTTATCTCGGTAGGGAGTGTGTTCCATAGGTGGGGAGCCACTGCCACAAAGGCCCTGTCCCTCGTCCCCGCCAAGCGCATTTGAGCTGTAGACGGGAGCGAGGGCAGGGCCTCCCCGGATGATCTTAAATTTTGTGATGGGACATAAGGGTGGATGCATTCGGACAGGTAAGCTGGGCCAGAACTGTTTAGAGCTTTATAGGTCAACACCAGCACTTTGAATTGGGCTCGGAGATGGACCGGCAGCTAGTGAAGCTGACATAACAGGGGGGTGGTATGTTCCCTGTATGCCGCCCCAATTAGTAATCTGGCTGCCGACCATTGTACTAGTTGGAGTTTCCGAACCGTGTTCAAAGGCAGCCCCATGTAGAGCGTGTTGCAGTAATCTATTTGGGATGTAACCAGAGCGTGGACCACCATGGCCAAGTCAGACTTCCCAAGGTATGGGCGCAGCTGGCGCACAAGTCTTAGTTGTGCAAAAGTTCCTCTGGCCACTGCCGAGACCTGGGGTTCCAGGCTCAGCGATGAATCCAGAATCACTCCCAAGCTGTGAACCTGCATCTTCAGGGGGAGTGTAACCCCATCCAACACAGGCTGTAACCCTATGCCCTGTTTGGCCTTTCGACTGACCAGGAGAACCTCTGTCTTGTCAGGATTCAGTTTCAATTTGCTAGCCTTCATCCAGTCCGATACAGTAGATAAGCACCAGTTCAAGGTCTGGACAATCTCCTTAGTGACAGGTGGGAAGGAGTGACAGATCTGGACATCATCTGCATACAGATAACACCGTATTCCGAAACTCCGAATGATCTCTCCCAGCGGCTTCATGTAGATGTTAAATAACATCAGGTACAGTACAGAACCCTGAGGGACTCCGCAAGACAACGGTTGTGGAGTCAAACAGGTGTCACCCAGTAACCCTTCTGAGACTGACCCTCCAGGAAGGAAGGACTGGAGCCACTGCAGAACAATACCTCCAAGTCCCATTTCTGCGAGGCGTCTCAGAAGGATACCGTGGTTAACGGTATTGAAGGCCGCTGAGAGGTCCAGCAGAACCAACAGGGACACACTCCCCCTGTCTAGCTTCTGGCGTAGATCATCCACTAAGGCAACCAAGGCTGTTTCAGTACCCTGTCCCGGCCTAAGGCCAGACTGTGCTGGTTGGCAGTGATTTATTGCAGCTGATTAACCAGTTGTGCTACCAGCCCAGCCCAAGAAGGCCCTCTCTCAAGTCCCCATGCATCATATTTTGAGATGGAGGGATTGGTCTTCACTGTTGATCTTAAAGCTCACACTGCCGTGTAAAAGGCGATATGGTCTCAAGCCATGTTTGGCTTTAAAGGCGAAAATCCTTGTTTTGAATTCTGTGTGGAAATGTACTAGTAGAAAATAGAGTTATTGACTCGACTTGTCTCGAGGTCCAGTTAATCATCTAGCCACAGCATTTTGGACTCAGTAAAAATTCTGAAGGTTCCAAAACAGTTTTCAAACAGTTTCTATTGTCATTTTTCTTTTCTAGACAATGTAGGACATTAAACAGAAATCCATGCTTTTGTCATTTCAAGCTAAACCTTTGCAGTACTTTTTGAACAGGCTGCTCTTCACACTTAATTAAACTTCATCTGGTAGAGAAAAACATTAAGCTTTGTGCTGTTGAAAGCTAAAAACTTATTTAATTTTTTTCTGTGAATTTCTGTTACCAATTTTGTTTTGGGACCAAGTCATTGCCTTGGCTTTACTTTGAGCCTTAACTGACTTTATACCTTTAAGCCACAAGGATCGGCTTATATGCGAGTATATACGGTACCTATTTCTTCGAACTGGCCTACCCAGCCAGTTTTAATTACGAATTTTAAGCTTGTTATGTTTAATTTTTGTTCTGTGTATTTTAATATGTCTTTTGTAGAAATACGCTTTAATACATGTATTTTATATATTGTTTTTAGATAATTATGAGATTTTAGTGATGTTGTAACCTGCCTTGAGGAGAGGTGGGTAAGAAATAAAATTATTATTATAATTATAAATATTGTTATTATTATTATATCTTCACATTTAATTTGATTAATTTATGGGTCCCCCTTTCAGCCTGTCCATGCCCATATGATAAGGTGCAGTGTTGTTTTTTCCTACCAAAAGAGACGTAAGAAAAAAAATGCCCAATTTCAAGAATCCATACATGTTGAGTTGAATTGAAGATGTACCATTGCAATGTGATAACAACAAGGTGAATAGCAAATGCTGTGAGGGAGAGAAGCTTTCTTTATGGGATACTTTGAATAAACTTGGTTGTTCAGCTTATTTTTTCACTTCAACAAAAACTTTTAATGTTTGTTTTATTTTATGGTTCTGTATAATATATTAATTGAACAGACACTAGGTAGTAGGTTTGAGGCTGCCAAATTTGTCATGTGGAAGGCATTATTTAATTAAATAACATGTTTGCTTTTTTAAAAAAGTATCAAAGAATTATATATGTTTTGATTTTTTACATTGCTGCAAAAATACGGGGCTTTTTTGGGGGTATAACTGTATGTCCTTAGCCAAAATACTCTAAAGACGACAGATCCCATCTGAAATGGGACGTCTCAAGCCTTCCAACTAATCTCCAGATGCTGCTTTGGAGTGTGGTGGAGCCTCCTTCTCTAGAGGCTTTTAAGCAGAGACTGGGAGAGGTGTTAGCTGGGAACGGAAGTACTTTGATTGCATTTCCCTGCATGAGGGGGTTGGACTGGATGGCCCTTGTGTTCTTTTCCAGTTCTGTGAGTCTGTGATACTTGGTGCAGATGCTAGAAGATGAAATCTTCAGTCCATGTTATAAGCATATAAGAGTTCCTTGATTGTCTTAATTCAGTAGACTTTCCATCCTCCTCCCCATAACTTTAACTGTGCATTTAATTCTGATGTTGCCTTGTCTTGCTTAATTCTTTTCAAAGCTTTTGGGATATAGATTTGGGCATCCTTTTTGGTGAGAAACTGAGACCTTTTCTCCATACTTTAGTGATACCATTTGAGAACCAGAGGTTTGAGATATTCAGAGTGGGGCCAACTTGCCTGGGGGAATGGGGGTGGTGGTGGTGACTATAATCACTGCTTCATCCCTAGATGGCAGTAAAAATTCCACAGTAGCATTTGCACAGATGGATTCCCATTGCTGCCTTTACGTGGGTCTTTCCCCCACAGGTGGGATGGAGGCAGGTATCACCTGATGACAGGTGGGCTGTCCAGTTCTTAGAGCTATGCCTTCTGCTGTGCTAGGGCTCTAACATCTGTAAGCTGTAAAACTAAGCCCATTTCAATCCAGCATTGTCTTCTATATATAGTAATGTGGATCCTTTTATCCGAACTCTCCTCAACATTGATAGATGGACAAGAAGTAATTTATTTCAGGGCTATGTACTACTTGTACATTGCATTTTAATTTAAACCATCATATTCTCTGCACACACACACACACACCTTTTTCACACTGCCATGGTTGAACTGCCAGACGTCAGAAACCGATAAGAACCACATGGTCCATTGCCATAAGCCAGGAGTCCCCACTGGGCCTAATGACGCACACAGTCCTCCCCTGATTTCAAACAGCTGATAAGTAGTACCTTGGCTCTCTTCCCAAACCTTTGTGCCAGAGGGGAAGAAAGGTTCTTTGTCTGAAAAAGGCAGCACTGTTGAGGTATTTTTTAAACATCTTACTGCTTTCCTTGAATCAGAGCCAGAATCCTGTCTGTTCAAACTATTTAGCATTATTTCTAAATTACTAGGCAGGAATACGTGTCCTCTAAAAAGTGTTTAATTCATTGTGTGTGATATTTTCCTCATTGTGCTGTTACAATGAGATGCTGAGTGCAACACACCATGTTTGCAAAGTATGAAGATTTAACTTCATTCGGAATAACAGTGGTTTGGATCTTATATTGTCCATTCAGGAATGGAGGGGGCTCCTTCTCTTCATAGGAGAAACTTCAGCAAAGGCTTCCACTGCCACAAATATGGTGTAAAGAGAAGAGTGGCAGACAATATTTTACAAACCTTTATTCTCCTTGTACTCCCCAACAACCTCTTCTGGAATTTACTCTTCCTTTCCATATAAGTAAGAGTAGTTAGTTAGCAGGACACAAAGGAAGGAAGGAATCAGTGAACATGGTTTCCTTCCATCTTCTGTTGCTGAGGCGTTAGTGTACAGAATTCCATACCTGAAAAGATGCATGCCTATACATTGTGCCAGAAAAGAGACTTCCTGTAAAACAGTTGGCCCTCTGTGGGTGGTTCTACATAGCCAGCTCAAGGGTGAGGTGTCCACAAAACATATATGCTCAATGTGTGCTGCAGCATGCATTAAACCAGAATCAGCACTTTAAAACAGTCATGCTGGCCACATGACCTAGGAGGCATCTACTGTCAACGCGGCTCTTTGTCTTAGAAATGGAAATGAGCACCACCTTCCAGAGTCGGACTCAACTAGACTTAATGTCAAGGGGAAACCTATACTGTATTACATTAAGAATCTCATAATATGTAAAGAACATTTGTTTGTCACTACTTCCAAACATTTATTTTGTTCGTAGAGCCATGCATTATTTTTACATACCAAGTTCTTTTACTTCCAGTAATAATTTGAACTGTATTTCATTTGGTGGTTGTAATTTGATGTTAAAAGACATTCAAGTTTGTTTTGAAGATATCTTGTAAACTTTTTTGTGTAGTATTATATTGCTATGAAGAAAAAAGTAACCAAACCCAGTTAGTTGTTTTGCATTGCAACAAATTATCACATCTCTTTTGTTTTGCTCTTGTACTTTGCTTAGACCTTCTGGACCATCTGCATTTTATTTTCTAACTGAAACAAATGTGTTTCAAAATGTTTCAATTTTAGCTGTATCATAACACTATTATCACGTAGGTCAAGTTGGTACTTTTTGGTTTGGCATGAGTTCTGCCTAAATATTGATGCCTTAATATTTATTAACTAACCCCCTCCCCAATATTCATCAGCTATTTCCATTTGTTTTTTTTTACTCCAGTCAGTAAAAATAGTTTGTATTAATTTTAAGAATCTATGAAACTCATAATATATGGTATTATGCAGTCTATTCATTTTCCTTGGACTGTGGGTGGAATCTGATGTTGCAAAAGAGAAACGCAAGTTCTCACAACAAATCTTTTTTATTTTTTTCTCCCAGCATATACTCTTCCAGTGGTTGGGTGAGTAGTAGAGCAATGTGGGCTTTTTTGTGTGTCTGGAAAAAGAACTTGTCACACATTTTGGACTGTGTCCTATGGACTGCAATGAGATGGTGGAATCATCTGAAATTTGGCAAAAGGATCTTTCACCAATCATACAAATCTGAAGATATATGTGGCTATTGCAGTCCTATAATAAAGCGCAGCCCACATTACAGCCCCCAGTGGTTAAACCCTTGTGCCGGCAGCACTGAAGACCAACAGGTTGGGGGTTCAAATCCATGGAGATCGTGAATTAGTATAAGAAGAACTGTATTGGATGAATCAAAATTCTATCCAGTACTGTGCTTTTACATAGCCAATAAGATACTCGCACAGAAAGCCCAAAGCTGTGGTTTGGTGATGGTGGAATTTTATACCCATAGAAGAAATATATGATCTTGGGCTGGATCTACACTGCCCTATATCCCAGGATCGGATCCCAGATTATCTGCATTGAACTGGATTATATGAGTCTACACTGTGAGATAATCTGGGGTAAGCAGATCATCTGGGATCAGATCCTGGGATATAAAGCAGTGTAAATCCAGCCGTAGTCTTTCTCACCATTTCAGAAGGTCTCCTAAAATTTCTTAAGATGGGAACAGACCATGAATGGTATTGGAATTACTATTATAGTTTCGATTCTCTTCATTGCTATCACAATGAATCTACTGGGGCAGTTAATATTGTTTCTTGCACAAAGTGTCTAGGGCAATACTTAATGAAAAGTTGAATTTGGAATATAATATTCATGACAATTGTTTTGAGAGGAAGGGAAGAACCCACTGTATTCTTCTGGATAAGCAGTAGCATTTTTTCTGTGTGTAGTGATGGAAAGAAGAAAGTTAGCAGAAAAGACAGAAAGTACGTGATGCAAGAGTTCTAACATAGAAGTCAAACATATTATAGATGGATACTGCTTTGGGAAGCTAGTACAAAGTGATGTGAAAAATGCTAAGCCTCTTATTCTTGGCATGGAAGTAGACTGTGTGTTTATAACAATTTGAACTTCCTGTATTGTAGTGTGTGGATGTACGACCATTTAAGGAAGAGCTGAAAGACTACAGAAAGGAAATACTTCAGAGTGAATAAATCTACCACAGATACTAGACCTTGTAGCGTGAGCCTATCAATCCGCTTTACGCTGAGTCTCAGCATAAGCTTTTCTCACTCATGACATCTCTCCAGGGGTTTCAGGGAGGGGCCTTCCACAATGCAGCTGTCCATGATCTTTCTCACTGAAATGCTGGGAACAAAATCTGAGATCTTCCAAGAGCAAAAGCACATGCTCTTCGCTGTGAACTTTCTGCAGAGTATGTCACTGCGGTATATGTTTATTTACATAAAGCGGCATTAATGTAAAGAGTAAATTAATTTGCCTTTAGACCCTATATTGGGAGAAAAGAGACAGAAAAACAAACAAAAAGTGAACAAATATAGGGCTGTTGAAAAATGTACTAGTACCATTGTACCTAATATGCTATGGTGCAGACTAAGAAATCAGCATCACTCAAAGCAAATGCATCAGAAGAAGAACTCCTGATGCATTTGCTAGTGTTCATCAAAGATCTACTGCACATTTTAGTTGGCATTTTCATCAGTTTAAGTAAAAGTTTTTCATACTTGAAGGAAGAATAGGTGTTAGATAGCAGCATAGGGGCTCATTGTTCATTCCTGGGAGGCGACTAATCCGGCATGCTCTTCTGACACCCTTGGAGCTAATTTATACATTGTCTATGCATACAGAAGAGAGTCTCTCCATCACAGATCTGAGCTATTCATACTTGTTTATCAGAGCATACATCTAATCTTTTAAAAGTATATAATCTTTGCTGCTGTTTTTCTGAGGTGGATTCTTGAGAAC
Source organism: Anolis apletophallus (assembly GCA_030556195.1). Classification (NCBI taxonomy): domain Eukaryota; kingdom Metazoa; phylum Chordata; class Lepidosauria; order Squamata; family Anolidae; genus Anolis; species Anolis apletophallus. The sequence goes on along the minus strand of JARBWK010000003.1, from coordinate 157,000,677 downwards.
TACACACAAGTGGCAAGTACTTAAAACGTGTGTAGTTTCAAAGGTGCAAACTTTCACCTGCTATGGAAGAATGACTGTCATCTTCCCAGCTGATTGATTAACTTGAAACTAGTCACTGCTGATTATGTGTGTGAAGGCAGATTACAGTTATCTTTGTCAGTAAAGGTGTCTGGGGGCTGCAATTAAACATCATTAATGTGATGTTATGTGGGTGTTTGTTCTTGAGTGACTAACTTATAAAAGTAAGAATAGTTTTTGGAAAGGAACCTCAGTAGTGATTTAGAAAGTGAGGTTAGTTTCTTTTCATTATCAGATAAGTAAAAGGAATTTTGTTTTAAAGTGCAATTAGAATGATTACAGCAGTCACTTGTTTTCAGATTTCTTTTCATTCTGCATTTTAGCATAGCACTATATAACTGACGTATCCATATCCACAAACATTGTGAGGATATGCAAAATTATAGATCAGTGGTTCTCAACTGAAAATCCAGTCCACGAACCTCCTACCTCTTTATTTTATTTATTTCTGCTCTTTTTTGCAGCCATTTCAAGCTCTATCACTTTTGGTACTAATGTTGGAGAGTAGTCCCTGGTAAAATTGGTTCCCAGTCATCGTGGTTCCCAGTCAAAGTGAGCCCTGGTCAAAAAAGTTTGGGAACCACTGTTATAGATTATAGCAAATCCAATTCTACTAAAGGACTTCTGACCCAAGAATACCAATTTTACACTGTGTGTAATGTTAGAGTTCATAAATATTCCAGAAAATAAATTTCATCAAAAGCCAAAATGACAAAACTGACACTCTTGTACTTTGTATGTATTATGAGATAACATGAGTACAAAAATGCTGGGGAAAGGCAGTAAGAAAAGAGGAATCAAAGCACTTTATATATAAGTTGATGCAATCAAGGAAGTCATGGCCTTGAATTTGCAAGACCTGAGTAGGGATTTTGGGGACTGAGGGTTCCTGAAAGTCTTCCATGTATAGGATCTCCATAAGTTGAAATGATTTGATGAGAAATAACAATATGTACCTTCAACTTCAGCTGAAATATTTATCCCACTGCAGCTTCAAAGTTGAAGAATTCTTTCCCTTCTGAGTTAGTTTAACTTCATACTGTTTTAACTGGATTCCATCAGAGTTGGCTGCTCTAGTCACAGCTTTTGTTTGCCAAAGTCCACTTTAGTGGCTCAGCCTTTCCCCTCAGTGCTTCCAAGTTGATAGTATCAGAGACAGCAAAATAGAAGAAAACATAGGGGGGAAAGGCACCACTTTAACTCTATACCTTTGTATGAACAAACTATGTGAATCTTATGTGAGCAAACTATGGGGTAACATTTCCTTGGAGTAAGTTGCACGGAGTTCCATGAGGCTGAATTCTGATTAAATGTGATAGAATAGCACTGTGTTAGTTGAAGAATGTTCTTATTTGAACTTTGTAATCCTATTTCGAAGACAGAATGAACTTATTAACTTTTTGAATTTTTCTTTATTGAAAAATTTATAGAAGTAAATGTACTAAAACAAACTAATACAAAAATTTAGTTGCTGTTTAATGTGGTGAATTAGAAGATGGCAATGTTTTTATAGAGTTTTTTTTCATGTCAGGAGGTACTTGAGAAACTGCATGCTGCTTCTGGTGTGAGAGAATTGGCCATTTGCAAGAACGTTGCCTGGGGATGCCCGGATGTTAGATGTTTTACCATCCTTGTGGGAGGCTTCTCTCATGTGGGTAGCTGCATGGGGAGCTGACAGAGGGAGCTCAACCCACTCTCCCTGGATTTGAACCACTGACCTGTCAGTCAGTAGTCCTGCTGGCACAAGGGTTTAATCCACTATGCCATTGAGGGGATGAAGGAAATCCTGATCTCGTTTGTGAGCTGAAATAGAGAACAATCTTCATGAATAGTTGGAAGTATTTCTCCATAGTCTTGTAGAGTTAACACAATTAAGAGTGCACATTTTAATTTAAGCCACAGATTACATACCATCACAGAAATGCTGGGGTTTTTTTTTTGTAAGGGGCTAAATTATCATTTACGAGTTCAAGCATTTTCTTAGGAAGATACTATTCTTCTTTCTAATCTTTCTTTCTTAATGAAAGAGTTCTCTTGTGTTCCCTTCCCTTTCTGTATTTTAATTTTCCTTTGTAAATGGTGGAAATTCAAAGGTTGGAGACAGATCAACTTAAATGTAATAAACAGAAAGAGAATTACAATGTAATTGTGAATTGTTTGCCCTTTTCGGAAACAGGTAAGACCCATAACAAGGCAAGACAGAACAAACCATAATGGTGAAGAGAATAATTATAAGGATTTAAAGACTAAAGTAGGTTATCTGGCTCCAGAATCATTTTAAATAATGAAAACCTTGGCATAATAGTCAAACGGATCTACTGGAGCATCCAGTGATTTGGACTTCTTACGCTGAGGAGGGGCTAAGCCCCACTTATGATGGACGGTATGGACATACCCTCAGGAATAGGGTGGGAAACCTTTCTTACGAATTTTTGAACCAGAATATCCTGGCACTTAATATATTCCACATAATCTCAAGCAGGACCCCTGTGATGTGCACACCTTCTACATGATACTTTATATCCACAAGGAAATAATTCAAAGTATCTTTGTTCATTCTTAGGTGTATTGCAATGTTGGGAGAGTTTAATATCCTCTGTATATGGTCAGTTACTTCTTACCTGTCGAAACTGATCACCGGAATTAAACAGCATAAAACCTGGCAAAACACCTATAATTTACCCTCCTTTTACTATCTTTAATGAATAACAACAACAACCTTTTATTTCTTACTCGCCTCGAGGCAGGGCATTACATATATTAAAATATGCAGAACAAAGATTAAAATACAGTAAACACTTGAAATGAAATTAAAATTCATAGATAAAAATTGACTGAGTGGGCCAGCTGAAAGAGAAAGGTCTTCAATTGTCTGTTAAATTTCAACAGCTGATTTAGCAGTCAGTTCTCTTCTGGCAGTCACAGTGCAGCTGATGAAAAGATCCTCTCACCAGCCACTAGTCAGATATTGGTTTGTTGGAGTAAGTGTCCTCCAGGGAACTTATGTAAATGTTGGGGCGGATTGTATGGGAGAAGGTGATCCTGTATGTTATCTGGACCCAAACCATGAGTTTTAAAAGTCATGACCAACATTTTGTATTTTGCCTGGAAATTAATTGGCAATCAGTTGAGTGACTGTAGTATGGGTGTAATATGCCCACTCCTGGATGTTCCTGCAATTATTCTGGTTACTTTGTTTTGACCTAATTGAAGTTCTCAACTTGGTACAGCAGTAGCCCCATGTAAACTAATGTAATGTGTAAAGAAATCCAACCTTCAGGTTACCAGTACGTGCATTACCATTTTTGATTCTCTGAATCTAGGAAGGGGCACAGCTGGTGTATCAGCTGAAGTTGATAGTAAGTATTCCTGACCGTCACATCTCCCTGCACTGACATTTGGAGAGATGGACCCAGGAGAACTCTCAAACTGGGAACACTATCTTTCAGGAGAAATGTAACCCCATCCAGAACTGATTGGTACATCTCATCCTTAGGTTAGGACCTTTGATGGAAAGCATTCTGTCTTGTCTGGATTCAATTTCTTTGTTTTTTCATCATCTATCCCATTACCTCACTCAGGCATTCATTCAGAGGAGACACATTATCCTTAACTTAGGTTGTTTTTGAAGGCATGGAGAAATCTGTTTGGATGTCATCAGAGTACTGATAGCACCCTGCCCCATACCTCTGGATGATCTCTCCCAGCAGCTTTATGTAAATGTTAAAAAGTATTGGGGATAGAATGCCAGCCTGTGGAATTCTACATGACAGCTCTTTTTTTGAGGAGCAACTATAGCCAAGCACCACCATCCAGGACCTGCTTGAGAGGTATGACCTGAACCACTGCAACACAGTGCCTCTAATTCCCAAACTCTTCAGGTGTTCTATAGTTGATTGTATCAACCATAAAAGTTTCTTCTGAATACCATGAAACAATACTTTCTTCTGAATACCAAAACTTTGTTTTGGTGAATTATTCCACCATGTTATTCCTCTGGTTTAAGATTTGATTGTCTTTTATTCTCTTATACTGTATTACTCTTTCTTGAGTATTCATTTGAATGTATGGGCTGGATTGGATTTCTAATTATGCTTTTTAAGGTTTAACTTGCAATGTCTTTCTTAACAATCCTCCACATATCAGTTCTTAGTCTATCTTTTGCCATGGGATTCATGGGAGGGTGAGAATTGGATCCTTCATGTCTTTCAGCTTTTAGGAAAATATCCTGTGTATGGAGAGGCTGCCCCCACCATTTTTTTGCATCAAAATGTGTGCTATATTTTGTTATATCCCACTATTTTCATAGTTTGGGAGTCAAGATGTTTTACAATAGCTAAAAGAGACATGTAAAAATAAAGCAAAATTTGTCCAGTTTCCTTCAAACTTGCTATATTGACAGTCATCACTAATAGCTAAACAATGCATAGTTTGAAGAAATATTACGTATCTAGAAACTCGCATTACCAGTCAGCTAACCATGCATTCAGATAGGTGTTTTGCATTTTGATTTTATTTAATTATATATGGCCTTGTTGGTGCTATACTTCCAGAACTCCCTTGCATTTCCTTGCCTCCAGAGTTCCCAAATAACACTGTAGATAATTTCTTAGTGTTCCAGAGCTGCTTTTAGGAGACTCAGTGGTCTGCAGTACGGAGATGAAATGGTTTCTGTACATAGCTGCTGGATGCTGCTCTTCTGCCAGTGGAAGTCTAGCTTTGGAGATTGCCTTGAGTCTGCTTAAGTTAACCCAATGTCAGCTACACCTGAAGTTAAATTATTATCTGATACTAGTGATTATGCAAGTCATTAGATAAGCAAAGAATTCTGGGTGCAAAAGAGAAAGATGCCCCCACCCAACTGAAAGATTGGCGTCTTAAAGAGGAAAGAAAAGGAAAATAAGCTTGGATTCTAGACAGTGTTCATAATACAAAAATAATAATTTAATTGGTTTCTGTGACAATTTGGTTATTAGTGTTTCAGTCTTTAGAAAAAATGGCAGTTCTTTGTAAAGTGGAAGTCAGTAAGAAAAGAGGAAGACCTAATTGCAGGTGGATTGATTTAATCACAAAAGCACTGCCCTGACTTTGCAATTTAGACTGTTGATAATAGACAATATTGAAGGTTTCACCATAAATTCACAAAAATGTCAACTTGTCCAGAATTTATAAACAATGTTCCAGTTGTGCTTTGTTTCATATATTTTGGGATATTTGCTACAGTACATTAGACATAAATGAGTTACAACAAAAATAGTCTTGACTTGAAAGGGATATTACAAAATTTCTATGTCCGTGGTTTTGAATTCTGATGTTTTGAACAAAGAAAGGATTCAGTTAATGGGATTAGTATCTAATCCAAATTAAGCTGTGTATACACATGCCTTGAATGCTTTCAAAAGTTATAACAACAAGGGAATTCCTTACCTGTGTGTTCTTGTTTTTGTTATGAGGAAGGAAAGTTTACTCTCTCTTGGTGGTTTTGGCAATTCAGAGAGCTGCAAGGAAGAGGACAAGGAAATGAAGTACTGCACCCAAATTCAAATTATTGCTCAGTTTTCAGGGTAGGGGTAGTCCTAAGAAATTAATGATCTGTTAGGGCCCTTCCACATAGCCATATAATCCAGAATATCAAGACAGAAAATCCCACAATATCTGATTTGAACTGAGTTATCTGAGTCCACACTGCCATATATTCCAGTCCAAAGCAGAAAGTTTGGGATTTTATTCAACTGTGTGGAAGAGGCCTTAGAATGCCAAAGAGTTGCTTTCAGAATAAAATCTGAATCCATTCCTCTTACATAAACAAAGAACAGTTTATCTGTCATCCTGACAACCAGCATCTCCCATCTTTCTTAGGCTTGTACAAAATCAAAATGGTTCTTATGAAAAAGTGATCAGTAACTACATAATCTGATATGAAAAGGGGTCCTTGGAAACTCCAGCATTTGTTTGCATGAATCCTGTTGGGAAAGAATAATAATGATATCTAGCACAACATGTCGACCTGTGGGGTGTATCAGTGGACAAACCCCATAATTCTGCAGAAAACAGTGACTGGATTAAAAGTGAATAGATGCTCTAGTGTGGTGTGATCCAATGAGAGGCTTCGAAACACACACTTGGACCTTATCAATCTGTACTTCACAAGGTTCAAAAATGTAAGGGCCAAACTAAGGTCACAAGAGGTGGTGAGTATTAGGAGTTTAGAAGAATAAGACTGATGAATAGCCAAGGTGAGGTGAAGATAATAGGTATATATTCCATATTCTCATATTGATTTTCAGAAACTTCCAAAGTGGCATTCTATTAGAGACCTACACCTTTGTATATGAGTATATGCCCTTTCTGGGTACTGTGGGTTGATATTTTTCCTTTACCTGCAGTGGTTAGTGTCTCTTCCACTTTTCTGAACAGCTTCTGAAGACACCAACATAGCCATTCCATCCTTCATGGGGAGCAGGCAGTATTGCAAATAACATCTGGTTACATCTCTACAGTCAGATGTCAAATACATCAGTGCTGAGACTATCAGAGAACCCCTGAAGATCTCAGCTTCAATGCTATTTCATTTCTAACTGTGAGGAGATGATTCAGAAACCCTGCCAATTCTCCACAAAAGCAGGAATTGGTTGTGCAGTGGTTCACAACTTGTGGGTTCCCAGATGTTTTGGCCTTCAACTCCCAGAAACAGTTGGAAAATTGGTAGGGATTTCTGGGAATTGTAGGCCAAAATACTTGGGGACCCACAGGTTGGGAGCCATTGCTTTAGAGGCTGTTCTATAAAATTGTTGGTGGTAGTAATACAAAATGGCTTTGCTTAGCATAGGTCAAACCTACACTGATCTATATGGGATGGCAGCTACTTTCTAATATTGTCATTATGCCAACAGTGATATCTAGAATGGTGAATCTGCCCTAGTCTTTAATCCAGACTTTTAAGGAATTAGTCAGGGTTGTAAATCCTCCTCAGATTATTGAGTTTCTTTGCATAGTTCCTTTAATGTTCAGACTAATACTTGGAGGGGGTTCAACAGTGCATTGATGTGAAAGCTGCCAGCTGCTATCTTGTATTGACAGTTCCTTTTAAATTCCAAGTAAAAGGTTTTATACTCATTTATTGTGACCCATTGTGCTCTAATCTATGCAAAGGGTTTCAGTATACAAAACTGCTGTCTGGATCTACACATCAAACTATTTTTACTCATATGTAAGGTAAACTTGTTTATTAGTTTTAGTAATATGGATATTTCTGGAATTAAATGCTAGATTCCATCTTTCAGCAGAATTTGTTGATTGGCTTTTGTTGTATGTTAGAAACAGGAGATGCTGGTGGTACACAGCTAAAATACAGCAAGGTAGTTTGGTATAGTGCACAAACTATAGTTCACGAAATATTCAGTTACTTGTATTTTGATATAACTGCCCTACCTTCATAGTGCTATACATGATTCCAATTAATGTAATGATAATATTGTTTAGCAGTTTCAATGCTTATTAAAAATACACTATCTTTTCCTGACTTTTGACAAAAATATCATGCTTTAATAATACCTGATGTGACAGCATTACTGTATACCTTCACTCCAAATTATCAACCATTACTGACAAGGACAGGAAAATTAACAATATTGCAACATTTATTTATTTATTTCTTATTTCAACTTGTATACTGCCACTCCCCAAAGGCTCAGAGCGGTTTACAAATATCCAAGGAACAAAATACATAAAATACAATTATACAAATTAAAACACAAAAACCTAATCAGCACAATCCGAATGGTTGCTGAAAAAGAAATGTTTTGCATGCCCTCCGGAAAGAAGGTAAGCTTCAGGTGGCGCGTGTTTCTATTGGCAAAGCATTCCACAGATATGGAGCCACGATCGTGAAGGCTCTGCGCCTAGTGCTCGATAAATGAAAGGTCCGAATATTAGGGACTTTGAGCAAATTTTGATCCTCAGACCGAAGTGATCTCTGGGGTAGGGCATAACACGGGCCCTCAGGTACACCTGCCCTAGACCATATAAGGCCTTAAAGGTGAGAACCAGCACTTTGAAGGTAATCCGGTGCTCAATCGGTAGCCAGTACAATTGCTGCAGGATGGGAGTAATGTGACATTTCACCGATTCCCCAGCAAGAGGTCGGGCAGCAACATTTTGCACTAGCTTAAGCTTCCAGATCACTGACAAAGGAAGGCCAATGTAAAAGGCGTTACAAGTAGTCCAGTCTTGAGATGACCATCGCTTGGATCACCGTGGCCAGGTCACTGCTAGATAGGTAGGGAGCCAGTAGTTTAGCCTGCTGCAGATGGAAAAATGTGGATCTGCTTACAGCGGAGACCTGGGCCTCCATTGTCAACAGAGGGTCTAACAGGACCCCTAGGCTCTTTACCAAAGACGATGGACATAATGCCTCACCATCCAGGGTAGGCAACTGGATCTCCCCTCCATCCGGATGACCTAGGATATCCGTCTTCACTGGATTCACCCTCAACCTGCCATTACCCAACCATCCAGTAACGGCCTCAAGGCACTGATGGAAATTATCGGGCATGGAGTCAGGCCAGCCCTCCATCCTCAGAATGAGCTGAGTGTCATCAGCGTACTGATGGCACTCAAGCCCGAAGCTTTGCATGAGTTGGGCAAGTGGTCGCATATGATGTTAAATAACAAAGATATATCAAGATAAAGTGTACATTATGTTAGACTGGAGATTAAAACCTTTGTAGTGTAATCTGCCTCACCAGACTAGCCTGCAGGGCCTATAAAAAGCCTCTTCCCTCTCCTCAAAGTCCTCATTTCCTCAGATGAGGAAGAGGTTGAGGAATTCCTTTGCTACAGTCTGCTGTCCCAAGCAGAAAGAAAAGTGCCTTGCAAAGCCAATAGCCAACAGGAACAGAGCACTGGTTGCTTAACAGAGGAGCTGATCTCCTAAAGATTGATTTAAACCCTTCATCAGCTGTTAGCCAGCCTAATTCAGAAGTGGCTCCTCAAGGTTCTGAATACCTTTCTCACTCAGTGGCAGAGGAGAATTATATGCCTTGGTGATTTCTGGCTTACACATTAATTGTAATGCATAGAATTCTAATTAAATCTATTTTTAAAATGCCATACTTAAACAGTTCAGTAACCAAAATAAGGTTTGAATGTATGACGACAAAAATCTTAGTATTTGGAAGATATGGGAGTATGGAGCTGTGGACAAAACCACCTCAGAGTATTCATTGTTCAAGAAAACACCATGAAATTTAGGGAGTCATTATAAGTCAACATATGACTAGAAGACACACATAGACTAGTTACATTTGAATTGTATTGTCTGTAAGGTTGATTTTTTAAAAGATAACTTTGATGCTGAATTTTTCTAAGTGTAAATTTTATACAGCCCTATACATAATTGTTGGTGTTTTTATTCACTGTTAAGTTTCAGAAGTGCTGCAAATTGTTTTATTCCCGAGACTGAAATAATAGGTGATAAATCAATAAATACTACACATCAACAATACGATTCAAAATGTAACTTTTGTTTGGAAGTTCACTAGGATTTGTATGTGCCACCTGTATATAGCTCGTATTACAGAATGAGTGTGGTGCAGCAGATTTCTGTTGTTTTATGCCAGAGGTGAGAAAGGTGCAACCTGGGATATAGGGACAAGTTTTGCTTTTCCTGGAACACTTAGATCCCTATAGGATTATTGGATGAAATAATTCATGAGGCTCTTTGTACCTTTAAGAGTTATATAGAAGAAAGAATTTGAGCAGGTGCGATTTGTCAGAATCCTGTCCCTTATTTCACCTGGCAATTCTAGTCCATGGAGAGCCCTTTTCTAATAGGTAGTAATCCAGAAAGTTAATGTCTGATCATTTCCTTTTGTTAGAAAAAAAGATCCTCCTGAGTCATATTAGGAGAAGCCATCTTTGGGTTCCTCATGACAGTTGTTCACCCATGTTTTATTTTATTTATTTATTTATACATCAAACTTGTATACCGCCACTCCCCGTAGGCTCAGAGCGGTTTACATACTGTAAGTTTGAGTGCCCAGTGGCAACACCAAACAGGACAAGATACAGTAGACATGGAAAAGAACACAAGGATAGGGGAAGGGAGGGAGGGAGGGAGGGGAAGAAGTCAGCAGCGGTGCCTACTGAGACACCATTCCGCCATCAAAAGGAGGTAGGCGGGGAGGGCCCAGCAGGATCGCTGGCACTAGAGTGCAAGCGGGGGACAGGGACCAACGTCTCTCCCATAGGGGTCCGTCTTTGGGGTCCCGATCCGTTTGCGCGATGTCCTCGCCGGCTTTCACAATAGTCTGGCAGGTCCTTTGGAGCTGCGACAGCCTGTAACCGGAGCTCCAGGTATATGCTATCTTTCAGCCTGTCTCTTTATCATCCATGAGGCTGATAAAACTGATATTTCTTATGAATGGTTTTTAAAAGATGATTAATATATATGATAACCCACAATGATGTAATGGTTTGAGTGCATATGATGAGCTAGAGTCATATGGTTTGAGTATTGGACTATCACACTGGAGACCAGGTATCTATTGTCCACTCAACCAGCGCATGGAAACAGAGCCCTACAACTGTGTGATGAGGTCCAATGTTCTGTTATATTTTCTCAAGGATAACGTGTGTGGCTACATGTGTGGATCAGGGCAACTGCAGAACCTTGGTAGTCCTCCTCCCATGGTGGACCACTGGTTTCTTATTCCCAGAGGTTTGTATGGCTTAGTGTGGCTCAGGTGGAAATTAGATATTGGTAGCCAATGGGTTTCATTCAGGTTGGGTGTGTGTGTTGGGGGGGGGATGTATATAGGTTCTGCTATCATGCATGTTTGGCAGTCCTTTTTAGGCAATGAAGTCTCAGTGCATCTTTACTTATCCTGCACAATGCTCTCCAGCAAGGACACGTTATTCAGCAGTAGCTAAGTACTGCTTTCACCCCTTTTGTGTACATAGTTAGTTCTTTGATCTATATAATCAGATAAAGTATATGGGAGTTTGAAGTGGGTTGGAAGGGACATCTGGCATTATTATATTTAGTTTTCTGTGATTTTTCACAATTTTTTGCTCCATATGTGCATATGAAAATTCTGTAGATACATATTCTCTCAGAAAAAGTCTCTTCCTCAACTAAGATCAGCATTTCATCTCAAGTTTGTTTCTGATTCTACAGACTTGGTTGGCCTACAGCTTGAGATTTCATTGCTTTTTATGTAACGTTCTATATTCATCAGCAGTTCATGAACAAAGTGGGATAGCGGAGCTCCCATCCCACCCCAGCTTGGATCATGAGTTGCTAGTGGCTTTAGTTCATTCTTTGGTTATTTACTTCACACAAGCTCCCTTTCAAACCTCCATTCCTTTGTCTTTTACTTTTAGTCACATTTATTATCAAAGGGTCACCTTTAGTTTTCAACTTCTGTATTTCTTTCAGAATTATGTTTGAGTGGTGTTTTATGTAACTTCTTCTTAGTAGATTGCCCTTTCATTTTAAACCTGTCAAATCAATTACAGCAGCAACTTTAAGCCAAATATATCTTAGACTTTTCTGGCACAACAGAACTTAGTAAGGAGGCATCTTACTACTTTCATGGTCTATGTCATTAAATAAGCAATATTTTAAACAGCAATACTCTCTTTTTCAGGTTTGACAGATGAAAAAGTGAAGGCCTATCTTTCTCTTCACCCCCAGGTACTGGATGAATTCGTATCAGAAAGTGTAAGTTCAGAAACAGTGGAAAAATGGTTAAGAAGGAAAAACCACATAGATGAAGGTAAGGTACCAATAACTCTTAGGAAATCTACTGAAATGTTCATTAATGATCAGTGTTGTATTGGAATTGTGTTTCTGCATGTGTCTCGATATACCATTGGGCTGTATTGCTGGGACTTCTAGTCTTTAGAGTAGCACATTCCAAACATTTCATATTGATGACACACTTTTGACACATGCATTGTTTCATGACATCATTTTACTAGCAAATCAGAAGTTAAACCAACTCTTTATAAGAGTTACAGACACATATCTAAAATGTAAATGCAACATATCTCATGAAACATTTCATTGATATTTCTAAAAATGCATGATTTGTTGCTTATTTCACATAGACTCAATATATTCATGCAAGATACTAACACACTGCAGCCACCAGATTGACGTGTCATGACACACAGCTTGGAAAGCTCTGGTCTAGAGGGCTAAATTAATTCCACCTCTGGTCTAGACTTAAATTTCTAAGGGCTATAGATATCAAAGTAAAAAAATAACCATAAAACTTCAAATGAATATCCTATAAAATATTTATAAATGTATTGGTTCTAAACATAGATTATGCAGATTGTCCTTTGAAATTTTCTAGTTACTCATTCTGAGTATTAGAATAATCAGAGTAATGCGTAGTACATTTTCTGGCTACACATACATAGAATTTTGACTAATTTCAACTTTCACCTTACCTTGCAGTTTAAAATTAAATATATTATACATTTACTATTATTTCCATGCACCTCAATAATTATCAGATAATATTTTGATAAACTGCTCAGCATATGTTCATATCAAAATCCTGACCCAACTTTGGCAGGAATGTCCCACTGATCATAGATCTTTTATCATTTTTAAATGCCACATGGATGTAAATGGAGGTGAAACTAAATATGAGGTCAACTAATATTACCAGTTGCCACCATCAAGATCTAGTACCTATAGTGTTTTGGTTAGCCAATAAAGGGACCATTTTCTGTGGATTTTATTATATTTATCCATCTTAGTCTGATGAAAGGAACTCAAGACTCCATTTCTCCAATGTGTTGATAATTCAGTGTATGTGTCAAGACTAGCAAGAGATATAAGAATGTGAGTAAGTACATATTTTAAAATAATATTTTAGAAAGAAGATGAAAGAAACAGGTAGTCTGTTAGAGTTATGGATTATTCACCAGTTAACAACTGGGAAAGTTGAAAAGCCAAATGAATCAGAACATCATGACATGTAAATTGACCATTGTTTGAGACATACCTTTCAGTCCTTTCTGTTCTGAAATTTTGTCCTTGTAATATCCTGCTTAATTAATTAAAGACTTTTTCAGGCTAGGATGCATATAGCTGACCCCTAGAACTTACGATTTGTTAAAATTTTCAGTTTGCTTGCATGTCAAAAGCAGCCAGCTTTTCCAGTACATCTTGAAGTATACGATTCATTTTGGGATGTTACATCTTCTTGGTTGATGGATAGATTTCTCATCCATAAAGACACTTGATGAAGGGACTTCCTTTCGCCCACAAGCCAGGTCTGTTTGCTTACTAAGTTGCAAGCTTCTGACAGGATTGATTCCCAAGCTGTTGCAACACATGGATTTTGCTTGCTTTGAATTTTGTTTTGAAGGGAGCTTACTTTTTATAAAGGAAGGAAGGACACAATCTCAGACAGGAACAGGTGCTAGGCTTGATTGTGCACTGGTCCTAAAGCATGAGAGAAGGACATTCATAAGAAGAGGGAAACTTTTTTCTGTCCATTTAGCTCCCTGGGTTAAGCATTTCCTCCTCCTGTACCAGGATGGGAATGAAGCTGATGCCAAAGCAAAAGCGATATAATTTTCTTACCTTCTGATCTTCAGATTGAAAGCAATGAGGTTACTTGACTATAAACACAGAGCCAGTGCCTCTTAACAGGTTTTAAATGATGTTACTGATTACATTACACACCTTAAAACATTTATTGATTATAAACTACATAAAATGAAAGTTGAATAAAACTACAGAAAAATAAAACTACAAAGACAACACCCAAAACCAATTAAAGTAAAAATATAAACACTACTCTTACAGCAGCCTGGAAAACTCACAGCAAACCAATAACCACTACTTACCTCACAACCTATTAATAACCTAAAATATCTAAATAGAAAAATATGACCTCCAAATATCTCAAATCCTACAATCTCACCTCTCTTTACTGAAAAAACTGCCGATTAAGACCCCAAGGATCCACTGTATCTGTTATCTAAGAAGGCAACTATCATTACCCTTATCAGATCCAGGGGTGGAATATGACAAAATGCAAATTATTATACTGAGGCGCAGCATTGCTATCCAGGTAGAAACAAAATACGTTCCTCCTACATTGAGCAAACAACTCCTTTTCCCCCCCATGGCATGCATAGGTGAGAAAAAGGGCGTCATTGCACTGCTGAGGCCTAATCTTTGATATGAGAGCTTAATTGAGAAGGATAGGAGCTGCTAGGTTCTATCTTCCATTTTCCTCCTTTACTCTGTTTCTTTTTCTCCTTGTAGCAGCATTTTTCAGCTTTAGTGAGACAATGTTGGTGCCGGAAGATCAAATAACATACATACACGCTAGAAACAGATCAGATTAAAATAAATTTGAGTAAGACTTTCTCCTAAATGAAATAGCTATCAATTATTGTCAAGGGCTTCCTTTAATTCTTTCCAGTTTAGAAATAATTATTTTTAAATGTGGATTCCCATACAATTAGGCAGAATCATTCCCTTTCTTTTCAGCACCAGGTGACAGCCTTTTTGTTTAACCGGGTGTTTTAAATAACTTCTGCAGCTTCTCAGTGTCGAAATTTGTTTTAATTCTGGGGTTACTTGTTAGTGTTAAAAACATTGTTTTGGCATGACGGCTTTGTGCATAGTTATGTGTTTACATTGTTTCATGCTTCCTTACTGTATGCTGTCTGGAGAACATTATATTATAGAAAGCCATACACGTATCTTTAATAATGTTAATAAAAAGTGTTGGCCTTTATCAAAAGCTATTAAGAATCAGAATCATTTAGGAGCTAGACAATGTCTAAATTTGAAACAAAATATGTATTGGAGAAGAAAGTGGTGTTGCCCAGAGTTTCCAAAACAAAACAGGTTCAGGAAAACCTAATGCCCATTGCTCCTTAAGGACTAGAGAGTGGCTTGCTTTCTAGACTGGAACTTATGATAGAATTTGGGATGAATTTAAGACCTTAAAACTGCATCTAGAAAATATTGGATCCAGGTTCCTAATGATACAGATGAATTATATTTAATATTCTTCAAATATTTCGGTCTTTGCACTAGGAATTTCAGGGGTTGTATTTCATGAAAAAATGGGTGTCCTTTTGTGGGCTAGCATTTCTGCCAGAGTATTGTGAACAAACTGTTCTTATCCCAGAGAATCCAGTCAGCATGCAACTACTATTGTCATTGTTACCCAGGGGATAAGCCAGCACCAATAAAAATCAATTGCCAGCTTTTTTTTTGCTTGTTTCAGACTTTTCTTGACCCGGCTTTTACCAGTGAAAATGTGAGAGGCCTGCCTCCTGAACTATCTGATTACACTATGTAACACGATTTTTGTTCCTGAGTTATAAATATCATTTCCTAATTGGTTCTATCACAAAAAACATGGAAAAGTTTATTAAACAGCATTTTTTATTTTTGCAGAACATCCTGCAGAACATTTTGCTATGGCTTTTCAGTGAATATCTCATCAAGTCTCAACCAATTCAACATAGTTTGTTGCAGCCACAAAAATGAAGTTTCTGGAGTATAACAGCTATATACTCAAATTGAGTACCACAGAATTAAACAGGAAACTTTCAAACCAGGAACAGAAAATAATTCAAATTTTGCTTCATAATGTTGTGAAAGGTCTACCACCTTCATATGTTCGTTCCTGAAGAGTTAATATTGCCTCTATTTCCCCTTTACAGGAGACAACTCTGTTGGGAGTTTATTACATCATTATGTTGTTTATAAGAGACTAGCTGGGTTTGCTTTCTTATCTCTTGTTTTGTGTTAGTTGGCTCTGCACCCAGGCACATTCTTCAGTTCTGTTGGTTATACATACAAATAACTTTTAAATCCTGGTTTCTATGTGCAGGGCATGCAATGGAAAAATATTGATAGGTTTCTGATTAAACTAAATAAAGGAAGCATATGGCTCCTATATTTCTGTAGTCATCTGTGACATGACACCTGCAAATATGTGAAAACCTAACTTTTTGTTTCAGTGTCTTCTGTCTTTTCATCTATTACACTTGTGAGTCCCCTTGGGGAAATAGGTCGGGTTATACATACACTATATTATTATTATTTTTCATTTCATAAGAGAGTGTTCATGAAGTAACTCATATGTTTGATTTCTTTGAAAATTAGATGTTTGTATCTTGCATAGGATTAACTTAAGACAAAATCATAACTAGTGGATAAAGAAAACTGTCATCAAGGACGGTGACAAAATAAGTAGCAGGGTACAACAAGTCATTAAACTACATTAGTATTTCATTCACTATGCTCTGGTGCGAACTCTTTACTTGTAACCTGTTTGGCAAAAATTATTGATGCCAATGTTCATGCAATTGACATTTGCTTTTAGATAGTGATGCTTGATCTTCAACAGAAACAGGAAGGAAGGAAGAGAAAGAATGAAACAGAACCTTTCTTTGTAGCTGTTTTCTCTGTGTGGAGCTCTGTCTGCTTCTGTTCTCATAGAACAAAGTTGAAGGAGGAGGAGGACGAGGATGAAGACGACCACTATTTCTAAGATTTCTTGTTAGGATCTGGGCTAGTCATACTGACTAGGGCTACAACATGCTGAAGCAAAGCAGACAATGTAGATGAAAGATGTTGAGCAGAACTGCTCTTTTTCCAGAAAGGTTTTTATGATTCAATATTTTGAAAACGCTTTATATTTAAGAGCAACATAATATGTTTCTGCTGGCAGAAGATTATTTTATAGCATAGGAACTATAAGGTATTAGAATCACAGACTGATGGAGTTGGAAGGGACCACATGGGCCATCCCCTGCCATGCAGGGAAAGCAGAATCAAAGCACCCCGATAGATGGCCAGCCAAACTCTATTTCAAAGCTACTTGAGAAAGAATTGAGAGGACTGAGAAATGCTTGGAGATAAAAACATACTGTATATCCTTCCCCTCTTTTCCTCGTGTTTCTTACATATGCAGATACAATGAAATTTCACAAGAATCAGTGCGAATATTGTAGTTTTGGTTTCTGCAGTTAGCCATCATAGTAGCAAGCCCATTTAACATTTTTAAAATGTTGATTATAGTCTGTGAAGGTCCTTGGTTACATTAACATTTAAGCAGCATTTGTCAACCTACTTAGAATGCCTGTGGAAATTCTTAGTTTGCTATAATAGCCTAATGGTTCATTCCCACAAAGTTGTTAAAACTTTATATTGGTGGTGTAGTTGTTTCCAACGTGTTTACTTGAGTTGACCTCTAGCTGCATCTGCTGCTGACGTCCTCATAGCTTCTGTTTTCATGAACTGAGAGTGTGTCAAGAGATGTCAAAGAAATATACTATGGGCAGAATGGGGATTTAGTATACCCTTGGGATGGTGAGAATTGCACCTTTTTGCACTAATGATTAGCATCTATCACTTCCTGCATTATGTAGGGCAGATGACATACTTGTTCAAATGGGCTGCCACTGTTGCATGTAATTGAATCTTCTAAAACATATGAGATATTTCTAGTGTTTTTATATTTTTCTAATATTCATATTTGACATTGAAATGTTTTCTTAGTGTAATATTTTCAAGTCCTTGGAGCACAATAAATAAAACACATCCCTGTACAAATATACACAAGTTGTCGTTACAGTAGGGTTCCTTTGGAGAGAATGAAATAGTTCCCTTGACGTAAATCTGTTCTATGTCGGATTATTGTTCTCTCCCATGTGGTAACCTATCATTTCTACTGCTAATGATCCCCTTCCCCTTACTGACGTTAGCAGACAGTTCCCAGGGGCTATTTTCTTTTGTTTCCCTTGTCAGCTGGTCTGAAAAGAGAACTGTTCAGTCTTGACTTCTCTGCAGATGTTAAGGATTGCACTGCAAAGTTTAGCAAAGTCTGTTTGTTTTTTTAACATACTTAAGAACATAGAAACAGGAAAGTAAAGCAGTGTGACAGGACATTACATTCTAGGATAGAAGTAGAAGGTTCATAGGGATGTACTTTCATTGTTTTTTTCTTATCCAGAGGAATTATTTTTCAGCGTTATTTGTCATTTATAAAGCAAGCTGAATATATGTAGGAGAATAGATCCACCAACGTCCCCCAAAAGAAATCTTATGAAGGACAAATGGAAAGAACATGTAACAATTCACATTTGATTTGAATGCTTTCCAAGGTTTGAAAAACATGCATAGAAACTGTTACAATGTATTATGTCACTGTGCCAAATCTGTAGAATTTAACTGACATGTGAACCACTAGTTCTTTGTATCCCAAGTCATCATTTGAAAAGTCATAATCCCATCCATATATTCCACCCACCACAAAAAGATGTGTGTGCATTAGGCATGAGAAAAAAGTTATGAAAATGAAAAGAAATCGGAAGGGATTAGTATGTATGTGACTTTCAAGTTTATACGCATCGCAGGGCCAATCCCAGAAGTGGACTTTCTTTTCCGCACCCCCTGGACCCAAATTTTCATTAGATTAGTAACTATTTCGGATGCCCACCCAACAGGAAAATTTCCCCCTCCAAAATAGCTTTGCAGGCATAACTCAGTCAAATCCGGGCCTTTCCATGCTTGGAGCCTAATTAGAGTGAAAGGCCTCCTCCAGGAAGTGAAAAAGGAGCCAGAAACGATAGAGAGATCCAGATCGGGACTCCTAGAGGGGCTGGAGGACTGATGAAAAAGCGATTTAAACACCCAGGAAGGGGGTTTAGATAGAAGGACAGAGTAGAAGGACATGAGAACTGCTGAGAGAAGGGCAGCAGGAGTGAAAAGAGCACGGAGAGGAGAAGGAAGAGTTCAGAATCAAGAAAAGCCATAGAGTTCAAACGGAGGTCCTAGACTGCTATGGTAAAACTGAATGGGAAAAAGCTGGAATGAGGAGAACTCTACAGATTAGCAAGGCCTGCACCATTATATGTCCCTGCAAAGAAACCCTGTCCTTTTATAATATTAATAATAATAATATATTAATGCATTATATGTCCCTGCAAAGAAACCCTGTCCTTTAATAATATTAATAATAATATTAATAATAATATATTAATGCATTATATCTCCCTGCAAGGAAACCAAGGGAAATGTTGCCCCTTGATTTGCCTGTGCTTAAAACAGTGTCAGTCCTGTTTCCCTGCTTTGCCTACTTTAGAACTACTAACGAATTTCGTTAGTAATTACGTTACATTTTAGAAATTTTTGGATTTTTTTGTAAGTCTATTACTAATAAAAAAATCCTCCCCCCCCCCTTAGATTTTCGATTCCCTATTTTTGGGTTCTAAACCATGCCTGGTGTGCATACATCTTTTTGTCAAACTCCCTCTTTCTTTGTCTATTTATCTATTGATATATCTATTGTGGTAACTAATTTGCAAGCAGGAATCCGTATACAGGCTCTCTGGAAGCATGTATTGCTGGAGGTGAGAAGCACTTTTCTCTGCCTCTCAATTTTATATGAGGATTGATTATGGTGGAAGATAGCTGATTCACCCAATGAGGGTCCTTTCATTTACAGTGTTGAAATGAAGTTAGAGGAGCAAATTATTTCAATCTCCTTGATCAAACTTCTCTGCAAACAAATCTGAGAGGGATGCTGCTAATTTACAGTTTTCACACTCATAGGTTTTACTAGCATTTTTTTCAATACTGACTTCTTTTTAAAGGGTCATTGTGAAATGATTTGAAATGATATCTAAAGCATAAATTTAAATTAGTGTCTCATATGATTTTAGCCAAGAAATTATTATCTGTCACTTAATCTGAGCATTTTTCATCTCCACGCCTACCCCCAATGTTGGCTGCCATCTATCCACTAACACAATTTGTGAGGTATGTTAATAAATGAAGATGAAAATTGGATTAAAGACAAAATCAGGAGAGTAAGGCTTGCTACTGTTTTTTCTTGGTGTAAATTCAGCACTCTAAAAATTGTAGCTCACATATCGGTTTGCACACAAGGAAAGCTCTAGGGCAGGGGTCCTCAAACTAAGGTCTGAGGGCCAGATATGGCCCTCCAAGGTCATTTACCTGGCCCTCACTCACGGTCAACCAAAGTCTGAAATGACTTGAAAGCACACAACAACAACCATCCTATCTCATCAGCCAAAAGCAGGCCCGCACTTCCCATTGAAATACCAATAAGTTTATATTTGTTAAATTGTTCTTAATTTTAATTATTGTACTGTTTTTAAGAGTTTTTGCACTACAAATAAGATGTGTGCAGTGTGCATAGGAATTGATTCATGTTTTTTTTCCAAATTATAGTCTGGCCCTCCAACAGTTTGAGGGACTGTGACCTGGCCCTCTGTTAAAAAAGTGGGAGGACCCCTGCTCTAGGGCTTTGAAAATGTGACATTTTCTCATCAGATGAGCCATCTTCATAGGCTAGCACTAACAACCAAGTATGTTTGCCTTCCAAGTGTTGGTGGTAGGTCCATAGGTGATGGTAGAGATCCTATTGGTGTTCTGCACGTTCTTTCATAGTGAGGTCATTGCTTTCTAGATTGAAGGTGGTTCTGACCAGAGTTGGCTTGATGTACCTTCCTCTTGACATGTTTCTTGCTTTCACTATTGCTATCAGCTATATTATATTATATATTATATTAGCTATTTGTATCTACTATATTTTATATGTGTGTGCGCGCGCACGCATGCGTGCAATATAATACAAATATATAAAATACATATTTGTAAAAACTTGTAAAATTTTCTAAAAATTAGTGCATGACAGAATCTTTCTGAAATCTGGAAGGTTTACAGTAAATGTGGCCTCCAATTGTGGCAAGTTTTCATCCTAATAACAAAAAACAGACTTTAATTTTGCAAGCCTCTGAGGCTGAGAGAGTGTGCTTATCCAAGGTGCTTAATTTAGAAAAATAATTGTAAAAACCAGTAGATGAACAGATCTTTCTGAAACTTTGTATGAATAATGGCCTGTTCTGTCAATGTGGAGGTAATCAAGGGGATCCCGCTTTTTGGTTTTTTTAAAAAAATTGTACAAACTTAAAAAATTCGTAAATTCAGTGGATGACTGAAATGTTCTGATACTTGGCAGGCTGACAGTCATACAAGTGGCCTACAAGTGTGGCAAGTTTCATCCTGATAACTATGAAAACAATAAACAAGCCTTGCAAATTTCCCCTTTACCACTAATGGACGAAATCTTAATAAAATAATAATGAAACCCTGAGATTCAAATTATGAATTTTTAAAACCCTGTGATTTTCCCCAAATCTTCATCAAATAAAATTGGGGGTGGGGCACACCAAATTTCAAAATGAAATCAAAACAGATCTGTCATTTCTCACACTTCTTGTTCTTTATAGGTCCCCCCATGTGCAACCTGCCATGTTTCTCCCAAAATACTATATTCTCCAACCCTGGAAGGTTCTAACAGTTCTTGTGTGAGTGCAGAAGAGCCCATTTGTGTGAGTCACAAAGAATATGAAGAAAACCATACAATCCACTCTATTTTACCTTTACTCAAATGGATTGTATTATTGACGAGATTTCAGATACAATTGATTTGGAGGATTTAAGTTCCTAACAATAACTGTTATATTTATTCAAACAAGGCCATGCAAAAAAGATTATTTAAATCACATTGTTTGCCCGGGTAAATAATTTCCAGGTACTGGGAAAGAGAAGCATTCATTCCAAAGGTCAGTGAAAAGGTGTCCACTCTCAGATCTTGATACTAATTCTGTGCTGGAGAAAATTTATATAATAAGCTAAAGCTGGTTACAACTAAGGTAGTGTGGAATATCTGGTTCCCTCATTGAAGCTCATGCAAGTTTCAAATTTGATCTATTCCCACACAGAACCGCCATGACCAACAGAAAATACTGCATTTTCAGATGGTCTTTGGCGACCCATCTGATAACCCCTTGCGACACCCCCCCCCACATACACGGGGTCCAAACCCTAAATGAACAATATATGTTAAAATAAATCTTATTCCATGCAGCAGTCAAAGAACAATTTCTTCCCCATCCAGAGAAGAAATTGTATTTTTCTAGTGCCATTTTTTAATATCCATACTGAAAAAATGTTCTGTCTCCGAAACATAAAAGCGATCTTTGCTAGAAGATGTCTAGAAATAGTTTTATATTCCTAGGTATACCCTGAACCCCCCCCCCCCACACACACACACACAAGTTCTCTTGAATATACAGCTTGGCTAGATAAGATTTTTGGAAGATTTCACACTGGCTGAAGCAGTTTATAGGTTGGTGGATTGTAAAACTGGTGTTGGTTGGGATTCATTCTTTTCACATATGCACTTGTCCCATATGTTCAATCTTTATATGTGGAAATACACAGATATAAAAACACTAACAAGTATCCAATAATAAGAGACAAATCAGGTCTACATAACTGTGTTTCAAGTGTCCAAAAGTTCCGATAAGTAGAAAGTGCATGGTCATGGGGTTCGTTAAGAGAAAGTAGTATCTGTGGTCTTTGATCTAAAAGACAAAAACAGCAGACATCTAATCTTCCCAACAAGACTAGGAAGCATCCCAAAGAGGCAAGGAAGTGGCAATTCAATGGGAGAATTGAGGGGGAAAGCAGAAAGGATTGCCCGGGGGGGGGGGGGGCATTGGCAACATGCAAGCCACGATGAAGTTAAATCTGGAGACTTTAAAGCATGAGTTAAATTCAGAATCAAAGCTTTCTTTTGTCTGTGGGTGACTTAGCCTGGGGAGTCATAGCTTCTCTCCTCACCCTCCTGATTTCACACACTGTTTCCTTTTTTCCTCTCTGCTTTGCAGCAAAGGATAGTTGGCAAATGATAACTTGTGTTTATTCCTCAAACTTAAGAGGCAAACTATAACCTGTGTTTGTTCTTTAAACTAAGATTAAGACTTGGCTTGCAGGACAAGGTCAACCTATAATTGGCTGCCTTGCATCACTAAGGGAGAAAGGAGATTATTTTGTGTGAACAGAGGGGTAAGGAAACTTTGAAATTAAGGAATAGTCTGAATTCATCTAAATAGTAACAAAATATATATGCCATGTAAGACTTGATCCATAATAATAATAATAATAATAATAATAATATTTTTGTCTCTCTCGGCATTACTTCGCGAATGAAGATTCTTAGGAAGGACTCATCCCACGCTTTTTACAAGCGTGTTGATGACTAAAAAGGCCAATCTGAAATAGGCAAGTTCAGTTGCAGAAAGCACAGCAGAAAGTCTCCTTGATATTGTTTCCAAGTTGCAGTTCTTTCTGCGTTGTCGTTTCTCTTCGAGACCTATTCGGCGTGTCTTCTCGAAAGAGACCGCATCATTGTGGATAGTGCATCTCCATGCCTTCCGTTGTGAGGCCAGGGTGGACCATTGTTGGTGATCAATCTGGCCGATCCTGAGGTGTTGTTTCAGGGAGTCCTTATATCTCTTTTGGGGGCGCTTCTCTTGCACTGATCCGTGGTGAGTTCACCATAGAGTAGTATCTTTGGGAGGCGGTGGTTCTCCATCCGAGAGACTTGCCCTGCCCAGCGCAGCTGTGTTCTCAATAGCATGGCCTCAATGCTGGTGATCCCTGCTTGCTCAAGGACAGCAACATTAGTCACATAGTTGGTCCAGTGTATATTTAGGATTGTGCGAAGACAGCACTGATGAAAGCGTTCGAAGAGTCGTAGGTTTTAGCGATAGGTGACCCAATATTTTTGTACCCCGCCACCATCTACACAATGGGACTTGGGGCAGCTTATATGGGAACAAGCCCATGTAATCCCAGATAAAAACAACAACATTAAAATCATCAAATAAAAACACAACACAATCACAACAACAAAAACATTAAAACAATATCATGGATGAAAAATGAGAATCGGGCTGGGTCTAAGCTCAAGTAGTGCAATGAATCTATTTCCCTTGGCTCTACTTAAGAGTAGAGCCAAGGGAAAGTGCAAAAATCCAAGTATTCCAATCTAGAGAGAATACCTTGGTGAAAAAGTGTCGGGATTGGTGGGGTGGGCCGAACTAAAGTGCAAGAGCATAGATAGTGTCAAGTCAATTCTCTGGTGAACTGCTTAATCAAAGGCACAATGGAAAATCCAGGTTTTACAATCATTTTACAAACATTACAATAGTGATTGTGAAGGAGGGATAGTCTGATCTATAATTTCAGCTGCAAAATACATATTTGAGCTGGTAAATATGATTGAAGAGATAGGTAGCATCCTACAGTCTTTGTAAGAACTAACTAGAGAGGACACACATACATCTAAATAGTGATTACTGCTTGTAATGCATAATGGTGTTGTATCATCTATGGCAGGGTTGTCCAACTTCTACCGGACCTTGGGCCGGAATTCCGGTCACTGATCACCTGGGGGGCCAAGCCCCTGGCTCCGCCCCCTCCCAGCCCCTCCCCTGGCTCTACCCCCTCCCCGCCCACGCCCCTCCCCAGAGTGGTTTACAGAAGTGCCCAGAGTGGTTTACAGAAGAGAAGCAAGCACATAAAATTCATTTAAAAATACAATTAAAATACATTAAAACACATTAAAAATTTAAACCCCCCTGTAAACATGCGGCAGGCCCAATTTAAAAATAGCGGCAAGCCAAGTAAGACCTTAAACACAGCATAGCAGCTAATTGGCTAAAGGCCAAATGCCATTCTAAAAAGCCATGTTTTTAGCGCTCTGCGGAATGGCAGGAGGGCCCGAATGGCCCGGATCTCCTCGGGGAGGCCGTTCCACAGAATTGGAGCGGCTGCAGAGAATGCCCTCCGCCGCGTGGTGGCCAGTCTGCAGACTCCGATGCTGGGCACCTCTAGTAAGTTGAGCCCCTCAGAGCGCAGTGATCTCCCAGGCACATAAGGGGTAAGTTGCTCCCTCAGGTACACTGGCCCCAAACCATACAAGGCCTTAAAAGTTAGAACTAGCACCTTGAAGATGACCCGGAATTCAATTGGGAGCCAGTGCAGCTCGCGCAAGAGTGGCGTCACGTGGTCAGATCTTAAAGCTCCTGAGAGCAGGTGGGCTGCAGCGTTCTGCACCAGCTTAAGTTTCCGGATCACCGACAGGGGAAGGCCAATGTAAAGCGCATTACAGTAATCGAGCCTCGAGATGACCGTGGCTTGGATCACCATGGCCAGGTCGCAGCGGGAGAGGTAAGGAGCCAGACGTTTTGTCAGATGTAGATGGAAGAAAGCTGTCCTGCAGGCGCAGCCAATCTGTTCCTCCATGGACAGTTGGGTGTCCAGCCGGACCCCCAAGCTTTTCACAGATGGTTGTGGGCAAAGGGCCGCGCCATCAAACGTCGGCAGCTGGGTCCCTACCCCCTCCGGGCTGCCCAGCCACAAGATCTCCGTCTTCGCCGGGTTCACCTTCAACTTACTGGCTCGCAGCCATCCAGTAACGGCCTCAAGGCAGAGATGGAAATTATCGGGTACGGAGGCCACGCCGGGGTCCATCCTCAGAATGAGCTGGGTGTCATCAGCGTACTGGTGACACTCCAGCCCAAAACTCCGCACCACCTGGGCGAGTGGTCGCATATAGATGTTAAATAACAGCGGGGAGAGAATGGCCCCCTGAGGGACCCCACAGAGTAGAGGGGAACCCCCGGAGACCACCCCTCCCCACTTCCCTCGCTGCAGGCGGTTTTGGAGGAAGGAGGACAGCCAGTTGAGGGCTGCCCCCCTTACCCCCGCTACCGCCAGGCGGTGTGTCAAAAGTTGGTAACCAACAGTATCAAGCGCTGCCGTGATGTTCAATAACACAAGCAGCGCCGATCCGCCTCGATCCAAGTGGCAGCGGAGTAGGTCTGTGATGGAGACCAGGACAGTCTCCGTCCCATGGCCTGAATGGAAGCCGGACTGGAAGGGGTCTAACCAGGTTGCATCATCCAAGAATGCCTGCAGCTGGTCCATTGCTGCCCTCTCAATCACCTTGCCCAGGTACGAAAGGTTGGACACTGGGCGGTAATTGGAGGGAGCCGCAGGATCTAGCCCGGGCTTCTTCAGCAATGGACTGACCACCGCCTCTTTAAGCTCCTCTGGAAAAACTCCTTGCTCAAGGGAGCAGTTGACTATATTCAACAGAGGGCCTTGTAACCTCTCCACGCAAGCTCGAATCAGCGTGGAGGGGCACGGGTCGAGGGAGCAGGTGGTCGGTCTAAGGGCTGCGACAATCTTGTCAACATGCTCTGTGTCCAGTGGTCGAAACCGGTTGAAGGTGGACCCGGCGGAGGGCCACGGAGTCTCCAGCTCCTGAACTGTATCAATCGTGGCAGGGAGGTCCCGGCGGAGCAACGCAATCTTGTCTGCGAAGTGATTCTGGAAAGCCTCGGCAGAGAGGGCCAAATTGTCATTGTTTGGGATGGTAGGGACCATCGTCAATTGCCGAATTATCCTGAACAGTTGAGCCGGGCGTGAATCTGCAGACGCTATCAAGGAGGCATAATGAACTTTTTTCGCCTCCTTGACAGCATGCTCATAAGCTTCCATGAAGAGCTTATAAGCTGATGTCGATGGTCCGTCATGGAGCTTCCTCCACATGTGCTCTAGCCGTCTCTTCTCCCGCTTCATAGATCTAAGGGCCTCTATATACCAAGGGGAACAGGATTTGTGGGATTTGAGAGGGCGTTTTCATCATGATCCTGATATCAGGATCATGATGAAAATTAACTATTTCAGTATCGTCTTCAAGATCATTTCCTTTTACAGCTTGGATCTAGGATATTTAAGGGGTCGTATTTCCCTTTATAAGCCCACTATATCTCAATGTAAAATTTAATAAAGAAGATTTTAAAAAATAAGCCCACTATATCTCTATTATCTGCAAGAGAAGCCCCTCCTCTCCTGAGATGTTCTTTTAACTGAATGAAGTGAATGTTTGATGCACTGTTTTGTGGTTTGTATATAGTTTTTAAAATGAATTCTGGTAGTTAAGTTTATAAACGGTTTAGTTGTCTTTAAAATAACAGTAATATTTATACCAGTACTGATATATTATATAGTTATTAATGTGTATTGCTTTTAAGATATTGAAAAACTGCTTTGGGTCGGTGGAAAATTGGGATAATAATAAAATATCAATTCACTACCAAACCTTTAAAAAGCATGGAGTCCTCAGGAAATCTGGGGGCAGGGGAAGAGCAACATGTAATACATCTTTGAAGTTCAGGCTGATAATTGGACTCTCAGTGAAGGGCTGTGTTCAGGTACTTATTTATTTATTTATTTATTTATTGTTTCGGCTTGATAGACCGCTCAGAGCGGTTTACAGCACATAAAATATACCGAGTTTAAAGCACATAAAACCCATTTAAAAACCCTACTCCCTACAATAAAACTACAGCAGATCAACACACAGTACAGATGACAGCGACGTGGCAGGATGGCAAGTTATGGCAAGCACCAGTCAAGCACTGAATGCCTGCCTAAACAGCCAGGTCTTACAGGACCTACGGAATGACATTAAGTCATACTTCAGGATGGAAACTTCCCAAGAATGTGGCATTGTTCGTTACATATCAACTATGCTTTTTTGCTAACAAAAATGCTGACTATTCATATGAATTCATTGATTAATGTTATACTGAAAAGAAATGTGAGGAAAAAACAGCTGAAAATGCTATAGGCTTGTGAAGCTGGTCCTGAAAATAGCAGAAAGATTGTGCAACACTGCAAAAAAACAAAAAAAAAATGCAAGCACAAACCTTATTTGATGTTAAGCCCAGAATTTACAAGTGTATCTAATTATTTCCTTCCCTTTTTTCACAGATGTTCCAACTCCCAAACATGTTAGCAGAGTAAGTATTATATGCTTTTGCCTCTATAGCTTGAAAGGTGAAATTGTATTACAGAGACTCTCTGTTCCTTTGAGCTAATTTCCTGGTGCATTGTACTTCATTCACTGAATGGCTTGAGAAGTATGGCTGGTGAATTTGAGTAATCTTTTATATCTAGGAATATCTAGATCTTCTGGGGCAACTCTATGGTCAACATTGGCTAGCAGATGACCATAGTTGCACTGGATTACCAAGAGATTGTTAGAGAAGTGTTTTCTCAGGTAAAGAAGTAGTATTTTTTTAAAAAAAAGTTTTTCCAGTCTCATGCATACCTAACCCTATGAAAGTGGATGTCTCAGTGAAGCACTTATTCTGTAAGAACATCTCTCCATCCACAAGAAAAAGCTTCTTCCTTTCACAGAACAAAATTTAAGATCAAAGCCATTGAGCTCAATTTGGTTTCACACGGGATAAAGGAAATATACAGGCATATTCTTGAGGCAATCACCTCACATTCAAAATGCTTGCATAGAGACAATAAAGATTTTATCTTGATATTTGTAATAATTCAGAGATGGATAGTTCCTCAATGAAACCCAATCCCAACTGATAGTCTGAGGTGCAGAACTAAGTGGAGTGTCTGAGTTGGGAAATTGAAGTATAGCTGACAATATGCGTATAAGGTAGGGTAGGAATTCTGCTGATATTTTCTCTCACAAAGTCTTGGAGAATGAAGGAACTATAACCTGGTCTCTGGTTTTGCTTTGGCTATTGTTATTTTAAATATTTTATCTTAATCTAATACATTTATAAGGAAGAAACAGTATAGTTTTGTGTTTTCAAAGGCTTTCATGGCTGGAACTTTTGTTTTTGTGTCTGGAGCGACTTGAGAAACTGCAAGATACTTCTGGTGTGAGAGAATCGGCTATCTGCAAGGATGTTGCCCAGGGGATGCCCAGATGTCTTGATGTTTTACCATCCTTGTGGGAGGCTTCTCTTATGTCCCCGTATGGGGAGCTGGAACTGACAGATGGATCCCATCCATGCCCTCCCCTAATTTGAACCTCTGACCTGTCGGTCTTCTGTCTTGCCAGCACATGGGTTTGACCCATTGCACCACCAGGGGCTCTGCATTTATGATTATCCACAATGTCCTGCCTCATGTACAGAGGAAGAGTCCTTGGAAGTGACAGGCAATGTGG
Source organism: Anolis apletophallus (assembly GCA_030556195.1). NCBI lineage: Eukaryota > Metazoa > Chordata > Lepidosauria > Squamata > Anolidae > Anolis > Anolis apletophallus. Next base: position 156,971,665 of record JARBWK010000003.1, on the reverse strand, counting down.
TTGCTGTTGCCCATTTTTGGTCCAAAGATATTTAGCTATTTGTCATTCTATTTTTATCAGTTTTATATTAATTTATGCAATGCTTTTGATACAAAATCAATAAATGTCTGGAATCACTGGGTTCCTGTGAGTTTTCCAGGCTGTATGGCCATGTTCCAGAAACATTCTCTCCTGATGTTTCTCCCACATCTATGGCAGGTGTCCTCAGAGGTTGTGAGGTCTGTTGGAAACTAGGCAAGTGAGGTTTGTTCTGGAAATGCTCCATGTTTCTAGTCAGACTCCAACTGACATTCAGTATGGAAAAATAATTGAATAAAAATATCTTAACATTCTGAAAAATCATCTCATAAATGGAAATACTTTAAATTATTAAAAGTTTTAAAATGGAAATATGATTTAAGTTTATCTTTAGCTAAACCATTTCCCCTTAAAGCATAACAATCTGTAAGCAAACAAAAAACTCTAGATTCTTAAATCTGTTTAAACTTCGTGTCCAACAATAATTTTGAGAGTAAGTTCATTTAAGTATGAACTTTCATTATGATACCATTATCACTCTGAGCTGCAGAAATGTCAATTAGAGATATGCTTACATAATACAATGTTCCATCCTTCAAAAATGGAAAATACTTGCATGAGGTTCTCTTGGTAACAGAAGTTCTATCTTTCCAAGAATAATGTGTTCACACTTGTAATTGACAAGATGGGAAAATGGAACTGCAGATGTTTTTCACTCCTGTCTTGCCACATTTAATTCTCTCATCATTACTAATTTCTCCATCTCACAACAATTATTAATGGGTAGCTCTCAACTCAGTGCACAAGATCTTGTGTAATTTTTAATCTTGTATTTCATATTTGATTCTGTGAACTGCCGAGAGAGTTATACCCATTAATAAATAAATTTTATCAGGGAAAGAAATTAACATGAAATATTCTTTGGACAGATAACACTGTGTAACATGATTTCTTTTCCTCGGTTATAAATGTCATTTCCTAATTGGTTCTATCATAAAAACATGGAAAAAGTGTATTAAACTGCAAAACCCTTGTATGTGTGGGACATCCTGCAGCTCATTGGGCTATAGTTTTTCAGTGAATATTGAATATCTCAAGTCTCAACCAATTCAACATAGTTTGGGGCAGCCACAAAAATGAAGTTCCTTGAGTATAACAACTATTTTCAAAGTAAGGACTACACAATTCAGCAGGAAATATTACTTTCAAACCAGAAACAGAAAATCTTTCAAATTTTGTTACATAGTGTCATGATTTAAAATGTTTATTGCAGTTGACATACGGCAATACAAACATGATAAAATTTAGCCATTGAATATTAGTATTTTATTTCTGATAGTTTCAGCTCTACTATTTTATAGAGCAAAAGTTTGTATAGGGATAACAAGACTGCTTTAGGATTCCAGTGGTTACCAGTATAACATTGCAATAAAAGATGGTGATATGTTGCTAAAGTTCGCTAAAAATTTTGATGCTATTTTCTTAAAAGTCTGTTTAATTATTCCCAGTAAATAAATAAATAGGATCTCATGTGGAAGTATTGAAAAGCCCTTCAAGTCTTAAGACTAGTGACAAAGGTTTCTTCCTTTGGTACGATCTGCAGAGGCTCAGCCTAAGCCTTAGAGAGGGATGACACATGCAGCAGAGTAGCAATCATAAACTGCCACTTCCTCCTCCAAGTTTTTTTTACCTCTGCACAATCCTTTCTGCATGGGCCAAAGTTGCCAAACTAACCTGTGATAAAGAGGGCACCATCGATAGATGCAGTTAGGATGCTGGAAATGCTGGTCTCAGTAGAAAATGTGGCCTGGGAAGCTTGTTGGGCTCAGGTTAGAGAAGTGGGGAGTGGAGATGAAATTGTAAGTGTTGTTATACCTTTATTCAGGGAGGCTGGAATCTTGGGCTCCAGGTTATGTAAAAATGTAACATTAATTTGAGTGTTTTAGAAAAAAGGGAGACGGTAAAGAAGATGGGCCTCTGTTATCTCCTTTTCATCTGGCAGCAAAATCATCCACTCCACACTGTGTGCTTGTGAGGGAGAAACTTGGCTATGCCACTTTTCCTTTTCCTTTGTCTCTTGGTTGCCTTCATCATCTCTCAGAGGCAAAGAAAATGGAAATGCAGCCAAGGGAAGAGCTATTACTGTTTAAATTTTACAGATTTTGCAAGGAATGCTGTGAGTTTTGTAAAGTAATGAGAACATTTGCTTTCAAGTCGTTTATGACTTAGGATGACTCCTAAGAATGAACCTGCCTTGAGGTTTTCTTGACAAGATTTGTTCTGAAGTGACCCAGTGGGTTTTTATGGCAAATTCAAACCCTAATCTCTCAACTCGCTTCCACACATCTGTATGAAATCCTACATTATCTGGCAGTGTGGACTCAGATAATCCAGTTCAAACCAGATATTGTGGATTCATCTGCCTTGATATTCTGGGTTATATGGCTGTGTGGAAGGCCCCTCGGGATCCTGGTCCAGTACTCAGAACACTAACCCATGCTGGCTCATGAAGGAAGCTACAACAATCAAATCTGCTTAAGGTTTCCATGACAAATGTGCCCCTAAATACAAAAAGTAATATAGGATAAACTAAAAATCAATGTGTTTTACAGCATCTCATTTTAAAAGCATAACGTGTTCAGTGCATATATACCTGCTTGTTTGCATCTTGTCTCGGCTTTCAGTCAAATTTAGAGTTTGTTACATGCAGTCTGTAGATACAGAAATGGCAGAAGTTATGTATTACTGTATATATTAGAAGATGTGCAGGTATCACTTGTGACTTAGCTCTTTGTATTAATTAATAATGTATATAGCTGCTATATGGCATGCCTATTCTGCATGCATTTCTAAATCCTGCATGCATTTCTAACACTTCTTAGCAGCTAATTGGCTGTAGCAATTAGTTCTATTATATCTATGTGAGATTAGGATATGAGGGCATAGGCGAAGGAGGTCAACTTCTGATGTCTTCCCAGAGACAGTGGCAACTTCCCATTCTATGATCTTCATAGAAGTGGGTCCATTCTTTAAGCTTTTCTACATATTTTTTATTCCAGGATATTAATGATGTTGTAAACATTTGAGTAGGGTTTAGGCTGACTTCTTAGGCCCTCTGACATATGACAATCCCACTGGGAAGCAAACAGCAATCCTTCCTAGGTCTTCCCCAGGTCTCCTCCATTCAGAGGTTCCTGAATAAGCACCAAAGAAACCTGTAGGGATAACACTATGAGTGATTCATGTGGTGGGCCTTTGACACAAAAAGGAAGAATATTTTACTATCTAGGAAAAATAAAAGTTTAAATTATAATATTTTGCTTCCAGATAAGCACAAATGATAGCAACATGGCCAGGGATCAGTTTAGTGTTTTGTCTTTCCCCTTCTTCCAGGAGCCTTTAAATAAAATTAGCATTTTTTTATTTTGAAAAATGTCACTTCAAAAATACTAGCTTTCATTTTCCCCCTGCTGTCAAGTGTTATAATCACCCATAATTTTCATTAATTTAGAACTAGGGTTTATCCCTAACAATTTAATCATAATTTTGAGCTGAATATATTTTTGTCATCTATATAAATAAAAATGTTTGTTTGTGGGATTAACATAACTCAAATACCGCTAGATGAGTTGATACCAAATTTGGACACAATACACTTAACAACACAATGAGTGACCATCACTCAAAAATTGTTTTTGTCATTTGGGAGTTGTAGTTGCTGAGATTAACATTTCACCCACAACCAAAGAGCATTCTGAATGCCACCAGTGATGGAATTGACCCAAACTTGGCACACAGGACTCCCATGACCAACAGAAAACACTAGAAAAGTAGGTGGGCATTGACTTTGAGTTTTGGAGTTGTAGTTCACCTACATCCAGAGAGCACTGTGGACTCAAACAATGAAGGAGCTAGACCAAACTTGGCACGAATACTCCATATGCCCAAATATGAACACAGATGGAGTTTGGGGAAAATAGGGAGTTGTCGTTACTGGGACGTATAGTTCACCTACAATCAAAGAGCATTCTGAACCCCACCAATGACAGAATTGGGCCAAAGTTCCCACACTTGAACCCCCATGACCAACAGAAAACACTTTGTTTTTTATGGTCTTTGACAACCCTTTTGATACCCCTAGGTTGAAAAATGCTGCCTTGAGGCCATCCAGTCCAACTCCCTTCACCAAGGCAAGAAAACATAATCAAAGCCCTTCTAACAAAGAGCCATGTGTGTGTGTGTGTGTGTGTGTGTGTGTGTGTGTGTGTGCGTGCGCGCGTGTGTGTGTGTGTGTGTGTGAGAGAGAGAGATACACACACATGTATATGGCAGATATAGTATCCTAGATCTGAAAGGGACCCTAAAGAAGGGCAATGATATATTGCTTGTTCCACAGTAGGCAAACCAGACAATCTCCCCATCAACACAGACAAAGAAACAACAAGAAATACTGTTTACCCACAAGCATAAAGAAAATACATATATTAGAAACCAACACTTTCTCTTAGCTTTATTTTGCAGATCACCAGACTGGGCCACAGAAACACGTGGCAGGGGACCACTAGTATTGTTATAAATTGCAAAGAAATTATTAGTGCTTAAAGTACAATGTTTAAATATCTTAAAAATGGAAGTGTAATTAAAAAATCCAGATTACAATGATAATACAATTTATTTAAGTATTAAATTGATAAAGTAGTTTCAAATTTTACATTCACAAAGATTTCTACTTTGTATTGCTTTCTTTTGGATACTTCAGTTACTTATCTAGGATAATTTCGATTTTATCTCTCTTAGTTGTCATCAGAAGTTAGATTGCAGTTAATGCAAATATACAGTGTTCAAATCTTTTTAAAAGATACTTGCCAATCCACAATCTAAAATTTGCATGGAAATCCTACTATCTTAAAAATGAATATGCCAGTTCCTCAGAAAGCATCTCAACAAGCATATAGTTCCTTATATAAAACATAGTAATAGAAGTGTTTTGATAAGTATGAATAAAACCATAACCAAAATCTTTAAAAGACGACAATCTGTTGTGTGGCTTTTGTTATATCTGAAATCTTCTTGAATTTTTGCAGCATTTAGAGAACAGTTATTAGATTATATGACATTAATGGGAAAATGTGCTCAGGACTTATTTCTGCATAGATACGTATTGGGAATTGTTAATGATGGAATCATGCTCCATTAGCCGCTAACATCTGAGCCTTTTTTTCAATCAATGTAGGTAAGGATTATAGAGGACTATTGCTGGAAGAAGTCTGTACATTTAGTTCTTAATTACTTCCATGGCTTTCCAGTATGCCATTGATCTCGTCAGCCATAACAGAGTCACATATCTTGGAGAACGTTGTAGATGACTCAGTCTTTGAACAACAAGACAGAGTAACTGTTCAAAGTGAAATTGATTGATAGGAAGAAACATCAATTCTAAAAATAGACATAAAATAAAATGTTAAGAAATTATTTAAAGAGCGTGTGTATGTGTTAAAATGAAAACACCACATCTGATTATAAGGAATTTACAAGTTCCTGTTTCTTGTTTATTTTGGTTTTTGTTCATGTATAAATTAATCCCTCCCTCCAAGTGGAACTGCTTGTCTCTACAACCATACATCATTTTTTTTAAAGGTTCATCTAGTTTATCATTGTGTACCCTGTCAGATATCAACTCTCCGGGGTTTCAGAGGAAATTATGACATGCAAAACACTCTAAATATTTAATAATGACTTGATTTTTTTCTAACAGTTCATTGAGGCAAAACGTGAGTTATGCTGCACTCCTATACCTCTCACTGGGAGTAAACACTATTTCAATATGTTCTTTTGTTTGTTTTCAATAGTACCAGAATACTGATATGCAAAGTGTGGTATATGAACTGAACAGCTATATAGAGCAACGGTTGGATATAGGAGGGGACAATCAACTGCTATTATATGAATTGAGTGATATCGTTCGAATGGGTAAGAAAACATTTTGGGTATATTAAAATTAAGTTATGTACTGCTATTTATAAAATTATTGTATGTCTTATTGTTAAGGAAGATCTTATCACAGAACAGAATAAGTGCCAGAGCGTCCGTATACTATAAGGCTGTATTGGAAGTCAAGAATCTGCTTATAAGTAATCAATATATGATAGAAACCAGTATTAATGCATGTTACTGAGAAAGCAGTATTGCAGACCACTTCTAGACTAAACCATTCTGTAAAAGTAGGAAAATTGCTTTTGGAGTAAAGTAAGCATGCCTCAGTTTTTCCCATTAAAAACTGAAATACATAATTATAGTTTAACATTAATACAATTTTTCTGGTATGGCACAGACTGTTTCAATTAGTAATATATATGTTTGAACAAATGTACATACCTGGAAGCTATAACTGAGAGTGGCCAGGTATACATTAAAACTTTCAATATCACACCATCAGCTGATTTTTACAGTGACTGTGGCCAAAATCCTGCATTGGAAGACTGATTGTAAAGTTCCCTCCCTCCAAGTGGAACTGCACGTCTCCATTCTTTCTTCCTTAGGATTTATCTTCTTCCTGCCCACACCCCATGCCCCCACTGGACATTTTGTGGTAGATGTAGGGCCCGGAGTATTGGAGAAGAATCCGTCTGCATTTCCAATAGTGGAGTCATTTTCCAGTAGCCATGTAAGATGTTTGAGATACCTTAAAGAAGGCATGGCAGGGTGTTTGACTAGATCGTCCATGTGGTCTCTTCGAACTCTGTTATTCTATGATTCTATGCCTTGGTCATTCTGCATCAGACTATAGGGGTCTAGCAAAATCCTTTCCCAACACCTGAAGCACTTGCTATAAAAAGGCTTTGTAGGATGGTTCTGCAGGATAATATCTGCCAGCCCATCTTTCTCATTATTCTTCCATTTTATACTCTTTTCAATTTAATGGTGGCTGTTACGTACTTTCGTTAAGGTGCTTGGAAAGCAACCTGTTTGATATTTGCTTATTGGCTGAGGCATTAAATCTGACTTCACATTTGATTATTGGTCATAATACATACCAAAGTTACAGAAGCATTCACATATTTGGCTCTTAAAATTTGCACCATGCCTGACAATATTCATATAACTGTTGCTCAATAATATGTAACTCCTTTGTTTATATCGCAAAAAGTAACCTACCAATCACCATGCTCAGTATATCCAATATGCATGAGAATATTGGAATAACAATACAAAAGGTTTGCTAGGGTAGACCCTCTCTCACTCAGTCTCAGCCCCCCATCAAACTCAGCCCCTCCCGAATCAAAATTCTGGCAATGGCCCTGATTGTCATGGTTTATGATTTGCCATCAGAAACTGAAAATAGTGCTGTTGATTCTCTTCATGGCTTTGATGTTATGCTATTGATTATTGTTAGGAGTTGCAGCAGATCTATTGGGTTATGAGTTGTTCTCTATGTTGTTTGCATTGCTTTTGTGGAAGTGTGGATATATGAATTTAGATATTTGGAATTTTAGATGTGCAAGTCTATATTAGATTTCTCATTTTAGATGTCTTGGATATTTTAGGATTACAGTAACTTGTTTGTATGTAATATTGTTTGCTACCTTGAGCTACCTTGAAGGGCCAAGTATAAATGAACACACACATGGATTAAATACAAATGGCATGAATTATATAAACTTACTGAATTTAATTTTAGAAATTGTACTCATGTGATGCAGATTTTCAAGGAACTACATTTTTTTCCATAATGACTACAGTTCTGTGTTGCAAAGAATGAGGGGATTCAAGTTAACATACATTGTTTGGGAAGCAATGCTAAGGGGTTATGGATTGTATTGGAGCTACTGAATGTATTGAGACATGATAGCCATGTAGAAATATCTGAGGGGAAGTCACAGGGAGGAGGGAGCAAGCTTGTTTTCTGCTGTCCTGGAGACTAGGACACAGAGCAATGGATTCAAACTACAGAAAAGGAGATTCCACCTGAACATTAGGAAGAACTTCCTGACTGTGAGAGCTGTTCAGCAGTGGAACTCTCTGCCCTGGAGTGTGGTGGAGGTGTCTTCTATGGAGGCTTTTAAACAGAGGCTGGATAGCCATCTGTCGGGAGTGCTTTTAACGTGTTTTTCCAGCTTCTTGGAAGGGGGTTGGATTGAATGGCCCATGAGGTCTCTTCCAACTCTATGATTCTATTATTCTATGAAATGTATTTCTTAGTTCCCTTTCCACTACCTCCACTCCCAACTTTTCCAGATTTCTTCCAGTTATGCTTTGCTACATAATACTGGTGAAGTTGGGGCTTTATTTGTCTTCTTCTTCCAGATATAGTTCCTCTTGGTTCCAGAGAAATATTCTACAACTCATTTTAGAATGCATTGTATATATATTCATGTGTCTGAGTTCTGATTTCTGCAGAAACTGGAATCCATTGGGAGTATATTGTTGGATTGTGGCTGCATCTCAAAGTATATTTTCACATAATCCTTGAAGACAATTGGAGAAAAATGTTCTACTAGGTAGCTGACTTGGATTTGAATATTTAGCTCAGATTTACTCTAAGACAGTATAAACAATTTTTAAACCTAATTCTTAATACACGTTTTTATTTCAATAACATCACAAATTCATGTATTACATGAGTGCGTCGTTTTGGTTATGTTATAGACCTTCACATTCGTAGTACAGGTGCATAATACAAAAATTGTTTAATTTTGAAATACTGTCAAGAGAGTTTGCATAATATTCTTCTTAACACTCATTTAAAAATTGTTGCTTTGGCAGCTACAAATGCTGATGGATATGCACTGTATTTCCTAGCTGACTGCAATAATGTAAGTATAAGCTTGGAAAACTATGTATGACAAGAAGCTTGTCCCCTTTAAAGTTGCTTTAAATATGATATTGAACTAAGTTCAATGGATGATTATTATGCATTGACTATAAGTAATGATGATACACTTCAGCAAATGCAGATATTACATTTATAAGCAATTCAAATTTGGGGCATTTACAAATAAACTTATATTTTTACATTAACTTTCCAAAATACTCTACATTAATGTACATGTTTTTAGTTTTTGAAAGTTGTGGTTTTCAGCCAGTTAATGTACTTGTCAAAAGTTTTTAAAACTTATTCCCTATCTTTGAGTCTATTAAGCTGGACATCACAATGTATGTGAGCACATTTGAGCACAAATAAATTTGAATTTACAGATTTCTGGTCTACAGAATCACAGGTAATGCTAATGTGTCCAAGGCCCCAATATAGATGTATACCCAAGAGGAGAGGAACATGACATCTTATAGTATGGGGAAAATATAGTTTATGAAATCACACAATAAAGTGTTTCATTGTGTTAAATATTAAAATATCATGCAAATATTGCTGGTCATCATCCTATTTTCCTTGCACCACTATGCTCAAAATCATTAACAAGTGGTAAACAGATAGTTCTGATTGGTTTGTTAAGTAATTTTATATTACTGCATCACTTGATGATTTGCTGCTTATTGATGCTCAAATCTAAATGCTAGTCTCAACTAGAGTAAACCCAGTCAATGATAACTGGTGGTTAGGTTCTGATTTGCACACATTCTTTGGACTCTATGGATTATGTACTTACTACTTTAGTCTGGATTAAGGGCTGTATCAGGGCAAGAGTTGTTGTTTCTAACAGGAGCGTGTGTGCCCTGCAAGGTCTCCCAGAGAGCTAATGAGTCTGTCTAGCCTTCCATAGTTACTCACCCCTGATCAATATGTATTTTTAACCATTGATCAATGTTAACATTTCCTATCTTTTTATCCAAGGACTTCTATGTTGTTTTTACAGAAAAAATATTGGAAGAGTATTTAAAAGATCAGGCACATAATATTAACTTTATCACCTTTATATGTATACTAGCTGATTTTAATATCATGTTTTCTGTGGTTTCACATTCAAGCATTTTAATATCCCCTTGTCCTAATCATTTATAGCAACTTATTAGTTGATAACATTGACAGAATTCTTAGGGTACATTTACCTGAAAATAATAAATAAGAATAGATACTTATATGACTTTGGGCAACCACATCTTTTTGTAAATGCTGACATAGGGGCTTTCTTCTGTATGAAATCACAAACTAAAATACATAGGATTTTGCTCTCAAATGCAAAATAATGCATTTTATGTAGTATTTCCTTATAGACAGTGCCATCTAGTGACTTTACTTAAAGTTTCATGAAATCAAAAACCGAATATTCTCTCCTGAGTTAGGTTTAATCATTAGGATGATGTAGGAAATTACTATAATGATTCAATCAGCTAGTCAACTCCATGTCCCGCCATTTCCAGAAAACCAGTCACACCAATATGTGCACAAAATTATATATGCACATAAATCTGACATCAGGAATGGAAATAGACTAAACAAAAACAAGAACACACAGTGGGGAAACTGTTGAAACCAATTTCAGTTCTATCTTCTGTGGCATGGATATGCACAACGGCTGGTTTTCTTTTAAGATGTTGCATATATTAAATAGTCTATCCAAGGCAAATTGTTTATGCTACCACCAGTAGCCGTTCTGTGAATGGCCACTCTTAAGACATTACCACTGTCTATACATCACTGTATTTCATTTTACCCAGACCTTGTTGCCAACTTTAGAGAACTGGAGACAATATAGATGACTGTAAAACTTCAACATGCATTCAGACTCAGTTAAAATTTATCTGTGCTTTAGGACAATTAGTATCACTAATTCCTCTGCATTGAATATAGCATTAAGAATATTTCATATATGCTATCTGTGAATTGATTATGCAAATGATGGGATGTGGATGTGAGCTTTGGAGTCTCACACTAGAACTAAATTACTGACTCTGCATTGGGACCTCCGCTCAGATGTATTTGTGAATGGGCTGCACCCAGATGACCTGTTCCATTTGCTGTATGACTGGATGGTTAAAGGAACTCTGCTGTTTTAATTATGAATATCAGAATAGGAAGCATTTGAATTATTTACCAAACTCCTTTGACTTTGAAAAGCTTTATATAGAAAAAAACATAGTGAATTTTTAAAAACCAAAAAAAACAAAGATCATCCTTTATACCATATTTCAGCATTTCCAAAAGTTTATGTAGATATTTATAAAATACTAACTTCAGATTATGTTTTGGTAAATGAAATGTGATTTGCAGATGGGGAAGCAGCTTGACATTCTAACTATGAATTCTTTTCTCTCTCTTCCTCTTAGAGCCTTTGTGTGTTCACACCACCGGGAATCAAGGATGGGCAACCACAGCTTGTTCCTGTAGGGCCTATTCAGCATGGCACCACAGTATCCGCTCATGTAGCCAAATCTAGGCAAACATTATTAATAGAAGATATTTTAGGGGTAAATGTTTTTTCTTGTTTTAAAATGTTTGGGCATGGGTAATGTAACCATAGAGATCTCTATATTGAAAAAGGCTTGGGTGTGTAGTTGGAAAAATAAAATATTAGATAACTATTCATTTTCAAAGAGGAATTCAGCTAGCATGATGCATGGGATCAAGATAACATGTATGCTAAGGAGATCCTGAATATGTCATCAGGAACTCCCAGGGCCCCATGTTTTTCTACCAGTAGTGTTTTAACTGACATGAAGTCTTTTAGGGATTCCACTTAAATCCGGTGGCTCCAAAACCATTTTATTCCCACAAAAGGAAACAGTTTCAGACCCCTTACTAGGCCAGTATGGAGCTAGCATAGTAAGTTCTTCCATCCTATTGAAATCAGGAGGATGTGGGGAGGTTAGAAAAAGCTGATGAAGTCACCAAGGAAAATTACCTTCCTTCCACCCAGCATGAAATAGCGAGGCTTTGGAAATAGTGAATTGTTTTTCTCTGGAATGAATATATTATTAATATTTGGAGTAGATAGACTTTTGATAGATTCTATAATGGAAACTTATGTGGGCAAAATGGACAAAATTTGTGCAAGTGGTAATGCTAAGTAAAACAAATGTTATATCACTAACATAAAACTATACCTCTCTTTATAGGATGAGCGTTTCCCCAAAGGTACTGGACTGGAATCAGGGACACGTATCAAATCTGTGCTTTGTTTGCCAATTGTTAATGCAGTTGGTGACTTGATTGGTATCCTGGAGCTTTATCGGTTCTGGGGCAATGAGACTTTCCATCTTAGTCACCAAGAGGTAAGGGTGAAATGAAATGCTTTTAGGAGGCTGTAAAGCTGGTGTCATGACTGTGGCTCAGATTTGACTTACCTTTTAAAATTATTATATAAATAACATTTATAAAATGAAGCCCTTTAAAAAAAAAAGGCAGGAAGTGAATATGTGTTTTGACCAAAGGAAATGGAAGGAGTTTTCACATCTGCTGTTTTCATATGCTTAAGATCCTCTTTCAGATGCCTCTCCCCTGACATGGAAATGCAATGTATACTTAACAATGCAAACACGCCTTGTTTCCCATCAGTAGCCCTTATATGATGGGATTCCCTTTTTACCATGCACCAACATTTGTGTATGCCTATGGAAAAGGGTAGTAGTATAGGCAGCTGATATTGCAAAAAATGGCCAGCAGGAAAAAGCATGTCCCACTTCTTTCTCTCTTCTTGTTAGAAACAGAGTGTCCTTAGGCTAAAAAAAATGGGTAGGTATATTTGTTAAATTTATTTATATGAAAATTTATAGTAAGTCTCATAGATGGTGGATTTAGCAGTTTCAGTTCCATCTGTGGTGAGTTGTATAGGTTTATTGATAAGATTTATATCTGAAGCATCTGAGCAACATTATTTCTGAGAGGTAGACTAAATATGCTTGGCTCCTTCTTTATAGTCCTTATGCAATTGTAATTATAAATTCTAAAAGTGTGTAGAGCTCACTTTTGGAAATATTTTTGATAGTTTGGGAATAAAATAACACTGGCCAAGGTGCATTTTGGTGCCTCAAATGTTAGGCCGGTATATTTGACTTTCTGATTTCAAAAATGGCACCAATTTTATTTATTTATTTATTTTATTTATTCGATTTTGTATACCACTCCTCCCTACAGGCTCGGGGCGGTTTACACAAGCTTACATAAAACAACAACATACGTGGCATGATTAAAATTACATAAAAATTACATAAATTTTCCCTATTAGCTCTTGTTTTTGAGGTCCAGAACATGCCAGTCTTCCTCCACTCACTCATAGAAAATCTTGATAGCCATATCTTAAAAACTAGAGCTGATGCCATCCAATGCATTTTTTAAATAAAAAAACAGCATTTCAAATGACCACAAGAACAGACCTAAAACCAAGACACCAATTTTTATTGTTGTTGGGCTGTGCTATCTGTGTGAAAGACAAGGAAAGGGTTCCAGATTTCATTCCACCGTTCTTTGTCTTGACCTCTCCTGAACAGCTGTGTCTGCAACATTCAATTGCCAGTATCAGGTAGCAGTCTGCGTCACAACTGATGTAACTTTTGTTTTACAACTGGTATGTCACCATGAATCTCTACCCAGATACAGGGCTGTGTAGAGATCATGACAAAGGAAGCCAGGCACTGATTTAGAACTGAAACTGCTGCCTTGTGTAGCACAGCAGTTCTCGTTTGTGCCTGGGGGGCAGGGGGAAGGACCGGGGGTCCCATTGGCATTGGGGCCTGCAGCAGCGGAGATGGATTCTGAAGAGGATTTAGAAGTGTTAGCAGAAGGAGAGTTTCCCATCACTGGGCCTCCTTCTCCCACAGAAAGCTTGGCTTGGGATGAAGGTTGGCCTGGCCCTTACGACGAGACAGATAACCAGGTGCAAATGGAAAGCAGTGATAGCGAAACTTATGAACGGCCAGGGGGGAGAGGTTCACAGGATCCTTTGAGTGAAAACATGGAAGAGAGCGGCTGGGAAGAGTCTAGGGAGGAGAGCTCTCACGGAGATAGGGCAGCAGATGTTGGGAGGCAAGGCCGTGCTTTCGATAGGAGACGGGACATCGAGACTAGCAGGAGGGGCTGGTACCATAGCCTAGACAGGCCGAGGTCCGTCAGCAGAGATTGGAGACGACGAAGCCTAGAGCGTCGGGGACCTCGGCAGAAAGATTAAGTATAGGATCCGTGGGAACGAATCCTCAGTACTTCGGCCACATCTCTTCTGAGCAGACGTGAAGCGAAGCTGGTCCACGGAGCTAAGTTGGCTAGTGGCTTACCAAGTCTTGCCTTGCATCTTGTACCTTGCCTTGTTCATGATTCCGCATTGCTGAGCGGAGCCTTGCCAAGTCTTTTGGATTCTTTACCAAGCTGTTTTGGACATTTGATTACCTTTTGCCTTTGGATTTGCTTTTGCTATTTTTATGGACAATATCCCTTTTGAACTGTTTTTATATTCAATAAAGTAGTTAGCCTTCAGTCCGTCTCTGTGTGTGTGATTAAGGGGCCGGTCAAGTCCGTGCATCGTGACACCTTGGTGGAAAGAAGAAACAGAGTTGAGTGTCATCAACTTACTGGTTGACACTAAAGTTCACTCCTCCAGGCAACTTTTTCCAGTGTTTTTGGAATGAAATCCTCAAATTGCATCCCTCCATCTGTTTGGGCCTTCAACTCCCGGAATTCCTGAAAACTTAACAAGTTCATTAGGGCTTCTGGGAGTTGGAGACCCACAGCAGGAGGACCACAGTTTGAGGGAGCCTGCTCTAATGGAATCCATCAGTAACACTTTCTAAGCTCTCCCTTCCAGAAAGCAATAGAGCACTTGTAAAACAGTGTGTTTGAGTTCTATCTCAGCAAGACATCCCTTAGATATCAAATAGATAAAATGTATCATTTTTTTCTATTAACAAAACCATGTTTGTTTATTTATTTACAGTATTTATATACCGCTTTTCTCATCCCCAGGGGGACTCAAATCGGTTTACACAGAAATAACAGCAAAATTCAATGCCTTATATACATAAACCAAAACTCAAATTAACAACATATAACTAGGCATAAAATCAATAGGACAATTCACTGTAAGATAAGATAAAAGGACATTTAAAAGATGAAATATAGGAATTAAAACACCTAATAAAAGCATTAAAACCACATGATCCAACTCATAGACTGGGCTATTCCAAATGTTGATTGCGCATATTCCATATTTGCTTCTTGTACTAAATTACTTTACTATATGTTAACAATATAATCAATATACCATTTAAATTCTGGTATTTCTGCATACATGAACCAGAGTGAACAAAGCAGTTTTATGGGGTAAATATTACTTCACTGGTTATTTACATATTGTACACCTAATTGGTCAGAAGTTGCTGTTAATCTCAAAAAGGCTGAACATGTTATTTCAAAGAAAATTCAAAAAACAAATAATTGTTTTCTTTATTTTAGGTTGCAACAGCAAATCTTGCATGGGCCACAGTAGCACTACATCAGGTCGAGGTAAGTATCTGGATTAACTTTTAAGCTTTTTTAAAGCCAATGAACTAATTCTGAAGAGCTAAAACATCTCAATAATTTTTAAACAATTTAATGGAAAGCATATTTATTTCATTCACTGTGTTAACTAATCCATTTTCTAATTTACACCTAGTCTAAAACTGGTTCCACCATACTGTACTTCCAATAAAGTACCAAAGGCAGTCTAAATCGTATTGTTAGCTGTACCCGGTGTAGATTCACTGAATAAATGGTACATAAGTTTCAGTGATTCAGTGAGTCTACTCTAGTAAGTAATAATAGGAGTCATTCTGTTGTCCCCAGATCTACTTCCCTTTCCCAGACTTTTCCTCTTTCCAAGTTTAGATGCCAGTGGGGCTGCTGTGATGGTATCAGTTATCATGAGCTCCACATGCTCCGTTCTTGTAGATCCTGATGGCCCTGCCTGGAACTGCATTTCCCATGGTTCTTGCCAGAACTAGCCATTGCATTTTCTAGGGCCTAACAGAGACCTCATTGTGAGGCTTTGTCATCATTGCTATGCCTGGTTTGCTGAAGAATATTATTTTAAGCCCATGTTAAATTTGATCTATAAACTGAAAGAGAATGGGCCTGCTTAACATGATTTTGTGGCAAGTCTTTATTAAAAATATCAATGTTGGGTGTTTTTTCTAAAGCTTCTTGTCGCAATCACTAATTAAAATATGAAAATAATTTATATTGTCTGTAATCTTATAGTTTCAAAGTATATGCTTGAACATGTTTGTTGATCCCTTCATCTGTAGCTGTAAATAGTTTTTAATTAGTGGGGTTTAAATATAAAATGAGCAACTTCAGATCATTAAAATTCTGTGGTAAAAAGGCAATGTATTGATTCAAACTATGGTGTCTCGAGAACTAGACAATTTGAAAAGTCAGCTGTTGTATAAGTATGTGTCTATTCTACTTGGAACTAACAGTTGAATTTAGACTTTTATAGACATCATTAATTCAGTTTTCTTTCTAACTATTGTCACCAATATAATGAGCTTGCAAAATCTTCAAAGTTGCGGGGTCCCCCAGGGGGCCATCCTCTCGCCCTTATTATTCAACATTTACATGCGCCCCCTGGCCCAGCTGGTTCGCGACTTTGGTCTGGAGTGTTATCAGTACGCTGATGACACCCAGCTTTTGCTGAAAATGGACGGCAGGCCGGATACTGTACCCGATTGTTTCCATCTATGCCTTGAAGCTGTGACTGGATGGCTGCGCACCAGCCGGCTGAAGGTGAACCCGTCAAAGACGGAGATCTTGTGGCCTGGGCGCCCTGGGCTGGATGAGTGCTGGTTGCCTACCCTGGATGGCGAGCAACTTAACCCGTCATCCCTTGTTAAGAGCTTGGGTGTCCAATTGGACTCTTTGCTGACCATGGAGGCCCAGGTCTCCATGGTCAGCAAAACGTCGTTTTTCCACCTACGACAGGCTAGGCGACTGGCCCCCTACCTGTCCAGGGACGACCTGGCCACGGTGATCCAAGCGACGGTCATCTCGAGGCTGGACTACTGTAACGCCCTCTACGTGGGCCTTCCCATGTCGACAATCTGGAAACTCAAGCTGGTGCAGAATGCCGCTGCTCACTTGCTGGTGGGAGCACCAGTGAGGGAGCATATCACTCCCATTCTTCGGCAACTGCACTGGTTTCCCATCGAGGACCGTCGTGCCGTCACGGTATTGGTTTTAACCTTTAAGGCCTTACACGGTCTAGGGCCTGTGTACCTGAGGGACCGCCTTACCCCGTACGTTCCCCCGAGATCGCTACGCTCGGAAGAACAGAATTTGTTGGTGATTCCATTGTCCCGCTCCTGCCATTTGTCCAGTACGAGACAGCGAGCTTTTTCTGCTGCGGCTCCTGCGCTCTCGAATTCGCTCCCCGGTCACATTCGGTTGATCCCAGAGCTTATCCCCTTTCGAAGGGCGTGTAAGACTGCTCTTTTCAGGTTGGCTTTTGGCTAAACCCAAGTAAATGGCGTATGTACGCTGGAGTCAAATCGCAATCCTGTTGATACCATGGTCATCTACCATGTTTTACTGTATGATTATGGTATGTTTTATTGTATGTTTTTATTGTATGTTTTATTGTATGTTTTACTTGCTGTAATCCTCCCCGAGCCTGCAGGGAGGAGCGGAATATAAGATTGAATAATAAATAAATAAATAAATAAATAAATAAAGTCTAATTTAAAATTCGGAGAGAGCAAACTAATAGGGGCTCATGTGGCATTTCTATGGTCTAGATGAGAATAAACATGGCACGATGTATATGTGATATAGGTCTTAATTTGTGACTTTTTTCATTTTCTTTTCCCTCAAATCAGTTTAAGGACAAAGGCAAAATTTCGGGGCAAAACTTCAGGGCACTAGATTTCTGACTGTCCCATAGTCTGCTGTTGCTACAACTTGAGAAAAGGCAATCTTTGTTATAGAGATAATTCAGTGGTTCTCAATCTGTGGGTCCCCAAATGTTTTGGCTTTCAACTCCCAGAAATCCTAACAGCTGGTAAACTGGCTGGGATTTCTGGGAGTTGTAGGCCAAAGCACATGGGGACCCACAGGTTGAGAACCACTTTATGGAACACTTTAACTTTCTGGATAGGTTTATGGAGCTAGGCGGCATCCTAGGTTTTTGTATTCAGTGCTTATATCCAAAGGAAGGACAGGCAATAAAGTCTTGTCCCATAAATAAAAGATTCCATTTTTCAAAGACGATAGAAATAATTATCAGTTGTTTCTGTATTTACACAATACATGACCTCAAATTAAAATCTGACCTATATGTAGTTGCTTCTGCTTATATATTCATGTAATACTAGCCGTCCCCTGCCACACGTTGTTGTGGCCCAATCTGTGTATATGTGTTTTGTGTTTGCATACATGTGTGTTTGCGTATATTTATGTGGTTTTGTGCATGCGTTGTAATGTATTTTTTTGGTTTTTGCTTTTAAAGTCTCTTTTGCTGCATTTTTCAGTGTATTTTTGAGTGATGGTCACTCATTGGCATGATAGGTGTATTGTCCCCAAATTTGGTGTCAATTCGTCCAGTGGTTTTAGAGTTATGCTAATCCCACAAATGAACATTACATTTTTATTCATATAGATGAGGTAACCGTTCTTAGTAAATATACAGTAGGTAGGATGTATATTTCGCAGACTCTCTCTCTCATTCTAATCTTCTGCTTAAGTAAGCAATAGTTTTTACAATATCTCAACCAGGTGTCCAGGGGCCTTGCCAAACAGACTGAACTGAATGACTTTCTGCTTGATGTATCAAAGTAAGTTACAAAGGAAACATAATCAAAATAGCAGCATTGTGTATATTTTTAGAGGTAATGGAATACATTTGTATTCCTCTCTGTTTACTCAATCCTCTGGGAGTCGGTTTAAATCTATCCATTATTTATTTCTATTCGAGATGAGCAGTAAAAGCCTGACTAGCGACCTCATCAGATGGTGCTTTCTTTGGTGACATATGCTAGTTCGGCCCTAGTTGATCCAAGGAGATTGCCAGCTCTCATCTCATGATGCAGAAGAACTTCTAATGGTGCTCCATGGGTCAACTAGTGTAGGACCCATATGGATTTGTAAATAATAGAAAAATAGCTGATTCCATAAGGAATACTGTGAACATCTTGAATCATGCCACAGGGGGGAAAAGTACTCATATTAAAATTGGACTTCTGCAAAGTAATATGGGGGGCTGTGCAAGTTAATAAAATAACTATATAGTGGAAATCAAGCACTCATCACAGTAAATGTGGCACACTCATGACAAACCAAATAGAGATGCCCCCTTTCCTCAGCCCTATTTGCATTGGCCATTGAGCCATTAATTAGGATCAATCTTTATGTGGATGACGACATGATAATTTTAGGAGAGATGGAGGAGTCATTATAATCAACAGTTAAAATAGTTAAGGACTTTGGAAAAGCTTTGGGCCTCACAATTAATTTTGGAAAATCAGAGGGTACTGTATAAGAATGTAACATGGAAAAAACTCAAGAAGGTTCAAAATATTTTGGGAGTGAATTTGGGGGGAAATAGATAAATTACCTGAGGGTAGATATCTCCAAAAATCTCGATAGCATAATACCAATGAACTTTAACCATCTATGGAAAACTATAAGCAAATATATTAACACATAGGGAAGGAATTTTTAGGATATATCAACGAGGTTAAAAAATTATAAGATGAAGATTTTCCCCAAATTTTTATATTTGTTCCAAACCCTCCGGTTAATATTTTTAACAATTTGCTTAAGAAGTGGGATAACTATCAAAAAGTGGGTTGTGGGAGGAAACAAAAACAGAATTTCCAACTTTTTATATTATGATAAAGAAGAAATGGGTGCATGGGGGCTCTCTGGGAATATAGTGTACCATGGGACAAGTCAGTTAGCCAGGTTATTAGAATTCGAAATGGAAGGGTCAAAAATAGAAAAAGAAGTAAATAGTTGGAAAATGGATGTTTTTTAGCACAATTCAAAGCCCTAGTGATTACTTATAAAGTCCTATATGACTCAGTCCCAGTCTATATGAAAATTATTTCTCCCTGTACAAACTTACCTGGGCTCAGAGATCATTAGGAGAGGCGCTTCTCAAGTGCAAAAGGTAGGGAAGGCCAGAATGCCCCCCTCCTTATCTGTTGGCAGGCTATATTTTATATTTATTCAGGCAATGTTTTAAGGCAGGGGGTGCTGTATGGTGTTCAAATGGTTTTATTTGTTTAATATGATTTTAACTGCCTTGTTTAATTCATTTAAATATGTTTAATACTGTTTTAATATTTATGTTTCGTAGATTCTAAACTGTATTGTTTTAAAGGCTGTAAGCCACAGTGGGTTTCAATCAAGAGAGAAAAGCAGATGATGATGATGAGTAGTGTAGTAGTAGTAATACTGTGAGTTTTAGGAATTAGTGTAGAAGTGACAAACCTTCATGCAAAGACTAAAATTGTATCATTTTATATTTTTCTTTGTGTGTCTGGATATAACACAAAATGGTGAATTCATGGGGAAGTGGTTATTTCTTAAGTACTGTAATTTGAAAGCTAGGGAGTCTTAAAAATACAGTGTGTATGAAATACATTTTTGTTAATAAATTTGACATACATCTTTCAATTACTTTGTGTGCCCTTCTAAAGCTACTTCATCTTTAACATAGGGAAATAGCTGTTGTCGTTTGCAGGTGCTACACCAGATTGAGAAGATGCTAACAATATAACTTAAAAATATAGCAGTGGCCAAAAGTCATTGCCCTCCAACCCCCTGAACAAAAGAGATGATACACAGAATATTGGGTTCAAATTGAGCAACTTTTATTTAAAGTTACCTATTTAAATTTCCTTAACTCTAACTCAGAGGGTGTCAGGAATCAAGGTGTATCCCAGCCGAGGTATCATCCCCCCTCAGCTAACGATAGTCAAAATAAGGTGGGGT
Source organism: Anolis apletophallus (assembly GCA_030556195.1). Lineage (NCBI taxonomy): Eukaryota > Metazoa > Chordata > Lepidosauria > Squamata > Anolidae > Anolis > Anolis apletophallus. The sequence continues at coordinate 156,950,790 of JARBWK010000003.1, read as the reverse complement.
ACTAGATAGAATGAGGCCTTCTATCAAAGTTTAAGAAGATTTAAACTGCTTTTTTGACTATTCACATTTTTAAGGACTACATGCTTACACATTTTCTATGAACCTAGACTGAATTTAAAGGTCTTTTTCATTATGAGGCAAAAGCTAGAATGTTTGTCTGAGTTGATGGAGGCCTGGATTGAGGTCCCTCTTTACTCAAACACACTGGGTGATCATGGGCAAATCATATCAGTCTAGCATACTTCATATAATAAATATATTCTGTTTTATAGGAATATCTTCCGGATATATGGGTATAAGAAAAAGTGAGTGTAAAGGTCCCTAAAGAGGTGATTTGAATTATTATACCTGACAAATCTAGTGTTCTGTTGGGTTTGTGTACATTAATATAGCCTGGCAGTAGATTATAACAAATTGCATTTATTGTTAATTAAAAACCAGCATAGGTAATACCTGAATCTAAAATTTCTGAACATTATTCCTTCTTTTGCAGAACTTATTTTGATAACATAGTTGCAATAGATTCTCTACTTGAACATATCATGGTAAAGTATTGCTTTTAAAAAATTCAATGTTATAAGAATTCTCCTCTTAACACTTCTTTTGGTTTTCCTTTGACAAATATACATGTCCCATTCAAAACAATGTATATAAAGTGCTTATTCATTTTGAGTATTGTTTTAATTAGTTTATTTTATATTATATGTTATGTTTTTAAGTGGTTTTAGCTGGTAAATTTTGTTGTATGCTGAGCTTGGGGAGATGGTGGCAGGGTATAAAAATAAAGTTATTATTATTATTATTATTTTTAAAACATCCAGAAATAAGAATAAAGTTTGTGTAGTTTCAGACCCTCCTTTTTCATATTCCCGAGGTAAGGATTTAACCCAGGCATGAGAAAACATTTTAAATAGGGGACTGCATGCCGAGCCATCCAGTGCCAAGTGAGCCGGGCTGGGCTGTGGGGGAAGTCAAGGGTTGGCGTATCCTCCCGCTGAGAGGAGGGTGTGAAGTGTGGCTGTACAGAGCTCTCAGGAGCGGCTGGCTCCAGGGGCTGGAGGAACAGTCCCAAGGGGCCCCATCCGGCTTGAGTTTGCCCAAGCCTGATCTAACCTAAAACTGGCTGTTCATCCCTTCTCAAGAAAAAACAGAAAATAAAAAATAGCATTTCTGTATCAGTGCCTAATTAATTTGATGATTGCCTCTGTGTTTTAGAGTGCTTATTGAAGTCTAAATTCATGTTAGTTCAGCTGATATAGCATATTACAGATGTTGTCTTAAGCATGCATTAGTAAACTATAGTGTTACTTCCTTTCTGTAGATATATGCAAAAAACTTGGTGAATGCAGATCGCTGTGCACTCTTCCAGGTGGATGAGAAGAACAATGAGTTATATTCAGATCTGTTTGATATTGGGGAGGAACAAGAAGGGAAACCTGTTTTCAAGAAGACCAAAGAAATAAGGTAAGAATAGAGAATGGACTATTCTTGCATGCCAAAATCTTTACCTTGCTTCTGTCCAATTATATAGGTCCTGTGACAACTTTTGTCACATGTAATATCATTCTCGCCAGGATCTGCAACTCCAGAAGTTAGTTCTTCTGGAAATTATCATTGCAATGCCAGCAAAGCTACAGTATGAAGCTGTAATGTCACTCCCAGAAATACCATGTTCTGGAGACAGTTCTTTGGGAGATCATGTATTGAAAATCTCAGTGTTGCTCCAAGGTAGGTAAAAAAGTTTAAGGTCTTAACGTTCATTTATCAAAATTTAAGATTTGATAGTTAAAATCCATTCTAGATATGAGATGTTCAAATTAAACCATAGGCTCAACTTTGAGTGGCAGTGTCAGGCAGCTGTAGTCATTCCTTGCAAGAGTAGTCAGAGGTTAACAACAGCAATAGTCCAAGCAGAGGTCAAGGCACAAAGAGTAGTCCAAAAGTCTGTTCCAAAGGTCAATACAGGAGACACCCCGCACCCACAAAATCCAAGTTACAAGGGTCTAGATACCAACTTAAATATTCCATACACTCCAATTGTTTCCAGCAAAGAGCTGTTGCAAATGCCAGCCCTTTATGTTGCTCCTGCAAGGCCCTTACAGCTGGGAACTTCCTTTGGGCCTGCACAGCTGAATAGTCTCCGACCTAAGCTGCAACCCAGTGGGAAGTGCTAAGTCCTGCTTTTCCTCCTGAGGAGTCTTGCCTGTCTCAATTTTTGAAGGGTCCGGCTCCTTCTCAGATTCTGCTGCTGGGAAGAAATCCTCCTCTCCATCATCCCCATCTTGCCCCATGGTCCTGACAGGCAGATGTAGAGTGCCTGTGCCGATATGATCCATGGATCGTCCCTTGCTTATCAAAATTGTTTCTCATTTGTCTGAGAACTACTGGGATGCAGGAGTGTGGCCGTATATGAATAGTAGCTGAAGTTTGCAGGCTGGCTGTTGGCAGGAATTCACATTTATTGACCATAATGTACACAGTCTTTGCGAGCAGCGAAAGCTTTTCTTCCCTTTTTCATTTGATTTTAAAACGTACTCATTGTAAAATGAAACTGAGCCAAGTTCATGTTTCTTGAATTGCTTTACAGAGGTTGGACAGATCCAGTGATCAATATTCTTTTATTCTTATTTTAATTTATTTTACCATATCCCTTCTTCCCTCTCTCCCTCCCCCCTCAGGCTTCATCTACACTGCTATATAATGCAGATCAAAACTGCATTATATAGTCAGTGTAAACTCATATAATGTAATTAAATGCAGTGAAACTGCTTTATAGGAGTCTACACTGACCATATAATTCAATTCCAATGTACATTAAATGGCAGTGTAAATGGGGCCTGTGTGTGTGTCATATATATACACATTACAGACTTTACAACACTGAGTTTGAAAATTGACTTGTTAGTGGTACTCAGTAGAAATGACTAAATTAATTTGTTACCATCAACAGTAATATCTGGAATTGTTTAATCACTACTTGACTCATTGATGAAGGTGTAGGGTAGGCATGCCATAAGATTTACTGGAAAGGAAACGTAAATTAAAGAGGCACATTTTGCTGTTAGCGCTTTCAAACGTTTTCTTCTCTCTTTAAACCTCCCTGACTCCAACCACACAAACACTGTAAAGCTCATTATATGGTTAATGCCTAGAGTTGAACTAGTATTGGAAGTATCAGATTGTGAGAAGCTGACCTGAATTATTTCATCTTGCAATATTTTGAAACATTTATCTGCCTCTTTTCCTTCCATGCCTACCAACATGCACACTACATTCACTCTTCAGATATCTTGGTCAATAATTATAAGGTATTTTATTTCAGTTACATGTCACCAATCCATTGTAAGTGCAGTAATAAATATTTTAGCTACAAGAATTATCAATGAAATAGGTTGCAAAGTATTAATCAGAAATATTTCAAAAGTATAAACAGAATACTTTTCAGCTCCATCACTGCATGATTTCTGCCTCCTCTACTTCTAGCAGAGAAATCTATTGAGCAAAGATCGGTGGGAGTGATCACATTATACATGTAGTAGCCAGGAATTAGAAATTTGATCCATATAAAGTATGTATAATAACATACAGTATTGTGTAAAATATAATAAGTGAGGACAGGCCAGTGATGATAGTTACAATGAACCCTTTATAATACTTAAAAAGCTTTCCTTTAATACAGGCCCATGAGTTGATAGTGGGGGAAACCCTGCATTTAAGGTCAAAAAGCACTGCCGATTGTGTAAGGGCCCTGTCTGCTTGAGGGCATTTGTCTCCAACGAAATAAGTTTGCAAGGAACATTGAGCCATATCGGCACCATGGCAAAAAAAAAATCATGTCTGCCTTCTCTTCATAAAAGGAAGGGAGCCAAAATTTTTAACACATCATTGTGACGCACAATAAAACATTTTGACAGTTTAACTGTCAATGCTATGGAAGTATGAAATTTGTAGTTTGATGAGAATGGAAGGTGAAAGATATCGTAAAACTGTCAATTGCAGCTTACTTACTTTGCATTTTTGATATATAGGAAACAATCCAGTATCTAGTTAGAAGGAAAATTAAAAATTATTATCAGTACATTGAGAATAATGCATTACAATGGTGAACTACTTCTGTATAAATAGGAGAAAAACCAGTATTTTTCTGTCAGTAACATCAAAAGGTAATTAAAAACATTTTAAAACTCCCGTTATTCCTTTTTTTTTGGCAGAAAATATATGTTGTACAAAATAAATATGGCAATTCCCCCCCCCCCCCCCCAGAAAACTGTCCTTGTAAACCAAACTTCAAGATCTATTGCCATCTTATATAGCAGGGGAAAATTGTTTGACATTGTTCTGCAATATAGTGGGACAGATCTTGCTGAGTCGCATGTTAGTTGTGCTGTGACTTTAAAGAGAAAGTCTCTCCCTTAGGAAATGACTTCAGCCTTGCTTTCGGGTAACAGAATGTAAGATGTTATCCAGTTCTCAGTTATCTCCATCGCATCAATGAAAAATTACCAAGCTTAAATACACATCCTTTTTAGCATATTGATTCAATGAATGTGTATCTCTTTATGTCACCTGCAGGTTTTCTATTGAAAAAGGAATAGCTGGTCAGGTGGCAAGAACAGGGGAAGTCCTCAATATTCCTGATGCCTATGCTGATCCACGTTTTAACAGGTATGAAATTAAGTAAGCTTTCAACACACAAGTGAGTTCAATATAACTTTTCTTCTTAAGCAAATTTAGAATGCATATTTTCATTGATTCATTTTCAATGCAGTTGAATTTAAAATAAAAATATAGTTAGACTAGTTTTTCAGATACTATTATGACCTCATTACACTTCACCTAAATCAGATGCTTTCACCCTGTCTTGGGGATGGAGCCCCACATCGACTATCACATGGTTGTGACTTCGGCAGAAGTCCCACCCCCAACCAGGGTGGAAGCATCTTTGGATGCTTTCCCCAGAACTTGGGCCAGCACAGATCTTCTGCAGAATGATGGCACTTCCCACAGGTGATGGGGAAAGCACTGCTGAGAAGGAGCTGTGCACAGGGCAGCGGATTTGCCCCCGCTGCCCCTCTCTTTTTACCTTTGTGATGTGGCACTTGTAGTTTATTTCTTAACTGTGAAATGACATGTATTTCTAGAGCATGTTGACAGGGCCGTGAGAATCTGCTTTCTGAGTACATGGCTGTCTTATATCATTTCTATTTAGACAATTATTTTGTTTTGAAGTCTCAAAGAAACAAATACCATTAGTTCCAATCTTTCTTTGTCTCCAATCAGTTTTCCCCTCTGTCATATCATAGTTGTAGGGAGGGATAGAAAGAATATTTGAAAAGATTCCAAAATTGTCATGGATCTTGGATTTAAGGCTCTGATTAAAAGGATCACACTCACAAGCACTGAAGAGACGATGCCTTCATTTGGCACAGTTCTTTTAAACTTTCTGTTCTAGATCAAGGTCCAAGGGGATGTTGCTCTTCTGATGACCTCAAAGAAGCAATTTTTGGTCTTCAGGTGTTCTTGTATGCATAGGAGAGGTGAAATTTCCATTCCATCAATTAGTCTTAGGGAGGGAGATGAAGTCTTTGAGAGAAAGGAACCTCCTGGTTACTGGGATTTCTTTGCAGAGCTCTACTGTGTTCCTTTGTGTATAGTAAAAGTTCCCATGTAAAAGTTTATATCTTCTGAGGACTAGCATGCCTAGTTTTATTATTAGATAGTCTCACTTTAGAAAAATGAATGTGCTAAAAACTTCAAAATGAAATATGTGATATTTTTATTTTTTCCTTTCTAAATGTCCAGAGAAGTAGATCTCTACACAGGATACACCACGAGGAACATTTTATGCATGCCTATTGTGAGCCGAGGAAGTGTAATAGGCGTTGTGCAGATGGTGAACAAACTCAGTGGAAGTGCCTTCTCTAAAAATGATGAGAACAACTTTAAAATGTTTGCAGTCTTTTGTGCTTTAGCCTTACACTGTGCTAATGTAAGTTTTATTCCACAGTGAAATCCAAGTGAACTAGAATGAAAGTAACTCCATTCATAAAGCATGCTCTTACTATTAACTCTTGGAGTTTTATTTAGCCAAGTTAGATTTACTGATTTGATAGTTAAAACACAAAGATTAATCAGATTATGTTTATAAAATTGTTTGATTACAATTTCAGTTGCATTCTTTTCTGAAATTTTTAAAGATTTACCACTCGGATAACACTGACAACATAAATTATCTCTTTTAAAATATTCCCATTTAGCCATCAAAAACAGCATTGCTTAAAAAGTGTAAGTTGTTTCGTATAAACAAAAATTTAATGAATGTTAGAATGTATTTTACCCATGTTTACATATTTATCCCTTATGTTTATATAGATAGTTGTACCTTATGTATTTTACCTATGTTTATATAGTTATCCCTTATTTTAGATGTACCACAGAATTCGCCATTCAGAGTGTATTTATCGTGTAACTATGGAGAAGCTTTCTTACCATAGTGTATGTACTGAGGAAGAATGGCATAAACTCATGGACTGTAAACTCCCACGACACCTCTGCCAAGAAATTGAACAGTGAGTTTTTAATGTAATTATTAAATATAAATTCAGCATTCCATGTCTGGAATGATTGTCCACATAGTTGGCTGAGATAGTGAAGTATTTGCTTTCTTATGGCTCAGTGTACACATACCATATATTCTGGAATACAAGGCGACTGGGGCTATAAGATGACCCCCCAACTTTTCAATACAAAATAAAGCGTTAGGGATATACACGCCGTTTAAGACGACTCCACTTTCAGTGCCTCCGTAGTTTCCTGACTCCTTTTAGGGGTTCAACGAGCCATGGCTGTGCCTCAAAGCAGGGGCTGCCACAGGTTGTACCGAGGCAGCAAGGATTCCTCCCTTCCAGAGCACCCTCGCCATTGCACTGGCAATCCTGGGCTTTAGCCCTCTTGGATGGAGGGTGCGCGCATCGGTGGCGCAAAGAAGTCCTCAAGCCTGAAGGCAGAGGGAAGGTACAGGCCAAAGGTTGAGGCAAGGCCAGCGCCAAGCTCTCCGCTTCTTCCTCACATGCCTCCGGCATGGAGGGACTCGGAATGAACGACGTGGGAGAGTCAATGCCGCCAGAATAGCAAGTTCGAAGGTGCAAGGAAGCAGGAGGAGGAGGACGGGGTGTGGAGTTCTGCAGGAGGCAGGGGCGCCACATTCCAACGTGGCCCAGGCCAGATGCAGGTGAGGAAGGAGGGAGGCACTGGTAAGGCTCACTCCCGTGGCACCGGCACCCAGCACGTCCCTTCGCTGCCAGCAGCAGCAGCAGCCAGCTCGGAGGCTTCTGAGGAGCCGAGCAAGGTGGAGGAGGGGCCGAGCCGCCTTTGTCCTCCTTCGCCTCAAATTCCACGCGCAGCTGAGAAACTCCCAAGTTGCAGATGCCTGTGCCTCCCTTCTGCAGCCCCCTGCCCGCCTCCTCCCTTCCCGAATCCTCTTTCCCGCCTTTCGTGTCCTCACCCTGGCTGCCTCTCTTCCCCGCAGGGTTCCTGACTGGGAGGCATGTGAGGAAGAGGCGGAGAGCTTGACACTGGCCCTGCTTCCACCTTCAGGCTATACATTCCCTCTGCCTTCAGACTCGAGGGCTTCCTTGCACCACCAACGCATGCACCCTCCATCCAAGAGGGCTAAAGCCCAGGATTGCCAGTGCAATTGTGAAGGTGCTTCCTGAGAAGGCAGAAATTCTTTGCTGCTTCGTTGCAGCTGGCGGCAGCCCCTGCTTCAAGGCACAGCCATGGCTCGCTGAACCCAACGAAGAAGTCAGGAAATGATGGAGGCGCTGAATACGATGTCGCTCCTCCTCCCCATGCCCTCCCTCCCCTCCGTCCCTCCCTCCCAAGGTAGTTGAATGTTATTCTTTTCTTTTAATTATTATTATTCTAATTTTATACCCAGCGTACTAGATGGCCCCTAATTTTTCTTAAGATTTACCAGGCCTAAAAAGTCATCTAGTACCCCAGAATATACAGTACTTTATTTAACGTACAAAAAATAAAAAACATTTTAATATTACTGCTATATTTTATAAGGTGTACATGATACACAAATGAATTTCATATTGACACTTGGTCTCCAAGATTATGTACATTATGTTAAACATTGGGCATGCCAAATTGTGAAGAAAAAATCTGAAATCTCAAATACTTCTGGTCCCAAGCATTTCAGATAAGCAGTATTCAACCTGTATAACAGTATCTTATACATTATTTAATTTATATCCTGCCTTACTTCCAGCCTGGGACTCATATTTAATAGAATGATAGCTATCACTTTTCAAAGTGTTAAAATAGACATGACACTAACACATCTTTAAACTCTGTGAGACTCAGTGGTAGAATGAGTAGCAAATACAGAGAGGTAATTTAACATTTTCTTCTCTTACTGGTTTCCTGAAGAAAATACCTTCTTTACAACTCATGTTTGCATTGGGAGGAACTTCTTCATATGCCAGTTTAACTTGTTCCTCCCCTTTGCAAGAACTAAGAATTTGTGTTAAGTCTTTATCTCACCAGGAACTGCTGTTAACACTCACACTAAAGGTCATGGTTTCTTTGATCAGCAGAGAACACCAAATCCAATGTATGGTCTGATATATGTATGTAGGTTCTGAAACACTCTGGGAGAATCCCATCGTTGTCATAACAGCCATGACTGATTAATCATTTGTTTAAACAAAACGGTTACTTTCACCTCTAACATATCTGCTGTGCAAGACTGTGTTTCCAATCCACCTAAGTATGTTCCTTAGTTCAGTGATGGGGAAATAAAACACCTGTTGCACACAACTATGATGCAGCAGCAGTTAATAATAAAACAATGAGTAGCTCTATCTTCCTGACCCTCAACATATGATTATATCTTTGGATAACAAGATAAAATGCCATTTAAAATGATTGTATGGTGTTATTGCATTTTCTGATGTTAACAACGTCTCTCAGGCAATGGACAGATGAGTCATAAACATTGTTTTAATACCACCAGCATTACCATAACTGACCATAACTATAATTAAACATTAAAGTGTCTACAGACTTACCACCAGAATCTTCCATTCATGCACGGCTGCTTGCTTATTTATTAGTCAAATCCAGTACAATTAAATGTATCAGAACAAGGACAGTCCATAGGACACATGTGCCCTCGAAACCTCACTCTTGCCACCTGTCATTAGTTCCCATGAGCCCTTTCAACACCACCTCAAATATGAAAATGTCCACTATCATGCAAATATTTGCAGAAGCACCCACACAAACCACAAACCCCTTTAACAGTACTAAATACTTCATTTTTTATCTGTGTCCTTCCTAGATTGGTGACTTAAAGTGGTCAAAGGGTCATTTTGGGAAGCATCAGGAAGAAAACAAAACACCTTTGGTACACTTGATGGTACCCCATGGGAAGCTGGCTCCCATTCAGTTATCCAAATATTTTTTAATATTCCCAGGCATGCAATTGTTTGCAAATGGTACATATATAGTATACCACTGATTGCAAATGGTATACATATTTGGCATGGGTAGGTTCGATTAGAATCCTCATAAATCGGAATGAAATCGGAATTAATCCATTTTTGAATCGATATCGAAGTGATTTGGGAACCCGGAAGTAAATTTGCCATTTCGAAGCCACTGCCGCCATCTTTTTCCAATCCAGGAAGTGGATCGGAAATGAATCAGCCCTAGATTCCCACCCCTTCCGAGGTGATTTCCCCTCATTGGCTGGAGACAAGCAGCTGGTTGCATGCTGGGATGCTTGCCTCCAGCCAATGAAGTGAAACCACCTTGTGAGGGGCAGGGTTTCAGCATGGCAGCCATTGCCCTTTTAAAAAGGCCGTGCGTACCTCGTGGGCTCATTGAGAGCCAGGGATGCAAAGGAAGAGGGACTAGGGCAGCTGCTTGGGTGGGAAAGGTGCCATGCCACCGCTTTGCAAGGAAAGGACTGGGTTGGGAACAATTCCCCCTTTGCTGTTAATTCCCTTCCTGAAGTAGGGAAAACAACTTTAAAGGGCCTTTTTTCTCCAGGGGTTTGACTTCTGTGCTTTGGAAAACCAGAATTCCCCAGTGCTGATAACAATTCCCTTCCTGAAGTCAGGAAAACAACTTTAAAGGGCCCTTTTTTCTCCTGGGGTTTGATTTCTGTGCTTTGGAAAACCAGAATTCCCCTTTGCTGATAACAATTTCCATGGGAAAACACACAAAAGTTTGATGGCCCCTTTGTCTGCCTGAGGTTACACATTGTACTTTGGGAAACTAGAAATCTAGTAATCTAATATTTTCCTTGGGAAACAACACAAAAAGTTTGGAGGCTTCTTTCCTCTCCTTGGGATTACACGTGGTGCTTTGGGAAACTAGAAATCAACTAATCCAATCCTTTTCTTGGGAATCAACAATATAAAGCTTTGGAAGAACCCTTTCCTCTCCTTGGGGTTACACGTGGTCCTTTGGAAAACTAGAAATCAACTAATCCAATCTAATCAACACAAAAACACTTTGGAAGGCCCCTTCCCCCTCCTAGAGGTTACATGTGGTACTTTTGGGAAACTAGAAATCAACTAATCCAATCCTTTTCTTGGGAATCAACACTACAAAGCTTTGAAAGGAACCTTTCCTCTCCTTGGGGTTACAAGTTGTACTTTGGGAAACTAGAAATCTCATAATCCAATCTAATCAACACAATAATGCATTGAAAGGACCGTTTCCTCTCCTTGGGGTTACACGTGGTACTTTGGGAAACTAGAAATTAACTAATCCAATCTAATCAACACAATAACACTTTGGAAGGCCCCTTTCCTCTCCTAGGGGTTACACGTGGTACTTTTAGAAAACTAGAAATCAACTAATCCAATCTTTTTCTTGGGAATCAACACTATAAAGCTTTAGAAGGACCCTTTCCTCTCCTTGGAACACTGGCATCCACTGTGAAGGCAAACGGTCATTCCTCTGGGGATTTCATGCGTCCACCAGTTGCTAGAGGGGGTGGTCAGGGAGGGCCGCTGGCATACACTGGGTAGGCAAACGGACATTCCTGGGGGGTTCGTTCCCCCTCGAGGTGTTGGTGGAGGTGGTCGTGGATGACCACTGGCATACATAGGGCAGGGAAGTGGACATTCCTTGGGGGATTTTGTACGTCCCCAGTTGCTAGAGGGGGTGGTTGGGGAGGACCGCAGCCTTTCACAGGGCAGGGAAACAGTCAGTCTTCAAGCGATTCTTCACTCCTGGTCTTTGAGGGTTGGGGCGGTGGGGTGTTACACTGGCCAACGGTGGAAACAAGCAAATGTAATAAATTACTTTAATGTGATGAGATACATTCCATTTTCTCGTATTCAGAGAGGTGTGCCCTAGACAAATATGCCAAAACAAGGGATAGATTTAAATTTTCCCAAAGAATCCTGGAGGCACCACATTTCATCTTCTTGTAATATTCCTTATTAGATTACTTAAATTACTTAAAAAATTGTCAAGGACCCAGGGATCTTCTAAACACATTGAAAGTTAATATGCTGACAGAGGAGAATCTTTTCTACCACTGTGGCAAGTTTTGTCAGTAGCAATCTAAAAATGAGGGAAAGGGAATCCTCCAAGTTTTGCCTGTCCTGTTTGCAGGTTTTTGCATATTGTGCAATCGCGGACGCCATTAACGATTTCCAAAAATCATTTTGGAAACGAATCGCCAGCGCCCCCTACATCCGAAACGAGTTTTGAACCATTTTTTTCATTGATCAAACAAGCCTAATATGTATAGTAAACTTCATGAATAAAATTACTCAAATAACCTGAAATTTTAGGGATAGTGGTTGTGCTTGGTGAATACCTTCATAAAAACCAAGGAAATTACTATAAGAACTCAAAAAACATAAGGGAAGCAAAAGCAAAACAAATTACCCATATTGAAATACCTAAAAAGAAAAAGATACAGTCAGTGCAGCTCATTTGTTTTATCAAAGTTTAAAAGCAATTACTTGTCATGGTTGCTGGGAAAAGATGGCATAGTAAAGACATTAAAAACTGCAGGAGCACAATGCTGTTCATCAGTGTTTCTCAGGACCAAGTTTCACTGTGTAAGGGGTGTTTCTTAACTCATCTATCAGGATTTTCACATGAATTCTTTCTCCACTCTGACTCCAGCTACACTGACCATTTAATGCTGTTTCAAAATAGTATGGAAGAAAGTGGTTTCATTGGGCAAATGATTACACAGGAAATTCTGGAACCAGCTTAAGGTTTAGAAGGGTGTTCCACGAACTAAAGTACTGATGCACATCAAAGGCTTTCTTTTGCACCTTTTAGTGGGATTTTATTGTCTGGCTGCTCTAGTTTGAAGCTAGCTCCAAATTGCTTCAAATGGTCAGTGTAGGTGGGGCTACAGTTCCCCATTTCATGTGAGGGTAGAAAACTAAGGGTGGGATTTGGGGGATCATTTGTAGAGTTTGTGGGTGAAATCTTTAAAATGCAAAGAAGAGGTTAAAAATTACAGGAACTGCTTTCCACTCCACTGATGTAAAATGATGTTTGCAACTAATTTAAGCCACTTCATGGCTCTCACAGTTTTTAAGAGAAACTTCAAGGTTCCTTGAAAACTGGTTTCTCCTCTGTTAGGTGAACCTTATACGAGTTAATGGTTTTGGTTAGGATGTCTCCCTATGGTTCCTGAAGACATTCTTTTACACTAATTTGATGTTTTTATTACTCATTGTTGTGATTCCCGCCTCCTTCCCTTCTTTTTTGTCTGTAGTTTTAATACTATTGCACCAGTTTACTCCATGCTGCTGTTTTCATTTGGTCTATATTAACTTGTGCTGTTTTAGTGTGGTTTTATTAGCTTCATATTTTAAAATTAACCATCCAGAGAACTATTAGGTTATTAGATACATGCCCAAATAAGGTATAACAAGCACCCTTTATGGAAAGGACTGATACTACCTTTCAAAGAAATGCAATTCTGTAGTCTAACTGTATATTTTTTCTTATAATAGATACCACTTTGACATCAGTCCTTATGAAGATTTTTGGCCAGCCATTTTTATCCATATGATCCATCAGTGTTGTGGAATAGGCTGGTAGGCATTTATTTTAAAAAACATGTATATTGATAATGCATTTATTTACATTCTGATTGGGTCTGCAGCATGGCATAATTTTAGAATCACTACTTAAATGACAACATAAAATAGGAACAATTAAACAGCATAAGCATTGCTGAAAACTACCTAAAGAAAATACAAAATGGATAGTAGGCAAAATATTATATAAGACATACAACAAAAGTCATCAAGCAGTTGGGTGCTTTTTAGTGTTTATGATTTGTTGTCACATTACAAAAAACAGAAGCATTAGTCTTTTGGTCATGCTGACTTTCCAGAAGCTTTCCCCCAACTAATACCTACAACGTTTTGGAACTTAAATTATTATCATCCCAGTTCAGTGGTTATGATGACTGGGACTGATTGTAGTTGTAGTCCTAAACAGCTGAAGTATTCCAAGTTGGGGAATTTTGCATGGTCAGACCACCCAGTGTTGGCATGTGATAGAAATGGCAACCATCCTTACATTGATTACCTGGCACTGAAAGCTTTTGTGAGATGCAGTTGGGCTGCACAATGCCTTGATTAGACTTTTCTGTTGAGCTGACTGAGATGTTCACCTATGCATGATCACAAGAATCTGTCTCACAAATTGCCAAGCAGTTGTTTCACTATAACAGGAGGAAGCAACTGGGATAGACAGCAGGAGGTGGCCTACCTTTTCAGCCCAACTTTATTTAGCCTAGGCTTAGTTGAAGAACAGCTAATGAGGAGGGAGCAAGTTTGTTTTATGCTGTCCCAAAGACTAGCAACAGATTCAAACTGTTAGGAAAGAGAGCCCACCTAAACATTAGGAAAAACCTTTTGATGGTAAGAGCTCTTCAGCAGTGGGATATGTTTCCTCAGTATATGGTGGAGTCTACTCTGCCCCTCTCTTGGAGAAATCACTTTACCACAATCCATGGATTTCCTCTCCCACTTCAGCAGCTATAATTGAATAGTACTACCATATTTTCCAAGGCTCTGTGGCTAGTGAACAAAAGGCTCCAGAAGGGTTAATGGGCACATCCCCTCCCCAGTGACCAAAGCAAGAAAAACCCAAAGTCACTTCTAATTTTTTTAACCTCTTTGAGGTCCCCGCCCCCCCTTGTTTAAGACTGATTTTTCAGAGAACTGTTAAGAGATTTCGTGGGATTCAAGGTAGGTTTTCTTTTGTGTTTGTTTTGAGTAAGTGTTTTGAGGTAGTATGCTATCTTGTACAGTGGTTTGGGTTTTTTATGGGCAAGTCTTCAACTGTTCTTTAAAATGGAACACTGGTACTGTAGGAGTCTGAGAGTTATAGAGTTGACAAAAAGGATGCTAGGGAATAAGGGTTGATTCACTGGATTAAATCCAGTGAATTGGTGGATTCATCTAGAATGTATTTGCCTAGTATCCACTGATTCAATGAATCTGTACTCTGGCTGGGACAACGAACTAGATTTAGACCTAAACATTTCACATATATAGTAACCTGACAATAGGTGCAAATAACCAATTGCACCCAAATGTTGCACATATTAAACCCGTTAGCTGTTGTCTAATGTGCATTACCATACCATCTTGGGTACTCTGATACACACATGGAAGTCAGAAAAAAAATTAAAAATCCAAAACATTTAACCAGTTGCATTTCCCTAATCCAAATGTTTTGGAAAAAACAGAAATCTTTGTGAAAACTGAAGTATATTAATTTTCCCCCAATTATCTGTAAACTTTTCTGTTAGCAGTGTTGTTTTTTCTGATTCAAAGCCTTATCCATCAATATGAGTATACAGTTGAATTCCAGTCAAAAATCTGTCCCATATAGGAAGCAACCTCCTTATTCACAGATGAAATATTCACCATTTTACTAACTGACCCTCCATTTTACTAACTGACCCTATGAAATATTTATCCTCCCCATCCTATAAATCCTATGAAATCATGGGATTTGTAGAGTGGTGTGGGATTAGGGCTCTCCAACAAAGAAATCTAAATATCTCATCAATCTACAAATTCCAGGATTTCATAGCATGTAATGATGATACTCAAAGTATTAAAGTCCTACAACTATAGTGTGAAAAAGACATGTTTGCAATAGATTATCCTTCTGTCAGTATTATTTAGAACCATCCTAAACAGTATACAGCCTAGAATATTTTTTCTCATTTAGAAAACAAATTATTACTTTTTTGGCTGCTTCTGTTGCTCAGGGAAGGACAGTAATATCTATCTTCTTTGACCAAAGTATTATGGTCTATCAGAAGATCTGTATATATGTTATAACTTCAGAATAACATTGACAACTATAGCAGTGTCTTTGTCATACATATTTTTATGATTCCCAGAGAGGAAGCAAAAGCGACAGAGTCCGGTGCCACCTTAAGGATTATCAGATTATTTCTGTATGCTTTCTGAGGACTGAAGCCCATCAGGTGCAATAATGTGCGGAAGTGGGCTGTTGTCCATAAAGGCTTTTACTAAATAAAATCTATTAGCTTTTAATTTGTGATATAACTCCTCTGACTTAGTAAGTGTATATAAAATTAGCCATGTTAATTCCAGACCAAAAACAAATATATTTTTGAAAATACATCCATGCCTGCTTTTCTTTTTTAATTAGTTCTTTGATAGATCAGTAAATTCGTATTCTTAATTTAATTGCTGCCTCCATAGATTTAGTGAACTGAAAGTTTGCTCAAATTGAAATAGTTTTCATTAGTCTGTAACATATCAGCTTGCCTTGATTTGATGTACTGCATTTCCATAGTTGTACATTAAGACCCCCATAATTGTGGAACCCACACCGGCAGTTTCGCTTACCTATGCCTTGGAAAAAAATTGTCTGTCTAGGAACTTGCTAGGTCCTCCAGGTGATTCTATGTAATGCTTCCCCCCAGAAGTTGCCGTATAGTTGTGTTGGAGGACCTAGCAAATTCTTTGAAAGGATAGTAAGTAAATTGGCTGTGAATATATCCCCTGTAGATACAGGAATTTTTATTCATATTACAGAAAATTGAGAACTCTACATGCAAGAAGATTTGAAATATCGTACATACCATAGTATGGAAGAAATGTAATTCCTAACTATATAAATAGAGATTCCTTTAAACAGTTCTTATACAGTTTTTAAAGAAAACTTTCAAAGGTAGTTCAATTAGTATTTTAAAACCATGTATGAATTATAAAGTAGATAAGTTCCATTCTGTAAGAGAAAATATTCACACTCCGTTGCCTCCTAATTTTTCAAAAAAAAATCTTCCTTGTTTTTATGTTCCACAAATTGGAGCAAAAGCATCCTTATGTCCCTCTAGGCCTTCAATGTGGGCACTAATCTCTCCATCACTCCCATGTTGAGAAACTCAAAGTGAATAGTTCCTGTTTTCTCAGACCTCCATGTGTGCCTCAGAGCCCTGCAGAGCTTTTTGAATAAGAGTTATTTTTTTTCAAACTTTACTTCTTCCACAAAGTTTACTTCTTCCAAAAATATATTTATTTTTTAATTTGGTTTATTCTGTATTTTGGTATGTGTGCATCTGGAAACAAACTGATAATCAGTTATCAATTTTGACATCTTTAAATCTGATTAAAAATCTTCATTATAATTTATTTTGGATACATGCTATAGTTTTAAATGAAATGTCAGGAAAATGTGTTGTGTTTATGTCTTAAAAGAAAAACTCAGGAATTTATTTTAATGGAAGATACATTCGGCCAGATTTTTCTGATGGTAGACTAAGCATTTTATGAACTATGTTTCACTTCTAATCTTCTATAGCAATCAATATATCTCTGGCTATAATTTAGTTCATTTCAAATTTCCTTATCTTGTTTATTACATTATCTTCAATCATACATCGGTTACAGACAAATTGGATGCTCAGTCCTGTTGAATATTTTCCTCATTACATATAATATATGTATACATTGTCAACTCCAGAGTTGGACAGATTTCAGTTTCTAAGAATCTCCTTTGATTCTTTTCCTAAACTCTTCAGATGAAAAATGGTTCAGAAGGGGATTTACATAGTACTGTAGAGAATCAAGGGTGAAACCAAACAAGCACTCAGCCTAGGAGCCTCAAAGCCACATCACAGAAAGGGTCACTACTAGTCTTCCCCAACTATTTGTATGCATCTCAACATTCTCTTTGTAAGGAGAAGATTTGTTTATTACCCTTCCTGATGTGCTACAAAGCATCTGGACATATGCCAGCAGATTCCACTGTATCTTTTGACCACATCTAAACTAGCCTTTCCATTTTGCCCTTTTCCTTGCTTTTTTACAACAAGAATATCATAAACAAAAGTTTCAGATATTCTGTTAATGGTCAAGCTCCCTTCTCACTTTTCCCGAAATGCATTCTAAGTGAAATTTTAGGGAAAGCTTGCATATTTAAGAGCTGATAAAGTCATGAACCCACTTTTTCTGTTCTATAACACTAACTCTCCACTTTATCTTCATCTATAACACTGGCCAACATACGTTTCGGTGCCTCAAATGTTAACCTCATTTCTGGGTATATTTGATTTGTTGATTCTAAAAATGGCACCAGTTTTTCCTTATCAGCTCTAGCTTTTGGGATATGGAATTTAAGCCATCTACTAGGCATCATCTGCTCACCCATAGAAAACCATGATAACCATATCTGAGAAACTAGAGCTGATGTGGTCTATCCAAAGCAGTTTTCTGAGTCAGTGCCCCAAATAAGCACAGGAAGAGACCTAAAACCTAAGACACCAAGAATTGTTTTTGTTTTTGGACTATGTAATATCAGTAAATACTCGACAGTTCAGTCAAAGAGGTATTTCATGCTGAAAATCTTATCTTCTGCTGAGATCAGAAGCATGCTCCCTTACATGGAAATAACTTCCACTGACATCAATGAGTCTTCTCCATAAATACACATGTTGCTGAAGTGGTAGCCATAAAATAGAAGCAAAATAGTAAACATATTTAAATATTCATATTCATAAATTAAATTTGTCAATGTATAGAGATTGTTTTGAATTGTAAAATGTCTCAACTAGGTAATTCTTAGCTTGAAATGTAACCATAGAGGCAAGGTAGTTCTCTTTCCTGCCATGTAAGTCTGCCCCATTTTGCATATGCAGGAGGATCAGCAGGGAAGACACTCAGAACAAAGAAGAATGCAGTGCTATGCTGTCAGCATTGAGCCTTTATGTGGAGTCTGATGTTATGGAGGAAGGGTAATTAGAGCTTTTAGCCTAGACACCAACTTTGAATAGATGGGGTTATGTTTGCATGGGATATTTAAATATGGTTTGATTTAGGAACCAACTCTTGCGATCTAAATTTCAATTAAAATTGATATTTGCCCTTAGTTCACCAGATGTGACAGTTGTTCAGAAAGTTTACCTTTTTAAAAATATATATAAAAGGAACATAGGCTGCTGAGAAATTACTTGGTTATTGTTAAAAGCTCTGTGGGACTCTGATGTAGACATGCAGCTCTGTTGTCCCTTCCTCTTGTTTGAGCTAAAGAATGCTTTTCAAGAATTCTTGACTATGTGATGTATTGCCCTTTGCAGGGAAAGAACAGGGATCTCCATGTTTGTATCAGTTTCCACACAGGTGCAATGGATCTGCTTTGCAGAGTAAACATTTCAGTTAGAAATTAAATTGTATTCATTTTCAGCATCCAGGACAGTATTTTAAGTATGAACTGAATTCCTCTAAATTAGTGCAACAACACAAGACACAGAATATCAACTTCTGAAGGTTTGCTATAGGGAATGAAGAAGTGGAGCCCAGCCAACAGAGGAGCTCTTGTTGTATTTTATATGTCATCTTCTATTAGCTGTGCTTAGTGTAGCCAGTAATAACAAATTATAGGAATTGTGGTCTCTTAATGAAGTGGAAAAAGACACACATAACCTAACCCCCCCCCCCCCCACACACACACACATACACACACATACTTGGAGAAGGAATAATGCCTATGGGAACTGTGAAGGATATAAGGATACAATCAACCCCACTTCTCCTGTTTCTTTAGTAATCTCTCACCATCTGTATACCTTTATAAAGCGGAATGTTTGTATGTATGTGTGCGGAGGGCGGGAGGGCGGATATGTGGCAGCCACTTTCACAGGCCACAGCGATATGTGGCAGCTATTTGCATAAAGTCCTTTGATTGGCCAGCCTTGGCACTCCAAAATTCTAAGTGCCAGCTATTTGCATAAAGTTCTTTGATTGGCCAGCCTCGCCACTCCAAAATTCTAAGTGCCAGCTATTTGCATAAAGTCCTTTGATTGGCCAGCCTTGGCACTCCAAAATTCTAAGTGCCAGCTATTTGCATAAAGTCCTTTGATTGGCCAGCTTTGGCACTCCAAAATTCTAAGGCACCAGACAGAGGGCATTGATAGCCACAGATTAGCCAGCATCCCAGAATCCAGGCCTCTACATTCAAACAACAGGATTTCTTCCCACTGAGGGGAAAAATGCACCATCAACATTCCCTCCCCACTTGGCTCTGTGAAAACAAAATGGAATCCTGTTTTCTCCTCCCCCTCAGCTTTTAGAAAATGGCTGCCTGCCATTCCGCCTTTTAAAGTTACCAATTACCAGCAGAACAGGCCAGAACATTACAGGCCCCAAAAGAGAGTTTAGGGCAGGATGGGCCACGAATGATGGGATTTGCATCCCAATTCACTTCCCAGAAAACACTGTAGCCCCTACAAATCACAGACCAGGCCCAAAATTTACAGTAAGGCTTCATTAACTTGATTTTCCTGACTAGGCCTCAGTTAATAGGACATTGTGTATAGCCAGGCCCCAAAAGAGAGTTTAGGGCAGGATGGGCCACGAATGATGGGATTTGCATCCCAATTCACTTCCCAGAAAACACTGTAGCCCCTACAAATCACAGACCAGGCCCAAAATTTACAGTAAGGCTTCATTAACTTGATTTTCCTGACTAGGCCTCAGTTAATAGGACATTGTGTATAGCCAGGCCCCAAAAGAGAGTTTAGGGCAGGATGGGCCACGAATGATGGGATTTGCATCCCACTTCCCAGAAAACACTGTAGCCCCTACAAATCACAAACCAGGCCCAAAATTTACAGTACTGCTTCATTAACTTGATTTCCTGACTAGGCCTCAGTTAATGGGACATTGTGTATGGCCTGAATTAACAGTAACCAACCTTGGCACACTGAGCCCCTATGACCCATGATTCATTCTACTGCAGTTTGGAGTAGGGAGGACCATGGATGATGGGACTTGAAGTACCATCACAGGTTATGAGATTTGTAGTACTTTCAAACTCTTCATTCCCCACAGACCAAGGTGGCCCTGAACCACAAGACCAAACTTGGCACACAGTACCCCCATGTCCCACACTCCATCCTACTGCAGTTTAGAGGAGGATGGACCATGAAGGATGGGATTTCAAGTACCTCCATTCACTTCCCAAGCCCGCTGCGACCCTCATCCAGTGCATAATCATGACCACACTTGGCACAAAAAGCCCCCATGACCCAATGGACGTCCTGATGCAGTTCGGAGGGCGGACCACGGATGATGGGACTTGAAGTACCTCCACTCATTTCACCAGACCATTGCCAACCTCATCGAAACACTGATCAAGACCAAACTTGGCACACAGAGCCCCCATGACTCATTCTACATTCTGGTGCAGTATTGAGGAGGATGGACCACGAATGATGGGACTTGAAGTACCTCCCCTCACTTCCCAAGACTGCTGCGACCCTCATTCAATGACTAATGAAGACTAAACTTGGCACACAAAGCCCTCATGACCCACTCTACATCCTGTGCTGTTGGGAGGGGGATGGACCATGGCCAATGGGACTTGCAGTACCTTCACTAACTTCCTGAGACCACTGCAAGCCACATACACATCTAATAGGAACCAACCTTGGCACACAATGCCTTCCTCAAATAACCCGGGCACCGGGACCAATACAGACCACACTTAGCACACACAGCCCCCATGACCCACTCTACGTCCTGGTGCAGTTTGGAGGAGGGTGGACCATGGATGATGGGACTTGAAGTACCTCTACTCACTTCCCAAGTCCGCTGCAACCCTCATCCAATCACTGATCGAGACCAAACTTGGCATACATAACCCCTATGACTGCCTTCATGTCCAGGTGAGGTTTGGGGGAGGACTGTCAATGGATGATGGGATTTGTAGTAGTTTCACACCCCTCTGTTCCCACAGACAACTGCGGCCACCAACAAACACCGAGAAAGACCACACTTGGCACACAGAGCCCCAGTGACCCACTCTACATCCTACTGAACTTTGGAGAGGGCCAGAACATGAATGATGGGACTTGCAGTACCTTCCCTCACTTTCCAAGCCTGCTACAAACCTAATCCAATGACTGATTAACACCATACCTGGCACACAGAGCCCTCATGACCCACTCTACATCCTACTGAACTTTGGAGGGGGCCAGAACATGGATGATGGGACTTGCAGTACCTTCCCTCACTTTCCAAGCCTGCTACAAACCTAATCCAATGACTGATCAACACCAAACCTGGCACACAGAGCCCTCATGACCCACTCTACATCCTGGTGCTGTTTTGTGTGAGACGGACCACGGATGATGGGACTTGAAGTACCTTCACTCTCTTCCTAAAAACAATGCAACCCTCATCCATTCACCAATACAGACCAAACTTAGCACACAGAGCCCCCATGACCCAATCTACATCCTACTACACTTTGGGGGAGGGTGGACCAGAGATGATGGGACTTCCACTACCTTCAGTAATTTCATGATACCACTGCAACTCCCGATAATGATGGATCAAGACCAAACTTGCCACACAGAGCCCCCAAGACCCACTCTACATTCTGCTGCACTTCTCAAATGACCCGGGCACCACCGGGTCCCCAAGCTAGTAAGGCATAAAAATAGCCTGCATCCAAGCAGAGGTGTAAAACTCTCTCTGCTTTGCTTTATACAATCTGACATTTCTTAAGCAATAAACTCCTCTTCTCTTCTGAACTGAAAGTTGGGAATGGGTTGCCCAAAACATTACTTGCTGCCTCCAGTAGCATGCTTGAGGAATATGCTATGATTCCCTGCTCCTTGATGGCTTGCTGTTTTGAATGCAGCTAAGTGATGAATGGGCATAACAAGTGGGGAATGTTTTAAATCTCTGCACTGCACAAAAATATATCACCTTAGTGTTTTAGTGAAGAGAAAAAACATCTGTATTTGATGGGTGGAAAAAAATTACTGTTGAATGTGATTCTGCTTATAACCTACTTTGTACTTCCATTAGAAGTACAAACTTACATGAAATTCAGATAAACTAAAAATGTCTCTTTGAAACCTGGCCAGTATAGAATTGATTACATTTTACAGTCTTTTGTCCTTTTTGGTTAACGTTATTCTTAAGTTTTGCAGTCTGCCTTTATCTCACTCTTCTTTTCCCCTCAAGTTTTGATCTAGAAAAACTATGTCGTTTCACTATGTCCGTAAAGAAGAACTACCGCCGTGTACCCTATCACAACTGGAAACATGCAATTACAGTGGTACATTGTATGTATTCCATTCTTCAGAATAACCGCAGTCTTTTCACAGATCTAGAAGTAAGTACAGAGTTGTGGTGGTGGCAGTAATGTTGATGATTTTGCAATATGGAAAATACAAGGCAAAATTGCATTGTAACTTATGAGGAATTATGTAGGATTCCCATTTTGGTTTACTTTGAATAAGATTGATTACACTTTGAACTAGAATTGGAGTTTTGCTATTTTTTCTGAAGATTTGAGCATCTCAGAAGGCCAGTCTCAAGCAAAGACACTGCCATAGAAGGACATTGTTTAATACAAAAGAAGTGTCTTGGCCAAGTATTGCAGCTTCAGTTGTAATTATAAAAACAAATTTTAGGCCTTATTGCCAAATATTTCCATTTTGAAAGATATTTCCAGTTAGCAGAAGAGGGAAATCTTTTGAGTTCCTAGAAATTTGCATTTAGATAGGAAAGAGACTAGTTAGTTAGATTTTCATTTGAAATCCAAATTAGGATTCCTCCCTTCAGCAATAGCCTGTTGTTTAGTATACAGTGCATTGATTCACTCTTTGGAAGTTCTCCCATTTATTTTACATATTAAAATAATATTATTTACTGTTCATTTATCTATTCTTTCAGCCACTAAACTTTCCTTTGAAGTGTAGAGTGGCATCTAGTGGTATAAAGAGATATTTAACACTAAATACATATCCTGCCTGCTTTCTTATCTAGCGAAGAGGTCTTCTGGTTGCATGTTTATGTCATGACCTGGATCACAGAGGTTATAGCAACAGCTATCTCCAGAAGTTTGACCATCCATTGGCAGCTCTTTATTCCACCTCAACCATGGAACAGCATCACTTTTCACAGACAGTGTCTATCTTGCAGGTAATACATTTTATTCCCTATCAAAAGCAGCTCAAATTGTAAAAAAGAAAATAAAAAGAATTCTAAATATGACTGAAAGTTCAGTATCTCCTATAGGGCAGCCACATGAGCAGACCTTGATTCTTCTGGCCAAAGGAAAACTCCTTTAGCAGCCCAAGTTCTTCTGTGTCCCCTAGGATACATTTCCAGAGATCATAGAGTGAATGCCTCTTGACTGGAAGTTGCACTGTAGTATGAAGCAATGTTTTAGCATCCATATTGTAGTCAACAATGTATTTTAAAAATGGCAAACAAGAATGTGAGACAAGCAGGGTCGGCCTTTACTATTAAGCGACCTACGTGGTCGCGTAGGGCGACGTTCCCGAAGGGGCGTCGCCACCTGGGAGGGGCGCCACTCCGCCCCGCCGCCGTGCCGCCGCAGCCAGCCGGCGACGCGGAGGAACGGGGGGGGGAAAGAGGTGACTCACGGGGCGGGTGCCCGGACCCGAGGAGGAGCAGGAGGGGGGAGGCCATGAGGGCAGCTCCCATGGAGACTCCCCGGCAGCGGCAGCGCCCCCGGAAGGGCCCGGAGCCAGAGGCGCATCTTCCTGACGTCACTTTGTCGCGCCTCTGCCGAGGAGGAAGGGGAGGAAGGCCTCGCCGGCCGCGCGCTGCAAGAATGCCCGGAAGGAGAGACGCCGGAGGGAGGGAGGGAAGGAGGAAGAGGCCTCCGCGCCTCCGCAGGGCTCCCTCCCTCTGGCGTCTCTCCTTCCGGGCGTCCCTGCAGCGCGCGGCCGGCGAGGCCTTCCTTCCTTTCCTCCTCGGCAGAGGCGTGACGAAGTGACGTCAGGAAGATGCGCTCGGGAGTGCGCATGCGTGAATTTCTGTGCATGCGCGGGCGCAGCCAGGAGCCGCTGGGGGGGGGGCCGCCAAAATAATGTTCGCTTACTCCCCCCGGAGAGCTCGGACCGCCCCTGGAGACAAGATAAAATTCATCTTTATTCAACTGAATGAGAAAATATATCTCAAAAGGTACTGTGATGTTGCTGCTGAAATGAGGATGCCCCAGATTTGGAGGTAATGAGTTACAAGTAGCATTGCCTGTGACTAGTTATTGTTTGTAACTACTAGTTGTTAACTAGTAAAGAATAATTAGAGTGTAATAGGTAAGAGTAAATCTAGATCTATGGAACGACTGGACAATGCGATTGGATAATGATTCACTAATGAGAGACTGAGGATTTATGTTTTTTATGGTTTTATATTTATGCTGAATGTTTTAAACTGTATTTTGTGCTATTGGGGGCATCGAATTGTGCTGACTGTAAACCGCCTTGAGCCGCCTTCGGGCTGAGAAGGGCTGTATATAAATATGATAAATAAACAAATAAATAAATTCCTTTAATGATGTGATGAGTGTTTCTAATTATTTAAAAAATACTTTTAAGAATTCATTTCATAGGCACGTTGATATCAGTCCCTTATCAGTTCTTGAGGCTTCTTTTCCTTCAAAAAAGTAATAGGAAAATAAGAAGCATCACATTAAATAAAGTTTTCTTTTTCATCCTCATCATAAATAACAAGAAAAAACTGTTTTTTCAACTTATCAATGTATGAGGGAATTAATTATCTTTGAAGAGTGACTGTCCAAGCTCTGAAAATCCATATACTAGACTGCCATCCAGTCTAACCCCCTGCCATTCAGGAAAATCATAATCAAATGGGGCTAAAAGGTGGAGATTACAAAACACTAGTGGTGTGCCAAAATGTGGCAGGGGCCAGATGGTGTTGTTCATCTCTCAATTAAATTAATGATTTAAATGAAAAAATATGTGTTAAACTATTGCAAAATAAGATATTTTGCTGTTTCTTATAATTTTGTAGCTGGAAGGCCACAATATTTTCTCTAATTTGAGCTCCAGCGATTATGAGCAAGTCCTGGAAATCATCCGCAAAGCCATTATAGCTACTGACCTTGCTCTGTACTTTGGAAACCGGAAGATGTTAGAAGAGCTTCATCAGGGGAAAACACTAAACCTTAAAAACCAGGCACATAGGTAAAAAACAAATTAATGTGTACAATTTACCTTGAAGTCTCAATGTTATTTTGTCAGTGTCAACGGTTTCAGATTGCACTTTAAAAATCTGACTTTTTTGAATTGATTTCTCACATGATGCATGTGGATCATATTAACATATGTTACACATTGACCTCGGACACTCAGGTGCTCAGTAGCTTATTAATGGAAATAATAGAAAGAATCCTCTGTGAGGACCAAAATAACACTTAGAGCAAGAACAACTTTGGAGGCTACAAGTGGCCAACAGACTCTGTAGTCTTCACCTGTGATCTTTAATTTTTGAGCATTTTCTTTGCATTAAATATAGCTTTGATATTTATGGCTTCTTGGGTAATATGCATGAATTCTTGCCAAATAATGACAAATATAATAAGTATTGCTATACTTGAGCTACTTAATAATATAAGTTGGATGGTGGGTGGATGGATGAAAGATAGGATTTAAAGGCT